>JAHRHZ010000035.1:9297745-9331560 GCA_024137785.1 Ginglymostoma cirratum | reverse complement strand
AGGGAAGAAAAGGTAAATGTGAAAGTATTGTTAGGTCAAATCCCAGACATGATATCACCTCCAAAGACACCTGCTGGAGACAGAGTCAATGGGGGATTCACCACCTGCCCCCAAAAGTGTCAAGTTGTTAATGAGGATAATTAAGAGATCAATTGCGAAAATAGTGGGATCTTCCCAACCCCAAGTGGTCCTTGACTGAAGGAGAGTGCCAGAGGGTGGTATGCCAGTATCAGAATGGGTGACCATTGTCACTTGCTGTGAAAATCGATACCATGGAGTTGTTGGAGGGACAAGGCCACAGTGATCCTACAAAGGGACTCCCTCTCCACTATGAAGGCTTGACCCTTGTGTCCATTCTTTATTTTGAATTTTTTAGAAAGGGTTTGAGTGATCTTCTATTCTGAGGCCTTTCTACTGCCCCCCCCAGCAGCATTAGTTCTCAGGATATAGCTGCTGGCCATCTGGAGTTGGGACTCCAGATTGGGTCTTTCCTCTTGGGGAACTGTCCCCTGTCCTCAACTGGATGCTGAATGCTGAGGCAGCCTGTCAATTAACCAATTCCTTGGAAGATCATGCGACAATGCAGCCAACTGACACCAGTTGGGTAGGATTCACTTTTGGTCATGATGGTAGATATGTTTCAAAGCTCCTAAGATACAACCCCTAACTTTCGCAGTAGGCCAAAATAAACAACTGCTGTACTGTAATGATGAGTATAGTGGATCTTCCCTCAGGAATAAAAAGAGAGACAGGTGTTGGGGTGGTGGTAGGTATCCATAGCCTGCCTGCCCAAATCTGCTGGAATTTTAATCACAAGGGGAGGTTTTGGGCAGTCCATTCACCTGAGGGTCAGTTGAGTCCCTTAAATAGTCAATTACTGACCACTGAAGGACTTCCTCCGGCTACAACTGGTATTTTGTCCATAGAAAGTGAAGACATGCCAGCTGGTAAGAGCTGCTGACTTGATGGACACATCATGGCTGTTGTCTGGGCCCATTGGAGGTCTGCCAATGTGTTAAGTGACTCTCACCAATGCCCCTGCCTATCTCACCACCCACCCCACCCCACAACATACCCATCCTTGACCTGTCAGCACCTCCCCCTCACCCATATCACAGAGCCCTTAGCCAGACATATCTCTCATCCCAGATTCGATCACTAAATGTCTTCCTTGGGATAGAGCACAGTCTCAGGAATGGCAACTATATAATATTGAGCTCTTAAAGAGTGGAAGTGTTAGGACTCATTTGTTTAGCCCCACTTTCTGTCACATCATTGAAAAGAATGAGCGCAACCTCAACTGTCACTTCCTTGCTTCAGAACTTTGACAAATCATCAGAGTGTGAATACCTTAAGAATCCCCCACTCCTCCCTGCCTGCCATTAGCCCAAGTGCCCACTGTGTACTCATAAGATTCCTCAAGACTCATCAGTAAATATCCCAAACGGTCTCATCAGTTAATGCACTTAGAACTCTGCCAGTGTTGTTCTACAGGTTAGCAACCAGACAATCGCAACAGTGGCTCTCATAGAACGTCCTCCTGATTTTTGCTGGAAGACTGCCATCTCCTTATGATGCTTTGGCCAAAGTCAAGAGCTCTCAGTGTGAAATCTCAGGATTGTCCAGATAAATCAAGAAGTAGCTGGATGATATCCACAAACAAAATGAGGCATAACATCTCAGAACACAAACTTGGCCACTCAGCATTAACAAGCTCTCTCCAATACTAAATTGTTCAGTCACAGTGATATGTGTAAAGTCCAAAGCAAATGGATGTAATCTGTAGGGAAGGACCAATGATGATTAGCCCCCTTGAGTTTGAGCTTCTGGAGACTATGCTAACTGTCCTGATCAAGACAATAAACAGCTGGTAAGTGGAAAGACCACACCTCAGAATGGTTGAGCTTCTTAGCAATCCCATAAAACACACAAGCTCTTGATTTCTTTCTTCCTCACAGCCCCTTCACTAGTACGTCAACATTAAGCACTATAATCGCAGTGTGGCAATAGTCACCGTTAATAAAAATTCAAAAAGAAATTTTCATTTTGTGTGCTTTGACTTGGAGGCACATTTTTCTGGCCACGAAATAATTTACTTTCTGGTGCTGGGCAGAGGCATCTTGATGCAGCATCTGGCGGTGGAAGCTCTTAACCCGTGTCCGCCACCGAATATTTACCGATTAGGGAGTCAGCATGGCTTTGTGCATGGGAAATTGTGTCTCATTAACTTGATTGAGTTTTTTGAGGGCATGGCCAAGAAGATAGATGAGGCCAGAGCAGTACATGTTGCCCATATGGATTTTAGCAAGGTTACTTATGATAGACTGGTTAGTAGAGTTAGATCACATGGATCCAGGGAGAGCTATCCAATTGGTATCAAATCGATTTGATGGTGGGAGACTGAGGGTGGTAGTAGAAGGTTTATTTTGAACTGGAAACCTGTGATCAGTGGTGTTCTGCAGGAATTAGTGGTGGGCCCACTGTTGTTTGTCATTTATATAAATGATGTGGATGAGAATATAGGGGGTACAGTTAGCAAGTTTGTGGATAAAACCAAAATTGGTGGTATCACAGACAGTGGAGAAGGTTATTTGGGAATACAACAGGATCTTGATCAAATGGGCCCAATGGGTTGAGGAGTGGCAGATGGAGTTTAATTTAGATAAATGTGAGGTGTTGCATTTTGGTAAGGCAAACCAGGGCAGGACTTATACAATTAATGGTCGGAACTTGGGGAGTGTTGCCGAACATAGAGACCTTGGGGTTCAGGTGCACACTTCTTTGAAAGTGGCATCACATGTCACAGGGCGCTGAAGTAGGCTTTTGGCACACTTACTTTAATCGGTCAGAGCATTGAGTACAGGAGTTGGGATGTCTCATTGCAGCTGTACAGGATGTTGGTGAGGCCACTTTTGGAGTACTGCATACTGTTCTGTTTACCCTACTATGGGAAGGATGCTACTGAATTAGTACAGAAAAAATTTACAAGGATGTTACCAGGACAAGAGGGTTTGAGTTATAAAGAGAGGTTGGATAAACTCAGACTTTTATCCCTGGAGAACAGGAGGGTGAAGTTTATAAAATCACGAGGGCATAGATAAGGTGAATAACAAAAGGCCTTTACCCGGGAGTTGGGGATCCCGAAACTAGAAGCCATAGTTTTAAGATGAGAGGGGAAAGATTTAAAGATTTAAGGGCCAACTTTTTCACACAGATGATGGTGTGTATGTGGAAAGAACTGCCAGAGGAAGTGGTAGGTGCAGGTACAGTTATAGTGTTTAAGAGATATTTGCACAGGTACATGAAGAGGCAAGATTGAGAGGGGTATGAGCCAAACGCAGATAAATGGGACCAGTTCAGTTTGGGGAACTTGGTTGCCATGGACGAGTTGGACCCAAGAGTCTGTTTCCATGCTGTTTGACTCTATGAGTCTATGTAGTTACGTCATCTCAATGATTGTAGTGTTACCTGGTCCATTTCCAGTGCCGTACTGTACTTGTTAATACCTGCTGACAAGCTCTGCATACAAGCAGGAGGGCCCAGCATTGCCCAGTTTGCCAATTGTGTTTACAGGCAACATGGTCATCCTAAAGGGGAATTGCACAAAAGCATTACTGCAATTGAGATTCTTGCAAGTTGAGCGCGAAGGCAGCAAAAGCGATCCACAGAAGGGTTTAGGCCCGAAACGTCAAGTTTTCCTGCTCCTATGATGCTGCTTGACCTGCTGTGTTCATCCAGCCCCATGCTTGTTACCACAGTAACAGATGTTTGCTGCAGCTGAGAAGATCTGAGCTGCTTTGCTTTGTTAGGGGGTGGGGGGGTACGGTGGTGTGGTGGGATCAGTGTTCTCCCAAGGTATCCTCTGCTCCAAGCCACTTGCTAATGGTAAAAACTTAATGTTGCCCAACAGGAACTGAAGTAACATGGCCGAATAAAAGACATTTCCCAAACCTTTAGGTATTTTTCCTAGTTCGGGGTCTGCCACCGTGAAATGAGACTGTCCAATTAAATATGATGACCTCTCAGTTGGCCCACCTTTGGCAGACGTGAATAACACATACAGACAGACAGACAGATAGACACCATCCCATCCTCAAACTCCCCAGTGATGAAGGTCACTTCCAGTACAATAGCAATGCTGAGTGTCACAGGCACCTCCTGTTGATTATTAGGACCTGCACGGCTGTTTCCAGCATTTCTCTCTCTTCGATGCCAGGCCATGGAAGATCTTCTCCTTGTATTTGCAGCCTCAGTGATGACCATTTGTGACAGTGGCAGAGGCCGTAGAACTGAGAGATTCGATGAGGATGGTGAACTGCTATCCAAAAAGCCCACCTCCTGCCACTGTCTGAAGATGAGTCTCCTCCTGTTTTCCAACATTTTCTTATCAACCTGTTCAGAGATGTTATTACACACCCCTGGAGCAGGTGGGATTTGAACCCAGGTCTCCTCGTTCAGAGGTAGCAGCAAAACCACTGAACCTAAACACGTCCTGGTTTCAACTGAGGCCGTAGAACCTTCACTGCACAAACTGCCTTTCAACAACTTAAAGGATTAGAACGTCACCTCTGAGCTTCCTAGTTCCTGGGGCTCAAAGCTCCGGCCTATTGAACTTTTCCCCATCTTCTAATCATCAAATTGGAAACAAAAAAAAAACACTCTCGAGCCAGCTCTTGATTGGTATACACGTTGGTAAAGTATACTGGCAGCTTTCTTGCAGGAAGTAGTCCACATGGCAACACGACAATTATCAGTAGAATACATAATAATTTACCTACAAACATATTTTAGGGAAATACCTAAGAAACCCACCATTCTGATTCCACAACACAGCCGTATACTGTAACTACAATATCCACATTTGCATTGCGAATTATCACTTGGACTGGGCTTAAATGATTCCCATAAACGGCAACAGTTGTAAGCTGTTCCTTTTTAAATAGCCTTGGCTCAAAATGTTGATTAAGCATACCCAATATGAAGAATATTATCCAGGTGGTTAAATTAGAACTTGCTGGCATGGCCGGAGTGACTGGTAAAGGAATACCATCTGTCTTTGGGCCACTTGTGCTTCATTGTCGTGCCTGATGGTGTATGTCTGAATTACACAATGAAATCCAGATCTCGATGCCAGATTTGCAGCCTGATAGGAGACAGCTGTTTCAAAGTCAAGTGGAAGAAATCTTAATCCATTAGGGCTTTTCCTGGCCTTTGTACAGGGATGAATTTACCTTGGAGATAACAGAATGACCGGAATGGATTTTCGCAGCAAACAGCTTTCTTGAAGCAAAAATTTTGTTTTTTATTCAAATGCCAATCTTATCGCTGTTTTGGCCCAGGCTTCTTGTCATGGGCTTGACACTAAGGATAGAACACAATGCCAAGCTGAGAAACCTGAACCAACTTTCTAAGAATGAAAACATTCAAAATAGATCCCACCATTCTTTTCATCTGGGCAAAGTGTTTTGACAGCTGCTCATTCCAACATTATCGCTTGTAGTTAACTGACAGTGATTACAACAGCCTTGTTTTGAAGTGTTTGACAGCTGTAAACCAGAGGAAAATGATATCTCACAGCAGCTATTAGATATAAGTGGAGATTCATTCCTGAAGCGGTCGCACAGGCCAATGCATCTTTAGGTAACATCAAGAGGAGATGCGCATTGTTCTTTAGTTCCTTTAATCATTAACGGGATGACAGCATCACTGCTATGCAGCATTTATTGCTCATCCCTAATTACCCAGAGGGCAGTTAAGAGTCAACTACATTGCTGTGGGTCTGGAGTCACATGTGGATGAGACCAGGCGAGGATGGCAGTTCCCTTCCCTGAAGGACATTAATTTTCCACCTGAAGGCAAGTCCTTGGTGATTGTTCGCTGAATCACAGTAAAGTGCTGTCACTTTTTACTATGCATTAGGTGAGGAGACAGATGGAGTGTGCACAGCAGTTTGGATGGTGTTGTGAAGTGAAAGATGAGTAAATACATCCTGACTAACCCTGACCAGGTTGCAGTAACCCTGTGAGATAGAAAAATGGGGCAAAAGTAAGGGGAGGTACAACACAACTTTATCGATCACTTTATCAAGGAGAAACAATATTTTGTTGAACTCTACTTTTGTACCTTGATACAGTTTAATTAATCTCTTTAACAGGACTCTTCAGTAAACAGTCTCAAAGCTACACTAGCTGTCTACTTCTAAAATTCACTTTTGAGAGTTCACTATACTCTATCCACAGGTCCCTACCACTGTATTTGAACTGTTTGTCTGAAAGGACCAGTAATACTCATTCAATAAGGCTGGGACAGGCTGTTCCTCTGTGTTTGAGGTTTGACTGAAGTTTCAGGATTAGCAGCCATCAATTCCAGCTTCCCCTCTTGTCTAGGGCTGGTTCTGGTTTTTGGGTCATCTCACTGAGGTGGTCTCTCTGGAGGCATCATTGAAGATGGCACTAAAGCACTCCGACAATCCTCAGAAGGTTTTCTTTTGTCCTACCATGAAATCATTTACAAATACTTGTGAAATTTTAAATCATGTTTCATTGCATCAATACAGTCTCCTGACTTCCCATTATTAATTGCCCTGCTTCTTCCCCTTTGGCAACCAACTCTCAGTTTAGAGGTGAGCAGTGGGGCTAAAATCCATCAGGCAGTGGTATTGAGGAAGCAGATAGTTTGGAGCAGATACGGGCTGTTAGAGAGATGTTACATGGAGTTCTGAAAATAATCATGGGGAGAAGGATGAGGTCAAGATAAAGAGTTGGTTGTACCTCGGTGAGAATTTGCTTCTTCTCCCCACTTGCCTACCTCTTGATTTCCTTCCTTTGACTTTTTGCTTTCTTCTTATAATATAAAGCAGCTATGGACAAGAAAATAAACCACAATACACATGGACAATATGCCATTAACATGTGAACATATTGGCTTACGTGGCAACACACCACTTTGTCAAAAAATGTCATTGCCATCGTTCTTTGTGTGTTACGAAAATTAGTATTGTTCAATCCACCTTTCAACAAAATCTATATGGATTCAATGTGTCTCAGTTGATTTTTCAGATACTCTGCGAATGTCTTACAGTCACAGATTTGTGGCCAACTAAACTGAATACTTCAGAATTTATGGGAGAAAAGGAAATGGTATCTTTTTTGACAAATTGCTATGTAGGAAATGCGTCTGCTAGAATATTCAATAACAATCCTGCAGCTTCCCATATACTTAGAAACAGTCAAACTGCATCAACGATGACTTATTGAATTGTTTGCTGAGTTGTTATTATCAGTGGTGTCCCACCTTGAGGAAGTTTTAAGTAATTTGGCCAGAAATGTCCTTACAACAGGACTTATTTGCGAATAAAGGACAAAATTAACCAATTCGTATTACAAGACACTCAGCATTAGTTTTGCAATTCAAATTGAATGAAGACTTGCTTTCCTATGGGGCTGTTGGTTAAAAAAAAGCCTACTCAAGGATGCACTAGGATTGACCCCCTCCCCCCATCCTCCGCTCTCTGTTAGCACAGTTCAGCTACATGTCTCAATATAATTAACCTCAGCACTTGTGAGGTAAAGCAGAAACGAAAAGCGAAGTATTGATTTAGATCTGTCACCAATGTTGTGTACTAAATGACTGAATGTCACACACAGGGACCAAGGTTCAGCTGTATTAAAGAACAACCACCATCCCATACACCTTCCCCCAACTCTGCAATGGTTGTATACTCTGTCAGCATTTATTGGCCCATCGTATATATTTTGGGTTCAATTTTACTCCCACAGAAGTGAGGCAAGGCGAGTCTGGGTTTTGCCAGGTTGACTTCCTGATGCCACGGAACTTTGTCAGCAGCAGGGAAAGTGAAGGAAAGCCTGACAATCAAGAGGTCAATCCGGATCTATACTGACTGACTAAGGAAAGTTTTGTTATGGTCTTTTACTGCTTCTGTTTGCATTTTGCCAGCAGCCAATTTACAAGATCATTCAGTAAGACCTGATTCTGTGATTCAGCGGATTCCAGCCACACCCTTAGACATCCACTAAAATATAATCAGGAAACTCTGGCTGCTCAGAGGAGCTGTTCCCACCCATGATCAGCACCGACCTGTTTGGTGACAGTGATGTCTGAGTCTATTTATTTTAAGAATAATCTGCTGCCATGGTGCCCTCACAGCTGGATGATCTCAAAGAATCCCTACAGTGCAGATAGACATCATTTGGCCTATCGAGGCTGCACTGACCCTCCAAAGAGCATCCAATCCAGACTGACCCCTCAGCCCTATCCCCTGTAACCCACAAGTCCCATAGCCAATCCATTTAACCTGCACATCTTTGGACTGCAGGAGGAAACCAGAGCACCCAGAGGAAACTCACACAGATACAGGGAAAATATGTAGACTCCACACAACCCATCACCTATGGCTGGAATTGAATGCAGGTGCCTGGCAATGTAAGACAGCAGAGCTAACCACTGTGCCACCATGCCACTTGTGCTGGTAGCTTGTGGAGAGTGTTCTCATCCTTTCATGGCATGAGAACCCTAACAATAATTAATAGCTGGATGGGCAAAAAAAAAATGAGAGCAGGGATCCCACAGATGGCCAAGCTGGGCTTGCTGAGATTTTGGGCCTGTCATTGAGATCCCCACCATGCTGACTAATTTCCGACTATTGAGGCCACTGTTGTATAAAATTAATGATTCTCAAAGAGTTAGTGTTGGAGGCTGCATTAAGTACCACCCAATCTGATGATAGATGACAGGTTTAGGTAGGGCTAATACAGAACACCTTGGAATCTCTTGGACTGCAGATCTATATCCATAGATCTTCTTTTATTTTACCTATTTTTCTAATCAACCTGTTCAGAAATGTGATGACACACTCTGGAGAAGGTGGGATTTTGAACCCAAACCTCCTGGTCTAGGGGTAGAGACACTGCCACAGTGCCACAAAGAGATCATCTTATTGTTGGTTGTAACAATGTCAAACAAACTAATGTAACTCTTACCTGATCACAATCTCACAATAAATTACATCTAAAGTCACCTTGTTTAGACCCATAATGGTTGATCCTCTCCCACTGGAAACCAATTAGGCTCATTGACCCAGTCAAGGAAACAGGAATGGTCACAACATCCTTCTACTTACAAATACCACATGTACATCAGTACCCATAAAATTACTTTGCAGATGTGTGCTTTGATTTAACGATGGTAGTGTTGTTTCTAAGGCTGATGGTTGTGGGTTCAAGGCCCATGCCTGCAAGCCAAACATTTAACTTGGCTGACAATGCGCACAATACTGAACAAGAGGTGCATTGTTAGAGGTGCCATCTTTCAGATGACCTGTTTAAGCAAGGATCTTTTTGAGCGTGACACTACACACAGGAAAAAAAAATCTGTCCTATTTCAAGTATGCCCAAACAGTACATAACAAGTCATGGCATACAGTATCAATGATACTTCACGGTTAGCGGAATACTCGGCAATGTTGTAAGGGTGTGAAAGGTGTTGTATTATTGCATACATTCAAGAAAGACAGTTTACCTTTAAGACAGTTGGAAGACACCACACAATGTGATGTTCAGGCATAAAAATTCTCAACTCACGTTTTCTTGTCTCTATCAGTGAAATGGAGCAAATGCAGTGAAACCATTGCAGTCAGCTATATTATATATAATATTCCAGATGTGTAATGTAGCTGCAACATTACCATGTATGGAACCTCGACTATGAGCAGGTCTGAGACATTATAAAAGTGCAAATTGTTATTGTTGTTAATAAACTTTAAGACATCAGTCTGAACAAGAACACAAATCTCATGGTATTTGTTACTTGGGCTAAGGAAAAGGGAAGCACTTGGCCTAAGGAAACCATAGACAAGTTAGTTTAACATCAGTCATTGGGAAATAGGTAGAATTCATTAAGGAAGACATAGCAGGAAACTGGAAGGTCAAAACACAATCCATCAGAGTCAGTATGGTTTTGTGAAGGGTAAATTGTGCGACTAATTCTCTGGGATTCTTTGAAGATGTAACAAACAAAGTGGATAAGGTATATCTGGACTTCCAATAGGTATTTGATAAGATGCCTCACAAAGGGTTAATACACAAGGTGCGTTGACACAGGGTCAGGGATAATTTATTAGTTTGGATAAGGGATTGGTTAACTAATAGAAGTAGTTTTTTTCCCCTCTGATTGGCAAAATGTGACTTGTAGCATATCGCAGAGTTTGGTCCTCGGGCTCCAACTATTTACAGTCTATTTTAGTGACATGGATATAGGGATAGAAGTACCAAAGCCAAATTTGCAGAAGACACGAAAATAGTTTGGAAAGAAAGGTGTAGTAAAGAAAGTAAGACATTTATGAATACGGATAGATTGGGTGAACCAAGCAAATCTTGGCAGATAAAGCTTTTAATGTGGACAGGCGTGACATTACCCATTAGGATAAGTGAGATAGAAAGGCAACTTATTATCTAAATGGAGGGAAACATCAGGGTGCTTTGATGCAGACTGGTCTATTTACTTATCCTGTACAATATTATGTACTTATCCTGTATAGAAAATAATAATTTAACAAAAGAAATTTTAAATGGTAGGCTGAAAGCAGAAAGAAAAATATATATCTCAGAGCTCTTTTACAATTGGATCATACAAAACTAGCATGCAGGTACAGCAGATAATAAGGAAAGCAAATGAATTTTGGCCTTTATTGCTAAAGGGGTAGTGTGTAAAAGGAGGAAAATGCTGCTGCAAATGTACAAGGCATTAGCGAGACATTGCCTGGAGTGTTGGATGCAATGTTTGGGTCCCATTACTTGAGGAGGCATAGAGTTGTTTTGGACACAGTTCAGAGGAGGTTCACTAGATTGATTATAGCGATGAAGGATTTGTCTGTTGAAGAGAGACTGAGCAGTTTAAGTCTGTACTCTCTGGGAGGTTGGAAGAATGAGAAGAGATCTAATTGAGGTATTTATAAGGTGGGAAAGTGCAGCGTACCCCAGCCACACCCTTAGACATACACTAAAATATAACCAGCCAACTCTGCCTGTTCAGAGGAACTGTCCCCGCCCTGTTTAGTGACTGTGACCTCAGAGTCTATTTATTTTAAGAACAATCTGCTCCCTTGGCGCCCTCACAGCTGGATGACCTCATAGAATCCCTACGGTACAGATGGACATCATTCAGCCCATCGAGGCTGCACTGACCCTCCAAAGAGCATCCAATCCAGACTGACCCATCAGCTCTATCCCCTGTAACCCATATGTCCCACTGCGAATCCACCTAACCTGCGCATTTTTGGACTGTGGGAGGAAACAAAAGCACCCAAAGGAAGCTCTCACAGACCTAGGGAAAATGTGTAGACTCCACACAATCCATCACCCGAGGCTGGAATTGGACCGGGGTCCAATTCCAGCTACGGGTGATGGGTTGTGTGGAGTCTACACATTTTCCCCGTGTCTGTGAGAGTTTTCTCTATGTGCTCTGATTTCCTTCCACAGTCCAAAGATTTGCACTTTAGGTGGATTGGCAAAGTAGATGTGGAGAGGCTGTCTCCTCATGTGTAGCAATCTCGAATGACTGTTTATAGATTTTGGATTAAGTGTAACAGGTTTAAAACAGAGATTGAGAAATTATTTCTCTCAAAAGGTTATGAATTTGTAAAATTCATTACCTCAGAGTATGTCGGATGCCAGGTAAATTCAAAGAAGGAGATAGACAATTTTTAATTAGTAATGGGTTGAGGGTTGTGGAGAATGGACAGGAGGGTCGCATTCAGGTTGAGATGAGATCAGTCGTGATTGTATCATATGGTGGAACAAGCTTGAGGGGTTGAATTACCCACTCCAGCTCCTCGTTCTTATGTTATTATGTAGATCAAGTCATACTGGCCGCAGTGCTTGACTCAAGGAACGACCTCAAAAGGTGTTGTAAATTGTCCTTTTCCCTATCTGAGCAAACCTGGAGAGTTGGGTGAAAAAGTCAAATAAATAGGTGTACAAAAAAATAAAAACGCTCAATTCTGCTTTTCCCTCGGTTGGGTGTATATGTTTTATTGTGGCCTTGACTGATTCCACAGTTCCTAGAGTCAATTCTGTGTGAGTGCAGCGACAAAGTGGTGTCTTCAACACCAATTTTGTACTGTTGATTGAGTGCAGGACCCACTTACTGATTGAAACCATCAAAAGCTCTGACCTGGTCTCAAAACATAATGGACTTGAACCTGATGCTGCTGTGCCTTCCATCACTTCGCAACATTCATTGCTTTATCCCCATCATTCTGCTGCAACAACATGACAGAAAATCTATTTATTTTTCAAATGCACAGGAAGCACACCATCAGCAAGCTTAATAGCTCAGGCACACACGAAACTGTTCAGCCCTCTTGCACTGACAGAACACACTGCTCTCTGGTTGCATCGCAAAGTGTTTTCAGTCTCTTGTTTTACACTTGTTCTCGCAATAAGAAATCTGGACAGACTTTTAACACACATTATTTTCAGTCGCTCACTACAATTGGAAGCATTTCTTCGAATACGGCAGTGAAAAATAGCATTTTACTGTAATTTCAGGTTATAATTGATGCATTGGTGATTTATTCCAGCTTTATTGTTCTGATTTGGTTTATCTTCAAACATGAGAGTCCGCCTTACCACAAATACTTAGAGCTTTGCAGTTATTGAAAAACATGTGCCGGGAACATTTTAAACGTTTAAGAGTAACGTTGTAAAGATCCCAGCAGGGCTGCAGCCTCAGCAAGCCGTTAAATATTTATGAAGTGTGTCCCAAACATCTTGATTTTGTAACAATGTGAAACATTTCTTCTTGATCCTAAGGAGAACGGACTGATGGTCCCATCGAGTGCTTGTAGTGGGCCATCAGTGCAAAGGACTTTATTCACGGCTGCATCAGATCATGCTATCAAAGAAAAGGGCCTATTTTCCACTGAAGTGGAACTTGCAAATTGCCAGTAATAATTAATGTTGCTCCCTTCCACGTTTTTGAGATGGAATGAAGAGGAGATTTGGTCTGTCCAAGCAGCATCTGTAAATATATTCTCCTAGATTAAGAGAAAAACTGTTGGTGAGGACAGTGAATGAGTTAACAACTGTTGTAGGCCACCTCTTCACCTTGGCCTGATTTAATGCTGAAGAGGAGCGAGGGTAGAATCTGATCACTGTCATGCTTCTGCTGTTAAAACTCAATGCCTTCAAATTGCAGGGAGCAGTAAGATAAGAAAGGAGAAAAAGAAAGCTGAATTCTTTTTGTAAAACATTTGAATTTCTGCGAAACTGTTCGCTAACACTCTTGACTTGTTGATCCAAAACTGCACATGTAGTAAACTTATTCACATCACTGAATAAATAGTTATGAGGTGGTTGAACGCACATTTTTGTTATGGTTTCAGTGATGCCACCCGAAGGCTGCAGGAACAGCAAATCATATTCAGCCTGGGAACCCTGCAGCCCAATGGCATCAATGTGGATTTCACAAGCTTCAAAATCTCCCCTCCCCCAATTCTGATGAAGGGTTTAGGCCCGAAACGTCGAGTTTTCCTGCTCCTATGATGCTGCTTGACCTGCTGTGTTCATCCAGCCCCATGCTTGTTATCTTTGTTATGGTTTCACTTCAGTTGTGCCGGCATTCTGTCACGGTATTGTGGAATAAATGTCCTCGTGTGTAGCCGAGATTTTAACAGCCCATTGCTTTGCTGGCTATACGAGAAAACAAAGGCAAACTATTTCAGCAAGTTGGCATGGATACTAGATCGGAAGAACAATGGTCTGGCGTCACTTGCTAGTCATACTGCCATGCTTAAGTAAAACACCACATCCCTGAATACGTATGCTGAGAATGCCTGAGTTGAGGATGGGATCACAGATTTATGGACCTAAGTATTGTGTAGCCATGGTGAAAGAGTATTAGCTTTTAAGATCGATGTCCTTATCTCAGCTAAGTAAACTCACTAATTTACATTAAATTTGGTTATAGCTTGTTCGCCAATACTAGATTTTAATCTTGTTGAAGTTTTGCTACATTAATTAGGTCCTTAGTTTATTTCATGCCTTTGGTAATTTTATGATAAGTTAATGAGATTTATCAGGATTATGGTCTCAGTTTCTAACTGTTTAGCAAAAAAAAAACAAATTGGTTATTGTCTGTGTAAAATACAGCTTGGAGAAAGATTTGAAGAAAGTCGACCTGAGCTTTCTGTTCTTATGTTTATAATTCCCACTTAAACAGCAGTGGTATCTACCATGCAGAATCTCAGGATGCATTAGGAATTTGTGTCCTGTTTCGTAGCAGTTATAAACTTTTTTTTCCCATTGGACGGTAGTTGAGTTTGCTGTTTGTCTATTTATTCAATTCAATTATTCCAAACACAAATTGAATTTGTGAAGTGTGTTCTTTCATTGAAAATCTTCTGTATCTCATAATTTTAAAGCATAAGTTGTTCGGGTGTCAAAGGAATTCTTGCACAAGGCTAAATAAGTGTTAACATTCCGACCAGAATTCCAATATTCACATTTCTTTTCTGCCCTGTGTTTTGAGACTTGGACTTGGGCAAAGTTGTTGCCCTGTTTATTATAACTCAAATTGTCATTTGTAATTCCCAATAAGCACACCATTTGTTAATGAGAAGTCATATCTGTAGCTGGACATATTTAGTACTAGATAGAGCTAGCTGTGGATTTTGAGATTTAATACTTAGTGACAGAAATTTGCTTTTTCCTGATTTTCTATAGGGCAAGAGTCATAGAAAATCACTCTTCCCTGTATTCTGAGATGGGGCTGACACTCTCTCAGACTACAGTGCAGGTACAAAAATACCTGGCCCAACTAAGGCTAGAGACCTTGAAGTGGTCTGTCAAGCAGTTCTACATTTAACTGCAAGATATTTAACATTTAGCATTTAGCCAGTAGTTGGCTGTATGAGGACTAAGCTCAGAAAACCGTGCAACAACACCATAATTCTTCTGCAGGATGTAAGTGTTTTCTATTTGGTTTTAATGCCTTTTCTGTAATGATGCTATTCAGTCCATTTCAACTGATTACCAGCCACCTCTTCCATTCAATTATTATACACCTTCACAGAACAAATCAGACAATTTGTTTTATGTAAAGTATTGATCATTATCTGTTGTCTTTCACAGAACAGTGGTAGTGGCACCACCCCTGAATCGGGGGGCCCAGATTCAAGTCCCACCTGCTCTAGGGGTATGTAATAACCTAACTATACAGGTTGATTAGAAAAATACATCTCTCTTAAAAAGAGAAATATGGTCGAGTATGCTTTTGACCATAAGCATCCTCGACTATTTCAATGAAAGAATTCTTCAATAATTTGAGAATAATTACATTCTGCTTGCTGGAAGCCTTGGATGGGTTTACATCAATAATTCTTACGTTTTAATTGCCACTAGAATGTATTCAAGTTCATGATACCTTATGCAAATTCCAGAAAGTCTGCAGTCAGGAATCCAATTATGTAACATTCAAACCGGTTTTATGTATAAACCTGTTTCTGATCCTTTGTTAATTTTGTGAAACAGAATGATTATGTTAATGACTGTATTCAGGTGCAAATTACATGATACACTTTTATTATGTACCAGTTCTGGGCAGAGATGCCAAAATGACCTCTATATTGCACTCTCTCTGCATTGTTCTTTGTCTCTCTTGTTCTCGACTTCTATTGGAAACTGATTGGGAAAACTGAAGAATACACCTAGTTGTTTCTCAAGTGACCTCTGAAAATCTTAGCAGCACAGGACAAAATAAACATTCTTTTCTGAACTTAAAAATATTTTGATACAGAGGCTGAGGAAAAGCTTTGTGCTAACACTTTCAGAAAGTAATTCTTGGTTATGGTGAAAGTATTCTAATGTACTGGTCCAGTTTAATGCATTATGAACTATTTCTTCCAACAGCCATAAGAAATCAAAGGTCTAGTTTGTTGTCAAGTGTTGGACAGTCACCATGAGAATTAATCAATTGTGGGAGAGCTGCTTTAAACTAAGCAAAGACACTGGTGAAGTAGCAGTGTGTTGCAGCTTGAAAGAAATCTGAGCTATTCTTAACTGCATTGAGGTTCATGCCCAACTTGAAAGATAATTGCCTGAACCCCTGCCATTTCTGCTCTCACTTCCTTCAGTATCCTCTGGTATGTCGCAAATCTGTCCTGGCCCCTTATCAACTTTATGTACCGACAGCTTTCTTTATTCATTAACAGGATGACAGCATTACTGACTAGGCAGCATTTATTGCCCAACCCGAATTGCCCAGAGGCAGTTCAGAGTCGACCACATTGCTGTAGGTCTGGAGTCACATGTGTGCCAGACGAGGTAAGGATGGCAGTTTCCTTCCCTGAAGGACTTTAGTGAACCAGGTGGGTTTTTCCAACAATCGACAATGGATTCACAATCATCATTAGATTCTTACTTCCAGATATTTTATTGAATTCAAATTCCACCAACTGCCATGGCTGGATTCAAACATGGGTCCCCAGTACATTATCTGGGTCTCTGGATTAACAGTCCAGCGATAATACCACTAGGCCATTGCTTCCCTCTAAATACTCAATACTACCTCTTTACCAATTTTTAACCCTTCTAGCGGTTACACTTGCTTCTCTGTTACCATGACCAGAATCTGCCAGGTAGGTAAAGGCAATCCCAAAATATTATTTGACAACTCAGTCAGGCAGGGTCCTTGCCTTCAAGTGTAAATTCCTTTATTGGTCTCTTATTGACCCTATGCCTCCTATTACCATCCTTTTACTATTAAACTGCTTGTAGGAAATGTCAGGATTTATGTTAGCTGCCTGTCTTATTTCATAATCCTTATTTGATTCTTTTCTTTCCTTTTTCATCTTCTTTCTGACCTGTTATTAACCTTGGTTATCACTAATTTTGGGCTCTACTCTATCTGCTCCAGGTCAGTTTTTTGCCCCATTGAAGTCAGCTCACAGTTAATTGGTTATTCTTATTCTGGGTTGACCAAAATGATTTATCTAAACCATACGATACATGGATCACGCATCCCTTGATTCCCCACTTGGTCAACTTGGCCCACTAAAGAACCATACCTAGCAATGCATCATTTCATCTATTCTGAAGAAAGGTCACTGAACCCAAAAGGTTAACTCTGCTTTTTCTCCACTAATGCTGCCAGACCTGCTGTGTTTTTCCAGAAATTTCTGCTTTTGTTGATTTCCAGCATCCCCAATTCTTTGGTTTTTTTCTTTCATTTAATACGAAATTTCTGTTTGTGTTAGACTGGGCACGTACTGCTGCAGGAAATACTCATGAAGACAAAACAGGAACTTTTCTCCCTCACACTATCATTGTCCCATTCTATATATGGGTCATAAAAGTGCATTATAACTATTCTATGATATTTAGTTATTTCTGAGCAGGTTTTAGTCAGGAATATTTAACATCCAGACCTTGTCTTCCCTGAGCAAGGTTTCCTGTATCACCACAGTAGCGTGGTCTCACACGGCAATCTGTGCATGTAATTCACTGGCCTGGTTAACTGGCAGTTTACAAACACAACAAAAACGGCATGTCAACTGATGTTAACAATGCCTTGGGACAGCTAACCAGAATGGCACTCACCTCCATGTTTTCCTTAGTGGTGAGTATCCGCTTGGTAATGGAAGGGTCACCTGACTTGGTGTGGTACCAATCCCAGTCCTCTGCCCAACACTGACGTTGTTTCACCCATAGAGCTACATCCTCAGGTCAACGAATAACAAGAAAATCCAAAAAAGGCACTCTCCTGCTAGTTCCAAAATAGTTTGTGTATTTACATATATGTAGATTTAGACCTCATTGCTTTCTCCTTTACTCTGACTCCACCACAAACGTATTATTGTAATGCTATTTGTCTCAACCAGTATTTCACAACTCCTGGCATAATTTGCTACAACTCTCTTTTGGTTCCTACATCCTAGATGAATTAGTTTAAACCCTCCCAACAGCACAACCAAAAGGAACTCAGGTCATAGCTTTTACAGATGTGAGCCCTCCAGCCTGTACAAGTACCAGAAACAGTCCCAGTGTCCCAAGCATCAAAAATACTCCCTCCTGCATCTTATTTCCAGTCATGCACTCATCTGTCTTATCTTCCAATTTCTGAACTCACTTCCACATGTGAGTAACCTGGAAATTATTACTTTTGATATCCTGCTTGGTAACTCACCATGTAGCTGCCAAAATTCCTGTTGTAGGGGTACATCTCCTTTCCGACTTGTGTCATTCGTACCAATTTGAACCATGACCTCTGGCTCTTTGTCCTTGCCAAGAGGAATGTCCTGCAGCTGTTTTGTGACACCTTTTACCCTAATATTGAGATAGCATACCATCCTGGAATATGATTTTAACAGCAGCAGAAATATAAGACTGTAAGACACAGGAGCAGAACTAGACCCTTCGGCCTATCAAGTCTGTTCCACCATTTCAGCATGGCTGGCATCTTTCTCAACTCCATTCTCCTGCCATCTCCCATGACCCTTGATCCCCTTACTAATCAAGAAGCTATCTCTATCTTAAAGACACTCAATGACGTGGCCTCCACCGCTTTCTGTGGCAATGAATTCCACAGATTCACCAACCTCTGGCTTAAGAAATTTCTCCATGTCTCAGTTCTGAAGAGATGTCCCTTCACTCAGAGCCTGTGCCCTTGCGTCCTAATCTCTCCTTCTAATGAAACAACATCTCCACATCTGCTCTATACAGGCCTCTTAGTATTCTGTAAGTTTTAATGACACATCCAACCGTTACTTCCATCCTTCTAAACACCATCAAGTATAGAATTCTCAACCGCTCCTCAGATGACAAGCCCTTCATCCCCAGGATCAGGTTTGTAAACCTCCTCTAGATCCCCTCCAATGTCTTTCCTTAGATATGGGACCCCAAACTGCCACAACACTCCATATAGGGTCTGACCAAAGCCCCAGTAGATTTCTGCTCTTGTATTCAAGACTTCTCGAAATGAATACTAACACTGCATTTGCCTTCCTAACTGCCAACTGAAATTGCATGTTAATGTTAAGAAAATTCTGAACCAAAACTCCTAACTCGATTTGTGCTTCTGATTTCTGAAGCCTTTCCCTTTTTAAAATAAAGCTGGTGCTTCTATTCTTCCTACTAAAGTGCATGACCTCACAACTTCCCACATTATATTCTATCTGCCACTTGTTTGCCTGTTCTCCTAGCCTGTTCAAATCCTGCTGCATTCTCCCCACTTCCTCAATGCTACCTGTCCCTCCACCTATCTTTTTGTCACTTGTAAACTTAGTGACAATGCCCTCATTTCCTTTGTCAAAATTGTTTATGCATAAAGTTATGGTCCCAACACTCTCCCTTGCAGAACTTCATTCGTCATCAGCTGCCATTTAAAAAAAAAAAGACCTCTTTATCCCCACTCTCTGCCTTCTGACAGTCAGCCAATTCTCTATCCAAGCCAGCACCTTCACCCACACAATGAGCTCCAATCTGATTTAGCAGCTTCCTGTGCATCACCTGGTCAAAGGCCTTCTGGAAATCTAAATAGATCATGTTCACTGGCTTTCCTTTGTCAAACTTGCTTGTTAACTCCTCAAAAGAATTCCAGCAGATTTCATAGAACAGAATCCCTACAGTATGGAAACAGGCCCTTCGGCCCAACAAGCCCACACCCACCCAGGCCCATCCCTCTATAACCCACCTAATCCACACATCCCTGAACACTATAGTCAACTTAGCATGGCCAATCCATCTCACTTACACATCTTTGGACTGTGGGAGGAAACTGGAACACCTAGAGGAAATCTACACACACACGGATAGAATGAGCAAACACCATACAAACAGTTGCCCAAAGGTGGAATCGAACCCAGGTCCCTGGTAGTGTAAAACAGCAGTGTTAACCATTGAGCCACTGTGTCACCCAGGCATGACCTCGCCTTGATGAAGCTGTGCTGACTCAGCCCTGTTTTACCATGCACTTCCAAGTACTCCACAATTTTTTCCTTAATAACGGATTCTAAATTCTTACCAATGATCAAGGTCAGGCTAATCTAGTTGTAGTTTCCTATCTTCTTCCTCCCTCTCTTCTCAATTCATTGTGTTACCCCACCATTTTCCAGTCCTCTGGAACCCTACACATTCCAGTGGTTCCTGAAAGATCATCAATGCCATCATAATCTCAGCTATGTTCTTCAGAACTTTGGGGTGTAGTCCACCTGCCCCGAGCGATTTATCCACCTTCAGACCATTTAGTTTCCCCAGCACCTTATCTTTGTGACAGCCACTACACTCGCCTCTGCCTTGACTGTCTTGAAATTCTGATGTTATTGGTGTTTTTCACCCTAAATACTGATGCATAGTATCTATTCAGTTCCTCCACCATTTCTTTGTTTCCCATTATTACTTCTCTAGCCCCATTTTCCAGTGGTTCATTCTTGCCTCTCTCTTGCCTTTTATATCTCTAACAAAATCTCTTGCAACCTTCTGTTATATTACTAGCTAGCTGACCCTCATATTTCAAAATCTCTCTCCTTATTGCTTTTGTTTTTAAGTTATCCTCTGATTTTTAAGGTCGTCCCAATCCTCTGACTTTCCACGAATGTTTCCCACATTGCATGCCTTCTTTTTTGCTTTTATGCTGCCCCTGACTTCCCTGGTCAGCCATGATTTCCCTCACCCTCCCCTTAGCATGTTTCTTCTTCCTCCTTGGGATGGATTTCTGCTGTGCCTCCCAAATTACCTCAGAAGCTCCCGCTATTGCTGCTTCACAATTTTCCCTGCAGGGCACCCCTTCCAATAACTTTGGACTGCTCCTCCATGCCTTTGTAGTTACTTTTACTTCATTCTAATACTGTTACATCTGATTCAACTTCTCTCCCTCAAATGGCAGGATGAATTCTATCATATTATGGACATTGCCCCCCCAAGGGTGCTCCTTCACTTTAAACACCCTCAAATCTGCCTCATTACACATCACCAAATCCAGAATTGTCTGCTCCCTTGTGGGCACCACCACAAATTGCTTCAAAAATAACTTGCTGACATTCTTAAAATTCCTTTTCTTGGGATCCACTGTCAACCTGATCTCCCACATCAACTGCATATCAAAATCCCCCAGGACCAAAAGTAATAGTGTTTTTCCTACATGGCTTTTCAAAATCCTGAATTATTTTCTTCTCAACATCCTGACTCCTGCTAAGAGAGCAGTACAGAACTCTTATCAATTCTGTCCTATCACTCATTCTGGAAACTTTACAAACCTCTGCTGAGCCCTCTCCCCCTTAACGTTTTCTATAATTTTCCACCCAAATGAACCCAACCACAACGCACCCACCGCCCTCACCCACTATTTAGTTTAAAGCCATATCCACAGTCCTAGTTATGAGATTTGCCAGGACTACAGTCCCAGCATGATTCAGGGGAGTTTGTCCCATTGGAACAGTTCCCTCCTTCCCTAATACTGGTACCAATGTCCCACGAACTTGAACTCATTCTCCCATTCCAATCTTTGAGCTATGCATTTACCTCTTTAATATTGTTGATCCGGTGCCAATTAGCTTTTGGCTCAGGTAGTAACCTGGAGATTGCTGTCTTTTTGGTTCTGCTGTTAAATTAAGCCCCCATCTGCTCATATTCCCTCAGCAGAACTTCTTTTCTCTACATCATTGGTACTTACGTGGACGATGACAACTTGATCTTTTCCCTCTGGCTCTAGGTTCCACTGCTGCCCTGATGAGATACCCTGAACCCGCAAACCAGGCTACACAGCCTTTGGGACTCTTGATCCTGGCCACAGAGAACAGTGTCTATTCCCCTGACTATACTAGCCCTGATTACAACTACATATGTATTTTAGCCCTCACTTCTTGAATGGCTCCCTGTGGTACAGGGAGCCATTCAGTTTGCTCCTCCTCCCTACAGCCCACGCTCTCATCCACACAGAGAGCAGATATCCCAAACCTGTTAGACAAACCCAAGAGTTGAGGCTCTTCCAGCACTACCTCCTGAATCCCTCTACCTGCCTAGTGCATAGTCATACCTTCCTGCCTCTGACTACTGGCCAAATTTGAGGTAATTAATCTAAGGAGTATGACTGCTTCCTGAAACATAGCGTTCAGGTAACTCTTCCCCCTCCCTGACATATCACAGTGTTTGAAGCTCAGATTCCAGCTCACCAATCTGAGCCGGAGTTCCTCAAGCAACTAATACTTGCCACGAATGTTGTCACTGTGAACCACAATGGGGTCCAACAGCTCACATATCATACAGGTACAATATATCACCTGGCCCTGTGTCTCTGTTTTATTTACTTCACACTCTTAGTTTAACTTTTTGAAAAATTCTTTTAGCTTGTAACCTGTAAATATTTCCCCTTTTTTACCTTCAATCTAAAAGTAACCTATAATAGTCAAATTAACAGACATTGTCAATCAATAAACTTACTGTTTTGTCACTTTCTGTTGTGCTGGATCCCAGATCCAGGGTTTCAATTTATCGTGTAAAAAGACCTTGCAAGCTATGAGCTAAAAAGCAAGCAAAAAGCACTTCTTCTCCTCTGCACCAAATTCCCACACTACCTCAAAATTCCCTGAATTATATACTCTCTCAGACTGTATCAGACTCCTGATGTGATCTCTCCTGCCTAAATGTTCACAGCTTACAGGTCGTGTGCTTTCAACAGGCCCTATCTGAAGTAACAAAGCAATGGAGCTCAAAGTGTCTGTTCCCCTAACTGTAATGGCCTTCCACTTCAATTCCTGCCATCCTCACAGCTGACCCACCCATTCTGCCTAGTGCTTGGCTCTTGCTGTGTTCATTCATGGACCTATTGTGCTTGTCAATCTCCATAATGGAAGAAATTATCAGTGAGTGGGACCAGCTGGGCACTCGTACACTGTCTGGCTCTCTCTCTCTCTCTCTCGGACTGTTTGGCAGCACCTTTTCCTATCTGCCTGCTTGGCTTTAACTATGGTGTGACTTCTTCTCTGAGTATGTTACCCATGTAGTGCTCTGCATCACAGATGCACCTCAGTGATTCGAGTGGACAATCATGCTCTGAAGCCTGCAGGTCAATCTTGTGCAGTTGGTGACATTTCCTGCACATGGGATGTTGGTGTCCATGACTCCTCAAATGTCACAGTCATTCTGCTTGGCCCAGCTGATCTGCCATAAGCTTGGACTATTACATCACTTATACATACATTAACATTAATCTTGTAACATTAAGCATAAGCTGGATATTAGTAGAAAATGGAAATACCAACCACCAGTTAGCTCTCCTGTGTCTATACATTGGCACAGGATGGGCTGAAGGGCTCAAATTGATGATACTCGACAGCTTCATGGCCTTGAATGAGTCCTGTGCACATTCCTGTACATGCCAAAAATGGCATAATCAAAGTTGTTTTTCTGTACTTGCTCACCTTGTTTTCTGTGCCTGCCTGTTTGTTACACTGTATAAAAGAGAAAGAGAGTTTTGTTCCAAGTCATCAGACTTCACCTCCGACCGGGATCACAAATGGTGCCAGGAACAACCTAAGGCCTCCAGCCCAGCCGTCAATTGAGGGGTCCACAATGGGCAGAAGGGTGTGAGGCTTATTATTTTTATCCCTTTCTTTTTCATTCTTTCTTTTTACTTAATAAATGTTCCTTTCTTTTATCGTGTTTATTATTACTAATTTTTTCTTTCTTTATTCATTAACGTGATGAGGGCATCGCTGGCTAGGCAGCATTTATTGCCCATCCTTAATTGCCCAGAGGGCGGTTGAGAGTCAACCACATTGCTGTGGGTATAGAGTCACAAGTAGGCCAGACCAGGTGAGGCCTTTAAACAAGTGCTCGTATTTAAGCAAATTGCTGTCATCGCGCCTTCTCTTAACTACAATTAACCAAATCCAAAAAGAACCATTTGGATATACTCCATGATCCAAGACAACAACCTGAAATGAATAAACAAAAATGGAGCAGGAGTAGGCCATTCAGTTTCTTCAGCCTTCACCAACCTTCAGATCTCTTTCAATCATCAAAGATTTATTATTCACAGTCACATGGCTACAAGGCCATCCCATGGACAGCGTGGGGTACACGTGCACTGGAAGTGACACGTGTTTACATACAAGGCAGAGATAACAAGTTGTGGGGCTGGATGAACACAGCAGGCCAAGCAGCATCATAGGAGCAGGAAAGCTTGACGTTTCGGGCCGAGACCCTTCATCAGAAAATGATGCTGCTTGGCCTGCTGTGATCATCCAGCCCCACAACTTGTTATCTCGGATTCTCCAGCATCTGCAGTACCTTTTATCTCTTTTACATATAAGGCCCTGCTTTTTGTGAACAAATAATATGTGCACACATTGTACCTGTTTTAATTTAAGAAAGTTGGTGTCAGCCAATCTGGTCAAGCATCTCCCTGAATAAACCACTGAGGTTGACTCTGATTAAGTATAATCATATCTTGTAGTTAAATGTCATTCATTGTTTAACTGGTGCTTTCTCCATGGCGATGTCTTTACCAATCAGAATCCACTTACTGATCAATGAGCATGGTCTTCTCATACAAAAATATATATTCCTCTTTCCAGTAGTATTCTTGCAAATGCCCTGACCAGAATAAAACACCAACTTTTGATAAAAAGTCTTTTTGCAGCAAAACTCAAGTTCTGTGTACAAAATGACTATTATATAAATCACAATAATTTACAGTCAGTGTTTTGAGTGGACAGGAGCTGTCATGTGATGCATTGTATATTCCTTTAAAGATGACAAACTGTATAGGAATATCACACAAGTAACTAAAGGCAAGGGATGCAACTTGTTTGTGTTAAATAAATTTTATGAAATTTTATTTTTTAGTATGCATTTAAAATGTGAATGGAAAAGTACAGACATGACAGTTGAAGTACATTGGTCATATTGTAAACTTTTAGTGCACTTTTGACACTGTGGAAATTAACTTGTCCTTCATTTTGCTTGTGCAATTTTCTGCATGCTGCAAGTAGGGTAATATAGGACTTACATTTAAACTAATTGGCATTAAACTAATTTTTGACCAAATCGCTGCAATTTAATTGAGTAATATTCTGAAGCTCATTACAGGCCAGTTATATCCTTCAACAAAGCACGTTATGTCTGAATGTGCCCTAGAGAAATAAAATGAGACCTTTTGCAATAAAGAGGTTTAAGGTATGATTGCAATCAACAGAGATAGTCCTGAAATCATCATGGCGTATTCAGTAATCAACAGAGAAAAATTGGACCAAAATTTTATAGTTAGAAGAAGCCAAGATTCTTCCCAGTCATTCAATTAACCCAAGTATTGCTTGAATTCTCAGTTCTGGTTGGGCCTTTATAATCTAAATTTTTACATTGTTTGCATTGTATCTACTTTTCCTGCAAATATTTATTAATTTCACTACAACAGTTACTCTTCTTGTTTAAGGCTTTTGCTTATTCCATTGATAAGTATTCCTGCCTGGTAACCTATAAATTATTACCCTCACTAATTATAGGAACTCGACGACACCCACCACAGTAAGAAAGGATTTGCCTTTTCAGAGCACCTTTCAAAATCTGAGAATATTCCAGAGCAGTTAGCAATCAATGAAGTATGTTTTGGAAGTGCAATGATTGTGGGAAATATAGCAGGCAGCTTGAGCTCATAAGCAGTAATGAGATCATGGCCAGATCATTTGTTTTAGTACAGAAACAAAAATTGCTAGAGAAACTCAGCAGGTCTGGCAGCATTTGTGAAGAGAAAGCAGATTTAACATTTTGAGTCCAGCAACTCTCCTTCAGAACTGTTTTGCTTTGTTTCAGTGATATCTTTCAGGGGAACATATTGGTTAAGACACTGGAGGGAACCCCCTGTTTTTCATTGCAGCTCTGACATAGGGTCCTTGTATGTATGTGAGAAAGGACCACCTTACTTCCCCTACTATTGTTCTAAAAGGATGCTCCTATTGGAATAAAAACTGAAAGATCTGCGGATGCTGTAAATCAGGAACAGAAACAAAGTTGCTGGAAAAGCTCAGCCGGTCTGGCAGCATCTGTGAAGGAAAAAACAGAGTTAACGTTTCGGATCCGGTGACCCTTCCTCAGAACTGACCTGAAATGTTAACTCTGTTTCGTCCTTCACAGATGCTGCCAGATCTGCTGAGCTTTTCCAGCAACTTAATTTTTTTTTCCTATCGGAGTCCTGTTTATAAAAGAAAAAGCAAGAGTGAATGAGCATAGAAAGCTGGATCATGCAGTGTGTGGTTGAAGTGTGAAACAGTTTCCATCGAAGGACTCTGACGGAATTACGTTGTTAGCTGAAAAGGAAGAATATGGAGGGGTATGGGAGAAGGCGGAAAAATGGAATTAATTGAATTACTCATTTAGAAATCTGGTGCAGAAATGATGGATGGAACAGCCTCCATCTGTGTTTCAAAAATTTTGTTTCGGTAATGGTTGCAGAAATTAAATTACGTGGATTCATACTCTCCCTGTGAATATTTGACTCCCTCCTAGACTTGCTGCCCTCTGAAGAGGGTCATTACAACTTAGACCTTCATGTTTCATGTTGATGGAACATTGCAGGAAATTTATATTTTTTTTTTGTTGCCAGAAACACCATCACCTCGAAGTTCCGTCATACAAAATGTCACCTTTGTGGAAAGAGCAGAACCATAAGCCACGAAATTAAATAGTCCCCATGAAATCCAGTAGGGAATTCAAGAGAAACTTCCTCACTGAAAAAATGTTGAACTCGTTACCGTAGGGAGTGTTGAAAGCATAATGGGAAACATACATAAGAGAAAGAGGGCTTTGAGGGTAATGATAGATTTACATGAGGAAAGATGAGAAACATCTTGTTTGGACCATAACCTCTGACATGGGATTGGTTTTGTCTGATGACCTGTTTCTGTGCCATATTGTTTTAGATTATCCCATATGCTCCCAACTTGGCATTTTATCATGCATCTTCTTCATCAGCAACATTTTCATCCTCACCTTTCAATTTAAAGCTATCTAATTAAAGAAGGGTCAATTTGCATTACTGAAAGTACAGAAAAGGCTCGCTAAATTGGTCATTGGTTTAACAGTGTATCCTATGACAAGACAATGAGCATATTGGGCATCTAAAGTTTAGAAGAATGAGAGATGATCTCATTGAAACACAAAGTGTTGAAGAACTATGTTAAGAGTAGATGTTGAGAGATTATTTCTGATGCTCTGAGGATCTACAATGTGCGAGGGCTCTGAATAAAGGGATAAAACTGGGATGAGAAGTTGTTTCACTGAAACGATTGTGAATCTTTGGAATCCTCTATCCCAGGGGACTTTGGGTGATGCATTGTTGAATACATTGAAATCTAAGATAGTCTCTTGGGATCCCAATGAATCAAGGGATACTAGCAGTAAGTAGCAAAGTGGATTAGATGTCCATGATGGTGTTGGATGGTGGATCAGGCTTGATTATTTTGTCCACGTCTCTTATTGGAAATTAAAAGAAATCGCTGGAGAAACTCAAAAGGTCTGGCAGCTTCTGTGGAGAGAAAGCAGAGGCAGCATTTCAAAGTTCTGAAGAAGGGTCACTGGTCCCAAAATGTTGTATCTGCTTTCTTTTCACAGATGCTGTCAGCCCTGCTGAGATTGCCCAGCTATTTCTCTCATTGTTTCAGATTTTCAATGTCCGCAGTTCTTTGTTTTTATCCCCTCTTACTTCTTAAGTAACATTTGATCTAAATTGTTGCACTCTTTTTTGCCCAACAAAATTGTGGGAGCCCCTTGATAACTTAGATTTGAACTGTTTAACAAGGTGGCTCACCACCTTATTGTGGCTAATCATAAATATTGTCTTGCTAGTAACATCCATGGCCCCAGAATATGTATATTTTTTAGAAAGTCTTTCCCAGAACAACATTGGTACAAACAACATAGGTAAGGAAAGGGATGAAGTTCTGCAGAGAGAATTTAGGAAACTAGGCAGGTGATTAAAAAGTAAAATTGGGTTGTACTCGTCAGGAAATTTAACTTTCCAGACATAGACTGGGACTGTTATAGTGTTAAGGTCTTGGATGGGAAACAACTTGTCACGTCAGTACAAGAAAACATTCTTACTCAATATGGGTACGTACCTACTAGAGAAGGAGCAATACCTGCCCTTCTGTTAGGAAATAAGGCAGAACAAGTGACTGAGGAGCACTTTGGGTCAAGTGATCCTTCTCCAGTAGGTACATCCACATATTGAGCTGCCACCTTTTTAAAGTTGTGATCTTATTTTCACTGAAGGAAGGCGGAGAAGTAAAAGATAAGCAGGATTTCAAACTGGGAGCTGGAACTCACATTTACCACAGAGTTAAACTTTGAGGCGTTCAACAGAATAACATCATTCGTATGTACACTGTGAATCTACCTTTACAAAAATTGGTGAGTTTTTCTTCCTTTTGAAACACTGGAGAAATAAAAAATGCTATTATTGAAAAAAATACTATGCTGCAACAGCTCATTTGTATTACCCACACAAGCTTGTCGGCTAACATCTCAACAAATACAAACACAATAGCAGAGGGCAACCTTCCGTCCAATGTTATTTAGGGGTTGTGTATGGCAGTACCTTTTAACTGTATCACCTCGAAGGAACACACTGTCAGCAAGTGATTAAATGGTACTTGCATCTATTGTGAATCTGTTAACAATATCTACATTGAATCAGCAAAAGAATTTACACTTTCCAATTTCCTACATTCACTGAAAGTCATTTACAAAATGGAGCGCAGCCAAATCATGAATAAATGTGTAAGGATGGCATAGGATCTCTGTATTGGGATTTTGCTTGTTGTTGTGGAAAGGTAGAACAGAAGCAAAGTATAATGTTTGTGTTTATGTAGTTTAACACCACAACGAAGGCATGAAAGCCAATTTAAAGCACAGTCAAACACAGCAGCTATTTTCTACTGACTTCATCCCAAAGCCAACTGTGTGATGTATATCCAGTTAGATAGCTCACCAAGCTCAGCAAAAGTTTATTCTTGTCAAAACAGAGGACACCGTGACAAGCATGAACCACCTCGGGTTAACAAAGGTGTTCAAGGAAACTATCAAATCACAAACAAAGGGCTGAAAACTAGTGGTAGGCCAAGGATCTGAATTTATTTTAGTAACAGTAAGTGGATGATTAAAAAGCTAAGAGGGAGGAAATTGTTTATTGAAGTAAATCAGTAAGAAATAAGATTAATAGCAAGAACTTCTACAGATGTCTAAAGAGGAGAGTAGCTAAAGTAAGTGTAGGACCATTGCAGGAAGCAGCTGGAGATTCAATAATGGAGAACAGGGATATAGCAATAAATAAATGTTTTGCAGACAAATAAATACTTTGCATTCTTTATTTTCCAGTTGAAGATGCTATAAAAGTCCTAAAGATAACAGATAAGTAAGGTGTTAATGGGAGAAAAGAACTTATAACAATCTTTATCATGAGGAGCAAAGTATTTGACAAGCTAATGGGACTAAAGACAGACAAGACACCAGAACTAGATGACCAGCATCTAAGAGTTTTGAAGGAAGTGGCTGACAAAAATTAACCGTGGAGGCTTTGGTTGATAAGGTGTTACATAAAAGGTTATTGTGCCACTTAAGAATTCACAGCATTGAGGGTAATGTATTCATATAGATTGAGAATTGCTTAATGCACAGAAGACAGCGTTGCGATCAATGTTCTTCAGTTTGGAAAGGCACAAATAGACACAAGGATCAATCCTAGGGCCTCAACTATTTACAATTGATGTTAACAACATGGAGTGTAATGTAAAAAATTTACTGATGATACAAAATGTGGGAGGAGATGGTATGTTGTATGTTCTAAGGAATCCATAAGGAGATCTAAATAGGTTGAATGAGAGGGCAAAAACCTGGCAGATGGAGTTTAAGGTAGGGAAGCTTCGGGTCATGCGCTTTGGCAGGAAGGATCAAAAGGCAGACCATTATTTAAATAAAGAGAAGTGCAGCGCAGAGGTATCTGGGCATTCTTGTGCATAAAACACAAAAGGGTAATCATGCAGGGACAGCAAGTAATCAAGTACTCAAACAGAATTCTGGCTTTTATTGCTGAAGAGTTGGAGCTTAACAATAGGGAAGTCTTGTTCCAACTGAATAGAGTGTTGGTGAGACTGCACACGGGGTATTGTGTACAGCTTGATTTATCAAGAATGACTAAACCAGTTAGGCTTTTATTTGTTAGAATTTGGAAGAATGAGGGGTAATCTTATTGAAACAGGAAAGATTCTAAGGGGTTGTAACAGGGTAGATATTGAGAAGGTGCTTCCACTACGGGGGAGAATCTCCAAATAGGAGAAATTGTTATAGAGTAAACAGTTTTTCATTTAAAACTGAGACGCAAAGGAATTTCATCTTACAGTGACAAGTGAATGCCTGAAATTCTCTGCTGCTGAGTTATGGCATGTATATCAATGCAAGTATTTAAAGAGGAGGTGTATTTTATTTAGAAAATCAGTAGTTCAGTGCTATGTGGAGCTGGCAGGAAAGAGGAATTGAGGCATTGGGCAGATTAGTCATGATGAAATAGAATAGCAGAGCAGGCTTGACGGGCTGGATGGCCTACTCATGCTACTGTTTCTTAAATTATGTTGTCAATGCACTTTTTGTGATGATGAAAGAATTTTTCATCTGGATACCAGGACGTGTATTGGGGTAATTCATACCTCAGTATAATTCATACTTCAATCCATACCTCAGTCTAACACCTCATGATAGAATGCTTAGCGGCATAGTGTAAAGATATCGATCTCTCCCTCAATGTGAGCAAAACAAAAGAGCTGGACATTGACTTGAGGAAGCAAGGTGGAGGACACACCCCTGTCTGCATCAATGGTGCTGAGGTGGAGATGGTCAAGTGCATCAAGTTCCCAGGATAAATGATCACCAACAATCTGTCCTGGTTCACCCACGTTGATACTATGGACTAGAAAACACGACGTCTCTACTTCCTCAGGATGCTAAGGAAATTTGGCACGTCCCTAAAGACTCTTAATTTTTATTGGTGCATCATAGAAAGCATTCTATCTGGATGTATCATGGCTTGGTATGGCAACTGCTCTAAGAAACTAAAGAGAGATATGAACATAGCCCAGACCATCACACAAACCAACTTTCCATCCATTGACTCCATCTATGGTTCTTGCTGCTCAGAAAGGCAACCAACATAATCAAAACCCCCTCCCACCATGGTTATACTCTCTTCCATCCTCTTCCGTCAGGTGGAGGATACAAAAGCTTAAAACAGACGTAGCAATGGATTGAAGAACAGCTTCTTCCCTGCTATTAGACTTCTGAATGGATAATTCAAATTTTAAATTTAATATTGATCTCATTCTCTGTGCACCTTTTCTGCAGCCATAACACTGTACTCTTTGCTCTGTTCTATTACCTAGTGCACGTTGTACAGTACGATCTACCAGTATTGTATGCAAAACCAAACCTTTCACTGTACCGAGGTATGTGGCAATAATAAATCACATCAAAAACATGTAATCATAAATAGATTTTTTTTAAGATAGACAGATGATAGACACCTGTAGAACTGCCTGTCATTGAGAACAAAGGAACATAGATGCAAGATGCTGCTCAAAATTTAAGCCTGTTATAGCCCGCGAAACCGTGCTGGTCTGTAAACTAAGTCCATTCTTCTTGCCTTTGACCCATGTCCTTTCCTACAAGTGTCCAATTGAAATCTATTAACCTCAGTTTTTACAATAAAATTTTTGTACCACCAATTGAGATTTGCAGAAAAGTGTTCAAAACTTCAATATCATTTATGTGGAGAGACTTGCAGAGATTTACTCCTGATAGTTATGCTTCTGATAGATTGACAATGATTCCCATTTTATCTGGATATAATTTCAACACATTCATTTCAAACACTTTCAGTCTTTAGCGCATGGAATTCAGCTACAGCTTGATACCGCACATGATGCCATTGATGTCTGATTTAGTTTGCAGTGATCTTCAGTAGGAGAGGCCAGGAGTAACATTGACTTGTGGAGGTCAAACATCCATAATTCAGCAAATAGCACCAGGGAGTCAATAAATTTTGGGAACACAGGTCGATGTTGCCCTTCCCTGCAGTCTGTGACCAAATATCATTGTTGTAGAATGCCTTAAACAAGACAAGTATCTAAAAAATATCCTGAACAGAGTGTCTGGCCATCACATTGTTGCTTGCGGACCTTGCTGCACTCAGGTGGTTGCGACACACATGACATTTCAGCAACCAACAGCCATTCTTAAGGTGACAAAAGGTGCTATATAAATAAACACATTTCTTTTCATTTAACAGGGACATACATCTAATTGCATGGCTGTATGCACAGCACAGACCATCATGGAAGCCCACCTCCCATCCATGGACTCCATTTACACTTTCATTGCTGCAGACAGGTTGCTGCCAATAAAGTAATGGTCTTGTCCAACAGGCAGAGGATACAGAAGCTTGAACACAGACACAAACAAGTTCAAGAACAATTTCTTCCCTGCTGTTATTATACTGCTGAATGGATGTCTCTTACTTCAAGTAATGTTGATCTTGCTCTGTACACTTCCTGTGCAGTTGTAACCTTGTATGCCTCGCTTTATCTAAATTGCCTATCATCTGTACATTTTTGTTTGCTATGATCTGTCTGTACTGTTTACAAACAAAGCTTTCTACTGTACTTAGGTACATGTGACTACAATAAATCAAATCAAATCAGTTGTCATCTCATAGTGATGACAGGATATGTCAGGAGAGTATTTTACCTTATTTTATGTTTCATGTGACTGCACATTAACTTTAGAATAGATGTGAATTGATTGTTTCAGGTAAATGATGCACAGTCTAAAATTAAATCTGCGTGTCAAACACTCTGCACATAGAATAATCTTCTTTAAGAAATTATAAAATGATTGGAACATTATATTGTGGGAGAAGGTTAATAATTCATTAACTTCTAAACCATTAGGGTAGTTTTACACAGTTATTCAAAAAAATAAAAATCTACTAGTTGTTTTCTTTTAAAATGATCTTAATTACTGCAAATCCCTAAATTACATTCTATTTAAAAATAACGTTTGCAGCCTTGGCTTTATAAATATTCAATGTCAGAAACAATTGAAGGAAAGAAACGCAGAACAAATTATGGCTTTAAAAAAGCACGTTGTTAAAAGATTAAGGAGCAACTTTCAAGCTTACTGTGGTGAGAGCAAGTATACCTAGTAACTACACTACAATAAAGCTTTAAATATGAAATGGATTGATGCATTTCACAATTATACGACAGAGCACAGATAGCTTCTGCTGAGAAGAACAATAGCACATCTTTATGTATGTTTTACTCTGTGAGCCTGTGTCTCTACAATTTGTTTGCAGTTCCAACTTGCTTAGTTAGGCAAGAAGCAAATCAGCTTCACTTATCAATGACTCCTCAGTACCTGATTGTCTGAACATTGCAGGAACCCAAAGCCACAAGAACAGTTCATAATCAGCACTAAATTGTGCAGCCATCCTGGTAAATCCCCATTTTTAAAAATAGTTCTTTCTCCTTGCAGTCTACAGTTTTAAACAGCATTAAAAATAAAAAGACACTGATCTTGAACCACAATTCAGGAGCCTTTGGTGGCAAACACAAATAATTCTATTTTTATTTAGATCACCATTCATTGAAATATTCATTTGACCATTACTGGAAAAATCAGCCTTTCTGGATGAAGAGGGGAAGAGTTGAAACTATAGCATCTCATTCCTTCAGATCATGAATTATTGATGGAAATTTT
>JAHRHZ010000035.1:9234380-9297735 GCA_024137785.1 Ginglymostoma cirratum | reverse complement strand
AGCAGAAACACTCCGGTTTATAATGCTTTACATGATGCAGAAATCCTTACCTTGCTCACTCTTTGTCAGCAAGGTGTTTAAAATCCATGGATGCCTGTCGTCATACTATTTGCTGCACTAGGAAAAGACTCAAGCTCAAATTCATGCAGTTATGTTAAAATATTAATTGACAACTCCCAACAGAGAGGGCAATACGACATATTACACTTCGCCAGAATAATATGGTTAAAGCCATATCTTTGATATTTAAAATTTAACAGGTTTTGTTGCAGACTCTTTTTTTAAAAAAAAAGTAATCACAAATATTTTACAGTAATCACAATCAAAGCAAAAAATAGTGAATACTGCCAGAGCCAGTTACATGCTAATAGATGTTTTCTTTAAAATCAGCATGTGTAAATTAACTACAGAGACCACACCTTGACTTCACTTGCAGTGAAGCTTGTTTTGAGATGGATACAAAATTTATCAGTCAGGAGGAACTAGCTTGGACAACATGGCAGCACAATAGGTCTTGTTGTAACAGGTGTTTTGCTCTGCCAGCATTTGTTATGATTCAGATTATTGTTATTCTTTGTTAGTCCCTGGTAAGTACACTAATAAACAATTACAAAACACAAGACAGATCCACCAAAAATTGGATCTACAAAGCTGCCCATTGGACTTAGACAGATTTAGTTATTTAAATACTTGGAGTCATTTCCAAGCTGTGAATCCTCGGAATCGGAATATTGTGAAAACAAATGCATCCTCATCCCTTAAAAGACCTTATTTAAATGTGATTACTTTCTTCTTTAGCATGCAGTGTAATTTAATAAAGACATGTACTGATGACAGCCCATGTTTCCTTCAAATTTATTGCCTGCTTAAATTTGTTACAAATTGGAACATTATGTTCCTGTTCAAAAAATTTCTTGCGACTGAAACTAGAATTAATCACAAGCTATTAGCGCAGTTGTGTTGCTTTGATCAACACAAGCAACAATTAATAGTTTATCTTTTACTCAAAGCAGCAAGTTTTATCTGAAGATGACATAATTAGTATGTTTTTTGAAATGATAACAAGTTGTCTATCAGGGCCTCCAGTTCCAACCCAGTGTTTTAGAATTCTTTTATTCTTGTCACTCATTGTCAACTCTTTGGCAAGAAGAAATATTAGCTTTTATCTTCTATTGTTATTTTTATATAGAGAAATCTTTGTGAAGCATGAAATCTCATAATGTAGGATGCAACAAAGGTCAAAATGAGGAGGAGAAGACATGTATTGTCATTAGACTATCCCAAATTTGATTGTAAATGTTTCTAGATTGTAGGAAGCACCAAGCCAATAGAGAAAAGCTTTAAAAACCAAAAGAACTGCAGGTGTTGTAAATCGGGAACAAACAGAAGTTGCTGGGAAAGCTCAGCAGGTCTGGCAGCATCTGAGAAGAAAAATCAGAGTCAACAAACTGAGGAAAGGTCACCAGGCGTTAAATGTTAACTCAGAATCTTCTTCAGAGATGCTGCCAGACCTGCTGAGCTTTTCCAGCAACTTCTGTTTTGGGTGTGAGAGAAATGCTTTTCTTTGGTTCAGCCAAACGTTGTTAAATTTCATCTTGTTGTAATAGAAAGGTGGTTTTAAGAAAAAAATAAACAGGTTTGCAAAGCATGAAAGCTGTGTTTTCACTCAATTCAGTGGAAAGTAGGGTGATCTTCTACCAATACTTCCTCAGTTCAGTTTATCAAACACTCAAGACTTGGCAAGATCTTAGTTTCCTGGAGTTCTGTTGTCATTACCACATCAAGCTGATCATTTTTGACATGCTGATGAAGTGATGACAAAGCCACCCGTTTTGCACTTACTATCCAAATTGTTAACACCCTTTGTTAATAAAAGCAGAAACAAACATGTATCGAGTTAGCTTGCAATTGCCGGTTCTAATTATTGAGACAAGGTGCTGCATATTAATGATTTATTATGTTGCTAGCTCCTGTGCCGCTCTTTAACAATCTCATTCTGGAAGCAGTTATATTAATGCTGATCCTATTTACAAACTGACATCACCTTGATGTTTCCCTTCACTGTCTTCTAACTACTGCAAGTTAAATCCACACTTTTGGAAATGTGATTGATGGCAGCATTTAAACTGATTATCAGGCTGCCAGTAATATCTTAGCATAGGAATGGAGAATTGCTCAAGGGACATCGCTGAAAAATTAACTTTGCATAGTGCACATTACACTGTCACTTTCCCACCCCCTGTGAGGTTTAACTTTTGTGAAAAACTAGAAAATTGACTGAGACAGGTCAGATAAGCAACAGTTACCTTCTGGTATCTTTCATATTTATTTTTTTAAAATTGAGTTATGACTGTAACTTGACAAATTTCTTAACATCGCCTTGCAATGCATTTGGACACTCCAATAATATCTCAATCTAAAGTAGAAGTCACTCTTCCTCTGTAATAAAACAAAGACTAATGATCATTTTTATGAAATCAAAGTCCAGTCCATTGAAAACTTTGTTTCTGATGCAACACGTCTGGAACTCAGTTTTCATTTCAGAGATCTTTATGCAATTCAGGTCATTGGGAATAAAGTCATTGTTAGATTATTCACAATGCACATTTGCCTTTAAAGGGACATTTCTATTCTAAAGTGGATATCAGTGTTGATCGAGCTAAAGCATGGCTTACATAGGCAACAAGAAAAAAGTCACATAAATCTAATCAATAAAAGATCCAAAGCTTGATATCTTTGTGAACACGAGGATACATCATAGACCTTCACTGGTTTCAAATGATTTTTAACTTAAACTTCCCATTTAGGAGATTCAGTTTAGAAAGCTCCAAGCGCAGGATCAAGTTCTGAATAAGGGTCATTGAACCCGCAATGTTGACTCTGCTTTCGCTCCAGATTCTGCCAAACATGCTGAGTTTCTCCAGCAATTTCTTGTTCTAGTTTCAGATTTCCAGCATTTAAAGTCTTTGTCATCCTCTAATGTTATCTCCATGATCTCACCCGAATCTGATCAAATCAGGTCGGTCATGGCAGCCTTGAGGAGTTCATAGAATGCATCCGTGATAATTTCCCTGAACAATATGTAATGGAACCTACGAGGGAGCAAGCTATCCTAGATCTAGTCCTGTGGAATGAGACAGTAATAATTAATGATCTCACAGTCAGGGATCCTCTCGGAAGGAGCGATCACAGTATGATCAAATTTAAAATACAGATGGAGCATGAGACGGTTAAATCCAGTTTCTATGTCCTGTGCTTAAACAAAGGAGACTATGAAGGGGGTGAGAGATAAAAGGTACTGCAGATGCTGGAGAATCCGAGATAACAATGACTCATTTTCTGCTGAAGAGTCTAGGCCCGAAACGTCAAGCTTTCCTGCTCCTACGATGCTGCTTGGCCTGCTGCGTTCATCCAGCCCCACACCTTGATATCTGAGACTATGAAGGAATGAGGGAGGAGTTAGCTAAGGTAGAATGGGAGCAAAAACTTTATGGTGGGTCAATTGAGGAACAGTGGAGGACTTTCAAAACGATTTTTAACAGTGCTCCGCAGAAGTATATTCCAGTGATAAGGAAGAACTGTAGGAAAAGAGAGAGCCAGCTATGGATGTCTAAGGAAATAAAGGAAAGTGTCAGATTGAGAAAAAACATACAAAAAAGCAAAGATTAGTGGGAAACTAGTAGACTGGGAAATCTTTCAAGGCCAACAGAAAGCCGCAAAAAAAGCTTATAAAGAAAAGTAAGATAGATTATGAGGTGAAACTAGCTCAGAATATAAAAACAGGCAGCAAAAGTTTCTATAAATATATAAATGGTAAAAGAGTGGCGAGGGTAAACATTCGTCCTTCAGAGGATGAGAAGGCCAATTTAATAACTGGGAGTGAGGAAATAGCCGAGACATTAAACAGTTATTTCGTGTCGGTCTTCACTGTGGAAGACACAAATAACATGCCAAAAACTAATGGCAAGAAGGTTATAGCAGGTGAGGACCTAGAAACTATCATCATCACTAAGTAGGTAGTGCTGGACGAGCTAATGGGGCTAAAAGTAGACAAGTCTCCTGGCCCTGATGAAATGTATCCCAGGGTACTAAAAGAAGTGATGGGGGAAATAGCAAATGCACTAGTAATTATGTACCAAAATTCACTGGACTCTGGGCTGGTTCCCGCAGATTGGAAAACAGCCAATGTGACGCCACTGTTTAAAAAAGGAAGTGGACAAAATCAGGTAACTATAGGCCAGTTAGCTTAACTTTGGTAGTGGGGAAAATGATTGAATCTATCATTAAGTAAGAAATAGCAAGACATCTGGATATAAATTGTCCCACTGGGAATACCCAGCATGGGTTCATGAAGGGTAGATCATGTTTAACTAATTTGGTGGAATTCTTTGAGGACATTACTTGAATGGTGGACAATGGGGAACCTGTGGATGTGGTGTATCTGGGTTTCCAGAAGGCATTTGACAAGGTGCCACACCAAAGGCTGCTACATAAGATAAAGTTGCACGGTATTACAGGTAATGTATTGGCATGGACAGAGGATTGGTTGACCAGTAGAAAGCAAAGAGTAGGGGTAAATGCGTGTTTTTCTGGTTGAGGGTCAGTGGCTAGTGGTGTACCTCAGGAATCAGTGTTGGGACTGCAATTGTTTACAATTTACATAGATGATTTGGAGTTGGGGACTAAGTGTGGTGTGTCAAAATTTGCAGATGACACTAAGATGAGTGGTAGAGCAAAGTGTGCAGAAGACACTGAAAGTCTGCAGAGGGATATACATAGTCTAAGTGAGTGGGCAAAGGTCTGGCGGATGGAGTACAATGTTGATAAATGTGAGGTCATCCATTTTGGTAGGAATAACAGCAAAATGGACTATGTTTTAAATGGTAAAAAATTGTAGTATGCTGCTGTGCAGAGAGACTTGGATGTCCTTGTGCATGAATCGCTGAAGGTAGGATTGCAGGTGCAGCAGGTAATTAAAAAGGCAAATGGAATTTTGTCTGCCATTGCTAGAGGGATGGAGTTTAAAAACAGGGAGGCTATGCTGCAGCTGTTTCGGGTTCTGGTGAGGCCACACCTGGAGCACTGTGTGCAGTTTTGGTCTCCTTACTTGAGAAGAGATATACTAGCACTGGAGGCGGTACAGAGGAGATTCACTCAGTTGATTCCAGAGTTGAGAGGGTTGGATTATGAGGAGAGACTGAGTAGACTGGGATTACACTCATTGGAATTCAGAAGAATGAGGGGAGATCTTACAGAAACATATAAGGTTATGAAGGGAATAGATAAGGTGGAGGCAGGGAGGTTGTTTCTAATAGCAGGTGAAATTAGGACTGGGAGGCATAGCCTCAAAATAAAGGGAAGCAGATGTAGGACTGAGGTCAGGAGGAACTTCTTCACCCAAAGGGTTGAGAATCTGTGGAATTCCCTGCCCAGTGAAGTGGTTGAAGCTACCTCTCCGAATGTGTTTAAGGTGATGCTAGATACATTTTTGAACAGTAAAGGAATTAAGGGTTATGGTGAGTGGGCGGGTAAGTGGAGCTGAGTCTCAAAAAGATCAGCCATGATCTTCTTAAATGGCGGGGCAAGCTCGAGGGGCCAGATGGCCTACTCCTGCTCCTAGCTCTTATGTTCTTATGTTTTATCCTGAAAATCTCCTCTGTCTTCCACCACCTTCCATATTTGTCAGTTTTCTGACTTTGGCATTTTATGCAACCTCATTTTCCTTACAGTATCACTGGCGTTCGAGCCTCCAATTATCTAATGCAGGCAAATTCCTTCCTTCAGTCCCTTTATCACAATACCTCCATTGCGGCACAGGAGGTCTTTGCTTTCCAAAACCGGTTTCTTAACCAAACTTTTGGTTATGTCTCCTAACTCTTTCAAGGTTATTTGACATAACTTTTCGTAAAATGTTTTCGGTATTTAAAGCACTTTCAAAAAGGAGTGCTTTTTATTTATGATTTGGTTCTTACATTTCTGCTAACACATTTAGTCTTGATTATGAACTAATTTCACTGAAAGACAGCTTTTAATTTGAAGGTTATTTATATTATTGTTGAATTCTCTTCAGTTATAGATCTCTTTGATTCTTTGAAAGCCTGCTTTTGAGCCCTGTGTTGGATATCTTTATTTCACTTTAGTGAGGGACCTGTTAAGACTGGATGTTAAAAAAAAAATCCTGTCCTGGTGTGGTCTTTATCTGTCCCTACAGTGTGCCATCTTACGTGACAGTTTAAAAAAAGGACAAAGAAAGCTCAGATGCTGGTTTTGGATGAATGTTTTTCTTATTAGTGGGTTGTCAGAGTTGTATAAGCCACATAGCTATATATGCTCTTCTACTGTGTAGTTTGAGAGTTTGGATTCAAGACAGATTTATTGAAGAGAAGGCAAGGTCTAGAACCGTCTTCAGGCTTAAACTTCAGTGTAACACACTTTATTATATATTAGTATTAAATACATGATATATGCACTTAGATTAGTTAAGGGCTAAACTCTTTTTTTTGTGTTAATGCTCATGTACTTAGGTGAATCTTCCAGAGAGTCCTGGAATGTAGTCTAGTTTACTCCAGTATGTGCTAAGTCCACTCAAACTTTTCTCTTTATGCTCAGTCACTGGACATGCCTGTAATATCATTACAAAGTTGTTCCAGGGTCCTGAAGGCCTTAAACGTGCATCAGGAACCTGTTTACATATTCTGAATTACATTTGGTGTTTCATCAAAACCAACTTGCTACAACTTCTTGAATCTTAGTTTTAGGAAATAATTTTCATATTTGGACCCATCTATCGTGACCTTTACTTAGATTATTTTGGATTGCTAGGATACAGTACCAGACATTAAATGGTGCATTTTTTAAGGTTCTTGGGATTTCTTTTTGGTGTGGGTGCTAATTTTTGGGGTTTTGAAAGGCTCCTTTTTAAGTCTTATCATCTATTTCATTTGGATATTCAGTCATTTGGTAAAAATACCTTTTGCATTTAGGGTGTTATATGGGGAATTTGGACTGGCAGAGAAACAGAATTAGAAGAATTCATCCATATCCCTTATAATCATTATATCTCCACTAAACTTAAAGCCACAATATACAAGGATGTGTTAATTACCTAGACATCACAATATTTAAATTGCCACAAGACAACAAGTGTAAGTTAGCAAAAACTTTTTTTAAAAATGCAGTTCTGCATACAAAAAGCCATCACCATAAACTGGTGATGTGACAGCTGAACAGTTTCATATATGTCTCTGACATAATCACTGCACATCAAACAATTCATGGCATCAAAGACACCTTGAGTAGCAATAAGACGTGAATGATTTTTTAAAATAAAACTGTTCCATATTAAATGACATAATGGATTCAGTATTCATTACAATTGTAACCCCTACATTTCCCTATACCTCATCTCTTTAGCCCCTGTAGCTTCAATTTCAAGATTTCCTTTGCTTAAAACTATTGTCTTCCTTTTTGCAATTTTGTCTTCTCCTTTAGACCATGTGCATCATTGATAGACTCTTTATCTCCTTTGTGAGCCCTCTGCCCCCATTTTACAACTAGTTCCACACCCTTTTCATCCCTACATGCTCCTTTACAGGTTCTCTCTTCCCTCTGCATCTTATTTCCCATCCTTGTAGCCCCTCACCCCCCTTTTTCAACTCCACTCCCAACAATTTCCTCCTGTCTGGCTCCACTTTCCAATCCTCCGCCCTCAAGCATCCCACCCCTACCTAACGGCCTGAATTCCCAATCCAACACCACTTCCTCTGACCTTGTTGAGTACTGCCAATCACCTTGTCCCTCCAATCACAAACTGCTTCTTTCCTACATTGCTTTGACAAGTTCATAGCGAGCCAATCAGCAAGCATGAGAGATAACCAACCTGTGATTGGAGGAGCAGTACCCAACCATTTCCTTCTATTATTCAGGGGAAGTGATATTTTTCTTATTGATCACCTTTGTAAGTGAATTTTTTAGAGCAATTTTGGAATGGAGTAGATGCATCTCTGTATTGTACACTGATGCCAGACTTCCTGAGCTTCAATCCATTACTTATACTTGATACATTGTATCCTAGCCTAGATTAACAGGTTATTCACAATGGAGACAGTAAAGCCAAACCCAATTTCATACCAACTTAAAATCTGAGAATGTTTGTGGGGCTGTGAAACACTGGGGAAAGGGACAGACTGGACAGAAATCAGGACTAAGAACCCTGTTTTTTTTTTCTTTCCTTCACTGGAATTGGCTCCGTAAGTAGAGATCTGGGGAGATGTAAGATGATTAAGTTCCATTGTGCTAATGAATTGAGCCTGCATGGCTTTAGGAATACTCTGTCCCACCCACTTACGGACAAAGTGTGAATAGTTCATAAAGTTTGCTGTTCACAAGTATAATGACAAGCTCATCTCGCTCTATAACCTCTTTATGATGACACTGGGATGAGGTAATTCAACAAAGATCTGGGATTGAAGCAGAAACCTTTCTGAAAGGCCTGCTCCCCAATACTAACCAGTGAGTTCATCTACAATGTCATCAGGGTAGTTCTTGTGATCATTGTTGTTTTATGCTTTTCAAAATCATTGATATAAATAAAAGCAAAATACTATGAATGGTGGAGATCTGAAATCAAAAGAGAAGGTGCTGGAGAAGTTCAGCAGGTCTGGCAACATGTACAGAGAATCTACACTCTGAGTTTGATATGACTCTCCATTGGAATTGTGGGTGAACAATAACTCAGAATCCTGATACAAATTCTAAAGGTATTAGTTCTTATACTTGGTAATTATTTGTTATGTGAAGGTATTTGACTTGTAGATTGTCACAAGACTTAAAGAAATTGTTGATGAAAAGTCAGGAAATTTGAACTGTAAGCTCCATCACTGATAAATAGAAAATGATAGCATGCTAAACAGAACAGAGTCAGAGTATGGTTCTAATTTCACTCCTGATGGAAATGCCCATCTGCAGTCACTTTGTGCCCAATCACAGGAAATGAGTACAACAATATAGGCTGATACTGCAGTGCAGAATGGAGGGAAGGCTACACTGACAGAGGTGTTGTCTGTGGTCATTTCTCAGATGACCACTCTTGGAACTTTGTAGTGTTTGCAACCTCTGTCCATATGTGACACCGAGTAAGGGTTGTTTGAGGTAATTTGCTGCCAACAATTCTCCTTTGACTTTGCTTTGTCTAATGATTCATGATAGAGAATAACCAAAGTATCTATCTAAGAGCAATTGTTCTGAGATAACAAGGAGATTTACTGCATAACAGTAATAAGTAAAGCAACAATTGATTAGGCATGATTTTGAAGACTTAAGAGAATGCGCTACATTTTCTCCTTCTAAAAGCTAGCCTACCACTCCGTATTTCCATCCCCAGAGTGTGTCAGACATCAGGAGAATGGGTGGTGCCAATGTAACATGGACACTAACCCCTTCAGAACCATTACCTGACAGAACACTATCTTTCAGATCAGAGGTGAAATCAAGTCTGCTTTCTGAAATGGACGTAAAATATCCCATGGCACTCTTTTGAAGAAGAACATGGGGAGTTATCCCTGATATCCTGATTAATATTTATCCTTTAATCAACAGAACAAAGATCAGATGATCTGCTCATTATTGAATTGCTGTCTGTGGGCAATTTTTTTGCACTTCTGTATCTTGACCCTGCAACTGTGATGACGCTTTAAAGATACTTCACCTGCTCAGGGTCATGAAAGAGGCTACATAATTTAAAATGTTGCTTTTCTTTGTTGACACATCTTGAAAATGTCTGATGTTCCATAGGTGCAATAAACCAGCATAAATTAACATCTTTCATCACAATGAGAAAAGTGAATGGAATAGATTATTCCAAATATTCAGTCCATTTACATGTGTATAGAAATTACCTTCCTTAACTACAGATCCTTTCTTGATCTCTTCCTCCTTATCTCTACTATCTCATTCATCCCATACTCTCCCTTGTCTTCAAGTCTGGGGTTAGCTGCTTCTCTGTTTGATTTTTGGCTGCATACTTTCCACTTTTTTGTTGGAATGCTGTTTTTGAGTCCTCTGCCTTGAAGCCTATTCACCCCTCTTTCAAAAATCTCTGCCAAAACTCGATCTTCATTTCACTTTTGCACATTGCCCTCCAGGCCTCTCCCTGTATTTTCCATTTTCTGGTTATTTTAGATTTATGAAATGAAGTACTGCAGAATTTTTAAAAATCCAATAAGGGAATTATTTAAGTGCATGTGATGAAAATCCATTAGACTGCTCAAGTTGACTATTTCGTCTACATACGTCAATGACTTATATTTATCTTATGCTTTTGACAAAGTGAAACTCTCAGGTTTCTCTAAACGAACATAATCTGACCAAATTCATTGCTGATTTCTCTGTATTCCTATATGCTATATAGCCCCACATATCACTGCCTAATCTGGGAATTTATTCAGAATCCAGTTTTCAGTTTTATCTTAGACCCAATTAAAGAAAGAAAATGTCAAGGCAATAATTATGATTGGGCTGAAAGAGATTTTTGCCACTTTAATTTGCAAAGCCTATGAAATAGATCGTTAAAACAATAAATAATATGAAGTGTCACACTATCAACGTTGCAGTAACCTTCGGTTTTGTAATATTGATGGCCTGTCCAGTCCAGATACCATCCTTGTTTTCATGGTGTCTGATCAAAATTGGAATCTCCCAGAGTAGAGAATCACATCTATGTCCTATTGCTTTTTGTCAAAGTGAATTACATCAGCGTGCTATCAGGGTCACATTTCTTCAAAGGGTTCAACATTTTCCATCTAGAACTGATTTGCCATGTTCCATTCACCGCCGAGGTACAAAAACTAACTGCCTTTTGTCAAATCTGTGGTTACGTTCAAAGTCCCAACAAATTAGGGATTAAAAAGAGTGAAGACAACGATGAAGCTTACAAAGTGACCACAGGCTCAAGGGTTTCCTTTTTCTGTTAGCAGCTTGACATATTTTTGACCTTTTCAAATGGTCCATTGGTAGAATCCCTGGGCAGAATCTGAATGATGTGGCCCACAACCAGCTGTGGGGCAGAATCGAACACAAAGTCTGGTGAGAACTAATTCGATGCAGGGACAACTTGCGCCAACTTTTATACCTTCCACAAAGTGGCGTGGCATGGTTTACTTAAGGCAGTGGTGAGTTGCCAAATGATGGTGATTATTACTTGTTAAGCACTTTTGTTGACAGCACAACTCACTTTGTTAATATTTAGCCTCCATTTAACCAAAGTTGCTAAGCAACCTCATCGCCAGGAAGATTCAACTTGCACCTGCCAACTTCAGTTCATCACTTTCAAGAACTATCTCCTTATTGTCTACGATCAAGCCATAGCCCAGGGTACAATCCACGAGCACCGGTCGCACGCACCCTACCTCCACAAACATCAGCACAGTCAGTCACATAGGCAGCTTCCCACGCCATGCAGCTGTCCTCACTCAATGGGCGTGCATGCTCTTGAACAACAGTGTACTGTGTCAACCTCACACCTTCTCCACGTTCCAGCAGCTTATGCTGCAAACATACGGCATGAGCAGCAAGCAGGCAGCCAGTTCTGAAAGTCTTAGTGGAAGAACCATTGCCAAAGTCCATCAAAGTGTTTCAACACATTAAGTCAAGGGCAGCTTCTGATACCAGTCCAGTGGATTGACCATGGTCAGGTATCTAGTCAGAATTGCATCAGTCAGGTGGTTGGTGCCTCTGCAGTACAAGGTGTGGGTCACAATCAGCCATTTGGCTATTGGGGTTTAGGGCCAAAACAATCAGGGTGATCTATATAGGAACCAGTCAGGGGTCTGTGCACATCTCATCAGTGATAATGGTGGTAAAACATACTCACAATGTGACCTCCTTAACACGAATAAGACTGAATACAGACTGGATGGCCACTTTGTGAAACACTTCCATTTTGTCCAGATGGATGACTCAACCTTCTCGTTGTTGCCACATCATCAACCCCCTTTCTTCCAGGCTCAGATTTCCATCTTGGGTCAGTTCCAGTGTTCCAAAGAAGCACAACATAAGCTGAAAGAACAGCACCTCATTTTCTACTCAGGCACTTTCAGACTCTATGACTCAATATTGAGTTCAGAGTAGGGCCTCTGTCCTTCATTTTTCTTACATCCCTTACTCTCCCATTGCCATGTTTTGTTTGTGTTATGTTGATCTTTCTCTCAACAGAGTGGACACTTATTTTCTCCTTTTTTCACCTACATTTACACCCATTTTTCAACTCTGTTTCTCCTTTACTACCATAGACACTCCAATTGTCTTTAGCTTTAGACACCTTCATGAACTGTGCCACTTGCCCCTCCTCCCTCTCTGTCAACAACATAAAAAACATAGTTTTCCAGCCCCTTTCAATTCCAAAGAAGAGACATACTGGGATCAGAATGTTAACCCTGTTTCTCTCTCAACAAACAGTTTTTTCAGTTCTTTCTGCTCCCACTGAGATGTCCACATCTAAGCTAATAGTAAGTGCAGGAGATAGCCAAGTTGATGGTCCATCTTGGTGCCTCCTAGGTCCAGAATGGTGATTCTGGGAGAGCCAGCCTTTTCTCTGCAGAGGTAGTAGGGAGGCTAGTTCTACCTGCACGATACGAAAGATATGGTGCCGTGACCAGTAGTTGGAAGTGATGTGCAATGAATGACATTGGCAGCAGTTAATGGAAAAGTGGCAATGGTATGTAAAATGGAATTAACTCATTAGAAGGAACCTGAATATCTCAGCATTTCTGCTGGAGTGGTCCCAGTCTTCTCGCGTGAGGCAGGATTCTCTCTTCTTGGGGGAGGACATAGTTGCTGGAGATCACTCCACCTCTTTGTGCCCTGTTTTGGGCTGACTTCTGTAATGGCGTAAAGAGGAGGGAATGAGTGAGATAAAAGTAGTTGATATGGCTTTTAGTGTTGACAAATAGGGAAAAGATGGTAAGATGTTCTGATGCACGGAGGATGTTGCACAGGGGGCATGCATGAGTTGTAGGAGGTTGCAAGGGGGATAGCGAGAGAAGGAATGTGATCTTGCAGCATTGCTGGCTGTTCATTCACATTCTGGAGATGACACCAACCCAAGTGGTGACATTGCACCAGGCTGGAAGGGTGTGATGGTATGGCCTTCTCTGCCTGTTCTCTGGAAAGAAAATGCCACTTGCTGGGATTATCCCATCCACCAGGACCTTCAGGAGCCTGCCACAGAAAGGCAATGCCTTCTTCATCTTCAACAACCTAAACAGTTAATGTTTCAGGTCGAGTGACCATTCCTCATCTCTGACTTGTTCCAACCTTATGAGTGAGCAGGGCAGTGTCAGAATGTCAGTACTCGTCCAGCTGCCCAGAGGCCCTTTAAAAACGTTGTAGAGGCGAGGGATGCGGGTCTTTCAAAGGATACCTGCTGAGTGATGAGTAGTTCTGAGAATAGCATGGGGTAAAAGTTGGATGAAAGGGACACCATTGGCCTTTGGTAAGTAATTCATGCAGTGCGGTGGATGAAATATGGTGAGACAAGTCGCTAGGCCTTGCAGTGAAAACTTTCCAAAAAACTTGACACAACTCAGACCTACTCAAGAAAAGATAAAATTCATCCATGTGAAATTAAACTTTCACAATACTGACATCTCAGAATTTGCCAGTTGCTCAGTTAATCAAGAGCCCTGTGGCAGTGATTGTTTGAAATTTGTCATACTTGCATTTGCCCTGAAGAGTGCACAATGAAAACTTTGGGAACATGTCCTCTTATTTCAATAAGATTCAACTTCCAACCTCCTTTCTCATGGTTGTATGAATTTCTTATGCTACTCTTCACGTGAATTTTGTTTGGTGCTTTCTATCTTTCCATTACCATTTCACTGCAAATTCTTGTCCTTCCATTGAATGAGATGGTAAAGTCCCATGGAACTCCAAACACTGGGCCACAAAGTATCATGAAACAACTAATGAGTCTCAGCCATTCCACTGCGAGATGCTGTTCCCTTCAGGAAGGGAGATAAACAGTCACCTCTTTCCATCCCCAGCTTCTAGTAACTGAGAGATACTAATGGAAATGTGGGAGAAAATTGATTTCTCAATCAGGCAGATTTTGTGTAATCAGGCAGAAAGATTTATCTGAACAATTCATTCAGTGAAAGCATAGCCTTGTGCTTTATAGACATGTAGTGAAACTGTGAACTTAGCACATGGAGGAAATCTTCCACATTGAAACTATTCCAGGAGAATAATACCATGAGCGCTATAGGGGCACGCAATTATTTTTCACTACCATTCAAGTTAATGTGTGACTGCTGGTCTTTTTTACATTTGTACTCAGCTTGAAATAATCCATAATATGTTTTTTTTTTGAAAATATCTCAAAAGATTGGGCAGTTATGCATTTTACTCTTGCATTTGACTCTATCATGTAGTACATTCAAATATTCAGAACAACCATTCTAAGCTGGAAGCTAATCACTCTGCTTGCACACTTATTCCTTTATATGTAAATTACTAACACTCAAAGCGTCTTGTCACAAACAATAGTCAAAACTATAAAAGAATTCCCATCAAAGAAAAGTTTGTAAGTGCAGTCAGGGCACAAAATGAATGGTACATCAAAATGCATTGGTGTGTGGGGGAGTATAGACGGTTCCCCCCATTCCTAAAGGGTCTCCTGGTATACCTGATATTGAGATCCAAGGCTCATTACCACAGAACTGGTCATTTTGGCCATTACTAACATAATGTACTGCACGCTTTCAAGTAGGCTTCTTGTCTATTATGTTAGCGCCATTGTGTGATCTTTTAGCGCCACTGCGCAGCACGGTGACACAGTGACTAACACTGCTGCTTCACAGCACCAGGGACTCAGGTTTGATTCCAACCTTGCATAAGTATCTGTGTGGAGTTTGTACATACTCCCCGTGTCTATGTGGATTTCCCTCAGGTGATCTTATTTCCTCCCACAGTCCAAAGATGGGCAGGTTAAGTGGGTTGACCATGCTATAAATTGCTTTGCAGTTTCGAGGCATGGGCACATTAGGTGGTTTAGTCATGGTAAATGCAGGGTTATGGGAATAAGGTGGGATTGGGTCGGATACTCTTCGGAGAGTTGGTGCAGACTCAATGGGCCAAATGGCCTGTATCTGCGCTGAATAGATTCTGTGACTTGCTCATCCTACGTTAAATCCACATTCTGAGCAGAATGTGAATTGACTTAAGCATGCTTGGTACATCTGCATTCAAAGATTTGAAGTTAGATTAAGTCTGTTCAGTAGCAATATATCTTATCCCTGCTGTAGTTGTTTTCACATTGCAATGGGGCACCAGACAGGACTCATCTGCATTAATTATGGGATAGCGGTGCAACATGGAATAATAAATGACTAATGAGGTGATTTGGTGTCAGTGCACCCACAGAAGTCACTTCAGATGCTCCGAAGGACCTCTTTAGAAATCCTCCAAATTGCACTCATTCAGGCGTCTCTTGCATTTATAATTTTTAAATGTTGGTTAATGAGAATCTTTACCAGACCTTGCTTTGTATTCTTCGCTCATAAGTCACATAGTAAGTTAAGAAGCTACCCCAGTTCCTGGCTCCCCAAAGATTTGGAGTAAGGCTGTGTTTCATGTCACTATTTTCTTTGCCACATTAAAAATAACATGTAAGAAAATAAATCACGCAATCTCCTTTCATCTGTAATCAAAGTTAATGTTGAATTAAAAATCTAGTTGTAAAGCATTTAAAATTGCACCTAATAACAAATTTACTTGCAATTTCAAATATGTATCCTTTGTTGTCATCAGCATTATAGAAATTTGAAAAAGTGCAAACTAAATTACTTTTCTTTCTAGGCTTTCAATTGCTGAAAGATTCAATATTAAACAGGCCACTTCTCAGAGAAACTGTGATTACTTCCATAGCATTTGTGATTGCAATAAAGTCAGAGCAAAATTTGCTTGTATCTGCAATGACTGTTATTGAGGAGCAAAAAGGCTACAAGCTGAAAAAAAAGGATTCAGAGAAATCTAGGCTTATTAACTTCACGACAGTGATCTTTCTGTCTTGTGTATCACCATCCCATGTCAACTGGAGGTCACATTCTGCAGCTTTTCCCTTACCCCAAAGTGGAATGCCAGGGCATTAAACAGATTCTGCTCTTCTTCTTCATTCGACTCACAACACTGCACTGTTTGCTACATACCACGGTTGAAAAATATTGCAGTAGTGGGAATTTCTATCTCCTGTTTACGTAATGGCAACCTGAACCATTAGCCATGGAAGGAATATTCAGCGAAAAGGAAAAGCACAATGTGAATCTGCGCTTACAAAGTTTCTTTCATGGTCTCAGGACACTGAAGTGCAACAGGCAATAAAAGGCTTTTGAGTGTAGTCACTGTTGTAATGCAGATAACCACTACAACCTTTTTTTTCACACAGTGAGGCTCAGAAACAACATTAAGCTGTGAGACCAGAAAATTGCATTTGTCATTCCAGTCAGTGGATCAATATTGGCCAGGGTCCAGGGAGGGTTCTTCTTTGAAATATAAACTTTGGATTTTTCTAAGTTCACTTGAGTATGCTTTTTTTTTGTTGAAAGATAGCCCTCTGATTGTCTTGCACTCCCTCATCACTGCTCTGAAATGTCTGCCTAGATTCTATGTTGCCCAGTCTCAGAGTTAAGGGGGCAACCGCTGAGAGGAGTCTGCATCGTGAAGAGGAGTGGGATGTTATCAGGTATTGGACTTGGGCAGAGTGAAGTAAGTCTCAGTGGAAGAGGAGAGGATGCTTACCAAGGCAAAGGAGGAAACTGAATGCAGAGTGGATTTGGCTTTGTTCAACTCATGCGCTGTTCCAGAAAATTTCTTTATAAAACTACAATATATGGTATGTGTTATAGTATATACAATAACGATGATGCATTTACAACGTTTACAATACTATAACATACCATAACCACAAAGCATCTCAAATATCCATTATTACAATAATGCCAACTCTCCAGATCACAAGTACAATGTTAAAGACATTTGTATTAGGCACTTTATTTTCTCAGTCTAACCTGATCTAATGACTTTTTTTACATAACCATTTTTCCTTTTAAAAAAATGTTTAAACTATGTCTTACACAATTTTTCTTCAAATTCCTGTCTCCACCATACTTTTTGAAGCACATTTTGGACAACATGAAATAGGGGTTCAGTGTTTGAAAACTGACTTTAATGAATCATTCTGTCATAAGATTAAATCTTCACACTTTGGTGATTGGTACAGGCTCTCTACAGATGGTGAAATTAGCTTTTTCTCCACCGCATAATCACTCATCACAAATAAAGGCATAGGAAACACACAGAGTCATCATCAGTCTAATTGCAGCTGGGCAACTAACTCACCTGCAATCCTTAGAGGCTTAAGTGTTTTCAAATTAAACCCAATGCAAGTGTACTGGTACACAGCAACTGTGACTGGACTATTACAACAGGATTGCAATGTGTGATTGTCAACAAAAACTGCAGCACATTTCTTTCTCGGATACAATGAGTGGATGAACCAGGATGCAACAAAACAGCATGAAGATTACTAGGAGTTACCCTCCCATGGGGATTTGACGACGTGAACAGACCTATAAATATCGCGCGAATTTAGTCACATTGTGGCAATATGTATTTTCCATCTCGTTTGCTTCCCACTTTAAGTATCTGTTGTGATGGATACAGTAGCAGGGCACTTAGAAATTTATAATGTGATTAGGCACAGTCAATATGGCTCATTGAAATGGAAATAGCATTTGATAGAGATAACAAGGTGTAGAGCTGGATGAACACAGCAGGCCAAGCAGCATCAGAGGAGCAGGTAAGCTGACGTTTCAGGTCTGGATCCTTCTTCAGAAACGGGGGAGGGGAGGGGAAGGGGGGTCTGAAATAAATAGAGACAGTTGGGGAGACGATGACGGAAGGTGGATAAAGGAGCAGATAGGTGGAGAGGAGACGGACAGGTCAAGTAGGCGAGGATGGAGCCAGTAAAGGTGAGTGTAGGTGGGGAGTTGGGATGGGGGTTGGTCAGCCGAGGGAAGACGGACAGGTCAAGGAGGCAGGGATGAGCTGGGCTGGTTTCGTGATGAGGCCGGGAGTGGGGAGACCCCAAAACCAGCCCAGCTCGTCCCCGCCTCCTTGACCTGTCCATCTTCCCTCGGCTGACAAACCCCCATCCTAACTTCCCACCTACACTCACTTTTACTGGATCCACCCCAGCCTCCTTGACCTGTCCGTCTTTTCTGCCACCTATTTGATCCTCCCACCTCACTGACCAACCCCCATCCCCAACCTACCAGCCTCATCCCCGGCTCCTCGACCTGTCCATCTTCCCTTGACTGACCAAACCCCTCCCTAACTCCCCACCTACACTCACCTTTACTGGCTCCATCCCCTGCCTCCTTGACCTGTCCGTCTCCTCTCCACCTGTCTGCTCCTTTATCCACCTTCCATCATCGCCTCCCCACCTCTCTATTTATTTCAGAATCCTCTTCCCCTCCCCCATTCCTTAAGAAGGGTCTAGACCCAAAACGTCAGCTTTCCTGCTCGTCTGATGCTGTTTGGCCTGCTGTGTTCATCCAGCTCTACACTTTGTTATCTCAGTTTCTCCAGCATCAATGTCTCATAGCATTTGATAGATCTACTTTTTACCAGTAAGCTAAGACTAAACCAGTGAATGTTGTTGCCAACAGGAGAGAGGTGGAAGGGTGGTTCTCCTTTTTCCCACATCTCTACTGACTGGCAACAGATGGTGTTTGGAAGAAATACCGCTTGAACTGCTTGAGTGCTGCAACACTTTCAGATCAGACCAAAAACAAACTTTCTGCCAAATTTAAAAAGGATACGTATGTATTTCTCAATGCCTAAATGTATTCACAACAGCATCCACCCACACACACACACATAGGCACACACAGGAAATATAAAGGTGATTGCAAAAGAGTTGGCATCACTTAGGAAATAAAAATGCAAAATTCGCTGTTCTCGTGGTACTTTGAAACATTGCAAGCTTCATGATTCCTTTTCAGTTCACTGAAGAAGTGGAAGTTGGAAGCTTCCAATAACCAATTTGGACTAGTTCTACTGCAGCAGCAGGTGCCCTGTCTTCACTCCAGCTAAGATACAGTCGAACTCCTCAATGGAAATGGATGTCTGTTCTCCAAAATGGTTGCCCAAGATTAGCCTTAATTCTTCACATGTTTATAATTTTATGTAGGGTCTAGTATAGGTTGCTTTGGATTTATTTTTTTCCAACACTCAACCTCCTCACACTCTTCTAGCCCCTCTCTCTCTCACTGTCTCCCCTATGACTGCAGTTCAAAATGTATTCTAATAACTGGTCCTTATCAAAGCTTGATTTCTGTTAGGTGACTTTGCCTTGTGATAGAATGGGTTCCTTCCCACATCTATTCCTTGGAAATCAATTTCCAAGCCAAGAATTCTGCAAACCCATTCCGTAACTCTGTGAATGCATTTCTGCAGTTATTTGAACTGCAGCTGCCACTAATTTCACCGGAATCAGTCACTAAATTTTAAATTATGCTAAATGAGAAGTTCTGAAACTTACATCATGCTGGACTGTCCATGAAAATTTTTTGGCATCCAGGCTTGTATCGTTCATGTATATTGGCAGAAATAAAAACTTGACATTTCAACACCATTTTCTTTCAGTTCAATTTGTTCATTTCCTATTCTATTATTTAAAAATAAATATGAATCTGTATAATTTTGAACACACAAATGTATTTGCAATTACACACTCAAACACAGAAAGAAAGGTGATTGGAAATGAGGTAAATAAAACTGCACGGGTATGACAATGCAGTGAACAGCATAAATTAGACATTTGGAAGACATTCAAGAAGGTGTCAAACAAGAGGTTGTTGCACAAGAATCTACAGTAAGTGCCTTGATGCATATCATTCTGACAATATTCAAGGATGTCTTCCCAGTTGTAGCTATGTGGCTGCATCTTAAATCCTACACTGTACCAGAATGGTAAGAGCTAAAAGGATCATGGGGAAAGTGGTCAACTTGACAGGAACAATGGCCTAATGTGCAAGGCAAAACAAAGTATTGCTAATTAAGCAGGCACCTTGTGATAAGGGCGGATTGACATTTTGATTACTGTATTAAAGATAGAGGGGAGGACAATGAAACAGATGTAACTTGTCCGTACAGCCTGATCTCAGAGTCACAAGGGTACTAGACTGGAGTCAATCTTTCTGGAAGATGAAGAGAAAACATAGAAAAGAAAGTGTATTGAGGACATCAGCAGTGTAACCTGGGAACAACCATCACAGAAGCAGGACCCTAAGATTGGAGCTCAGAGGAGAAGGATACACCAGCTGAGTTTCTGAAGCTGGTCAGCTATCCTTCACCTGAATGAAGGTAATACCTAAGTCTCAGTAATGAGTCTGAGACAACTTTCTTTGTAACCTGCTGCTGCTTTATGTAATAGAGTTGAACTGACTGAATGATAAATAAATAAATAGATCACCAGAAGAGTAAAGGCTGTACTTATAGTCTCCACTGGCATTGATCTGGAGAGGGCAATGGACAACACAGTAAAAAGCAGCCCACTTTACTGGCCATCTATTTCTGTTGTCTACATTCAATTGCTCCATCACTGGCACAATTCACTAAGCATTTCCAACACTGTTTTCCCAGATTGAGACCTTAATCCCTTGGAAAAACAAAGACAACAGGCGCATCTGCAAGAACATTCTGACTTAGAAAATATATCATTGTTCCTTCTTCATTGCTTCAAAATATGAAACGTCTTAACTAACAGCATCATGGATGCATTTAGTCCACTCAGACTGGAGATCTCAAGGAATCATGTTATCCGTGCTTTGCACACTTTGACCAGTTTATAAATTGAAAACACTTTACCCAAACATTCTTGTCAGTGAGTGGTACAAAGTGACATGGTTTGGTTTGCAGTTCAACCTGATTTAATTAACAAAATATTCCTAACTAAACACACAATATGAGCATTTCCCAAATTTTCACAATATTTACTGTAAATCTAACTCCATCTGAAAAAGGATATTATAATGATGCATGTGTTCGAGCAGGATCATTGGAATCTCCTTCCTCTTTGACATAGTGCTGGCCCTCTTCCATGAAGGTGGGTCTTGCAGGTCCGGGCGGATCTTCTCCTGGGTTGCCGCACAGTCTTCCAATATGGGTCTTGTTGTGAGTCTATGCTAAGGAGGTGGCTTTCAGGTGTGTGTCTTTACACCCCTCGCTCCTTACCTTCCAGAATATTATGTGGCCTTTTGCCAATGGGCCATGAGTCGGATTCAAACCATCCAATGGGATTGTCCCAATATCCTTCACTGTTGCCATGCCAGGAGGTGTAAAATGCACACCCCCAGGCACTGGCTAGAAGTCAAGGTGCTAGAAAGTCTGATTGATACTTCTCCAATGCACAACCCTCAGGCCAGTTGTAACTGGTTCCCCCTGAACCTTTGTGACCTTTTTAACCTTGGTTTCCACTTCTAGGAATCCCTACAGCATGGAAACAGGCCCTTTGGCCCAACAAATTCACACAGGCCCTCAGAGCATCCCACCCAGACCCATCACCCTATTACCCAGTAGCAGTTGCCAACCTAACTGGTTCCTGCAAGATACAGGGCACTATAGACTGTTGCACTGCAGGTGCCATATCAGAATCAAGCTGACTTCATCTACAAAAAAAAAGGTTCCAGTTCATGAATGTACAAGTTATCTATCATCATCAGTACCCCACCTCAAAGATCTGCTCCAGATATCCAGGACCCTGCAAGGATGCCAATATCCTTCAGACCTATCATGTTTCCATCTCATTTTGAAGGCTTCATTATAAGGAACTATCTCCTGTATCCATGGCTGATGGCTCTGTTTCACAGGACCTTCACTAAGAACCCTTTGCGATTGATGCTGTGATAGAACAGTCATAGATTCATACAGTCAGACAGGACAGAAATAGGCCCTTCAGGCCAACCAGTCCATGCTGACTATGTTCCCAAACTAAACTAGCCCGTCATACATGCACTTGCCCCATATCCTTCCAAAACTTTCCTATTTATAGACCTATCCAAATGTCTTTTAAACATCGTAACTGGACCTGCATCCATCACTTTCTCTGGCAGTTCATTCCACACACAAACCACTCTCTGTGTAAGAGAGTTGCTCCTCGTGTCCTTTTTAAATCTTTCTCCTCTCACCTTAAAAGTATGTCCCATGGAGAAAAAAACCCTTGTCATTCACTTATCATTGGCCCTCATGATTTTATATGTCAATAAGGTCACCCCTCAAACTCCTGAACTCCAATGAAAAAGTCCCAGTCTTCCCAGGCTATTTTTTTATCTCAAACCCTCCATTCCAGACAACATCCTGGTAAATCTTTTCTGAACCCTCTCCAGTTTAATAATATCCTTCCTATAACAGAGCGACCAGAACATACTGTATAACAAGACTTCTCAACTTCTGTACTCTAAGGCCGAGCAATGAAGACAAGTGTGCTAAACACCTTCATATCTACCCTGTCTACTTGTGACACAAACTTCAAAGAATTTTGTACCTGAACTCCTAGATCTCCCTGTTCTGCAACACCACCCAAAACCTTACCATTAATTGTATAAGTCGTGTCCTTATTTGTGTTGCCAAAATGCAATACCTCATATTTATTCAAATTAAACTCCAACTGCTACTCCCAATTTTTAAAAACCAAAAGAATTGCGGATGCTGTAAATCAGGAACAAAAACAAAGTTGCTGGAAAAGCTCAGCAGGCCTGGCAGCATCTGTGGAGGAGAAAACAGAGTTAACGTTTCGGGTCTGGTGAGCCTTCCTTAGTTCTATAGTCAAGGACTGTTCGTGATTAAATAAAGGGTGACTCGGTGATGTGGAGTTATTTCACCCTCAAATTGTAAGGTATATAACAGTAATTCAATTTACTTTAGTTTGACAAAAGGAGGTCTGTAAAACTACTCCATGATTCTGTAGGTCTTTTGAAAAGTTTGGCGACTCACAATGGTGACACTTGCCCAAAAAATCGACTTGTAATCCTATGTTTCCTAATAGAGCATAATACAGGTCTATCACCAAAAACAAGCATTTTTAGCATAAACCTATTTTCTGCTTTATTTTTAGAGAAAAAGAATGAGGCAGCGTAGATTTACAGTGATGTGAAAAACAAACTTTTCTCTCACAGACAGTAGTTAAGATATGGAATTCACTGCCTGAAAATGTGCTGGAGGCATTTTTTGGTGAGGCACTTGAGAAGGAATTGGATGATTATTTGGATAGAAGTGGTGCACAGATAATTGGGGGAAATGTAGGATAAGGCTACAATAGGCTGAATGGCCTCCTTCTGGGCTGTAAACAATTCTGAGATTCTGTGACTGAGTGTACAATTCATAAATACATCATAGACTATTTGTTACTGCAGAGAAAAAGAAATAAACAAACACAGTATGTCTATTATACAATACTGCAGATAGATAGAGGACTTTCTGTTTGTGATTATGTAGGTATGTTTGGAAACTTAAACTATAATGACAATTCAGTAAACTGAGTTTACAACTGACTTGCCAGTTGTTACCAAAATTGGAAACTTAACCTAAATTTATTTGCATACCTTCCTGTGCCTTTTTAGGAAAGGCTCGAGCAGGTTTGAGGTAAAATGGTAGCTAAGTGGTTAGCTTAGCACCAGAGACCCAGGTTCGATTCCACCCTTGGATGAATGTCTGTGCGTGTGGGGTTCGCACATTCTCCATGTGTTCTGGATTCCTCCCACAGTCCAAAGATGTGTGGGCTAGGTGGATTGGCCATGTTAAATTACCCTGTAGTGTCCAGACATGTGCAGGTTAGGTGGATTATCTGTGGAAAATGCAGTGTTATAGAGTAGGGTGGGTGGGTCTGGATGGCATGCTCTTCAGAAAGGCGTTGTGGATCGATGGGCTGAATGGCCTCCTGCTGCACTTCAGGGATTCTATGATACTACATTACAGAAAACTACAATTGCCCTTCCTCTTTGCAAAGGAAAAATTGGCAAAGTTGCAACTGTGGCCTCCTCATGATCAGACAGCAGGACATGCTGAAGGTTCCTTTCTGCGTGTACATCCCAAACTGAGTACTCTCATTCTAGCAGGCCATCAGTCATGGCCTGACAAAACCAATCTGACCATCGACAGAAGCACTGGATCTAAGATTAACCCAAGAACAAAATGCTGCAAACTGCCAGTTCTCAAAGCTCTGGCCAGGAGATTTCACACATTCTAATAGACAGTGACAATATCCATTGCTGGAGATGAGCCTTGATGCAATAATGACTGCAGAGCCGATGGCGATCTGAATTCTGCACTCTAAATATAAACAATAGCTAAAAAAAAGTAAATAAATGGCTCCAGCAAATTTCATAACTACCCTGGGGACCCTAAGCAAATCACAAGTGTACTCCAGCTCATTAAACTGATCTTTAGCAAAGTACAGAATACACTTCTGATGCTGAGGAAAACTTGTTGTTGATAAAACAGTACAGCCCAGAGAGAGCAGGACAGAAATTCCTTGAGGAACAAAAAAACACTTTCATCCATCAAGTCGTCAGTGGAGCCTTGGAGAACTCTCCAAACAACGCAGTACAACACAAACATACAGAAGCAGCAGCTGCGCACAGAGTTTGGGAATTTTAAGAAAGTCTTACTTTGGTCAAGCAATACTGATGCTGTGCTCATGTTCTGTATGTAACATTTCATCTTGTGATGAGGAAATTCCAATTTAAATCTTAAAAGAGATCAGCTTGATTTGTATAGTAACATCTTCCATTTGAATTGTAGCTGTATTGCAAAGACTGCCTTAAGTCAAATCATGAATGTGAAAATGACAGTCGAACTGGAACCACACAATTGACAAGAGATTAGGATGGGTAGCTGAAATAACTGCACAGAGGCAGGTATCCTGTCACCAAGTAACCCTTTATTTACTTGTACACAGTACACTGGCTGTGGGCAGCCAGCTCGTAGTCAGTCATCTCAACTGCGGAGATTCTAGTTTTCTGTTTATATCAGTAAGCCAGGGATTCCTGATTGGCCTAGGTTAACAATGCTAATTAAGGACCTCATAGTCAATGAGATCTACCTGGTTCTAACCACAATGGTAGCCCAAAACTGGGGTGAAATGTCAGACTTATAAGAGGATTTAAGGAGGTGAGTTAACATTGTAATTGGTGCAAAGTTTCAGGGAAAGAAGTCTAAAGCAAGAATGCAAGGTTCACTATTAAAGAATGAGATCAGGGTGGTGAAAGGACCTGTGAACTGCATGAAAGCCAGAGTTCAAAAACTGAGTAGCTAGGGAACAGGACTAAAAATATTTTAAAATATAACATTGCACTCTGGCTCTCAACTTAACGACTCAGTTTAACATAGAGATTGAGAATTAAATTAAATGTAAGATTTATAGATATTGAAAGATTTCTTATGACATGTGACAAGATGAATTTACATCACATGTGTATGCTTTTATAATCAAGAGTAGTTGTTTTTCAAACGCACAACTGTGTAATGACATGTGACATATATACTGAGCTAACCAAATCTAGTGGCCTTTTATAGAATTAGCTTCAGTGATCTTAAATTTCCAGAATTGCTGAGAATTCCGGTTACCCTTTTCCTATAGCTAGGTTATTCTGCCGGATCAATTTCTTTCAGATTGTAATCCAGCTGTTACAAATGTATTTTGGATTTCATTACAAATGTATTGATTGTTATGCGGGAAACACCAAACAGATATGTTGTTTCAAAATCCACTAATAATCCCAATGAATTCTGAGCAATAATTCTTATTCCCTCCATCAGAATGTACCACTAAGCTGATTATTACAGCACACATATTCACACCGAAGGGGTAATGTAAGAGAAATGTAGGTTGAGATTTTCCACCCCTGATAAGTAAAGTGTAGGTGGCAGGAAGGGCAGTGAGATACCAGAGAGATACAGCCCCCCTTCCCACCACCTCAACAAGCAAGTTTGCAGTGAGAAGGTCTGTGGGTGGCAGTTCAGACCATTCATAAATTTAGGCCTTTCAGTGATCTATCAATGACTTTACAAGGGAGTCAACAGGCTATTGCTTTGCTGGCAGGCATGAGAAGTGTCTCTACCTCCTGACAGAGAAACCAGCAAAGCCTGCCTGCCTGTTGAGTTGGTGATGGGCTGTCATTTGTCCACAATCCGTGTGTGAATGTGAACACAGACACAGGCAGGTGCCTGTTGTAAATTGCCCTCTATCTGCACCTCCAACATTCCAATCCCACAGGCCCCATCCAAGGGAAAACGCATCTTCCTTCTGGTTCTGGTTTCCCTGCTCCTTCACACTCACTCCATTCCTTCCTCTGCATCCACCTCCGAGCAAGATTCACACTCTACCACTCTCACTATTGTGTGCAACATCTTCCCTCACTTGCTGTCACCCACCCCACTAACTCTGCATGCCCTCTGCATTGCCTACTCACTCTGTCAGGGCACATCACCACTTTACCCCCACCTCACCAGCACCAGTGTCAAAGTCATTTCACTCTATCCCTCCCTTAACTCTCATTCCAGCTGGAAATGGTCCAGAATAGGACTGTTATATCCACCTTGGGCGGTGGGCCACTCGTTATTTGGCTCCTCATCTTGGCCGTCACAAGTGAGGATTGGGACAGATCCTGGGGAGACACAGAAACTTCCATTTTTTAAAATTCATTTACAGGATGAGGATAGCACTGCTGGGCCAGCATTTATTGCCCTCCCTAATTGCTAAGAGTCAACCACATTCCTGTGTGTCTGGAATCACATGTAGGCCAGGCCAGGCAAGGATGGTAGTTTCCGTCCCAAAAGGATATTAGTGAACTGGATGGGTTTTTCCTGACAATCAACAATGGATTCCTGGTCATCATTAGACTGTTTATTCTAGATATTTTTTGAATTCTAATTCCACCATCTGCAGCAGTGGGATTTGAACCCAGGTCTACCAGAACATTACCTGGGTCTCTAGATTAACCATCCAGTGATAATAGCACTAGGCCATCTCCCTCTCCTAGCAGCCAAGCTGGAAGCATTGTCCAACTCTGTACGACTGTTCCAGTGTGCATGTATTCTTAATGTGCTACAATGTCTACCCCTTTATCCGCAACACATTCTCACTTTTGTCTCCGGTACCAACCTCTGCAATCAAGAGAGCCGCCCCCCCAACTCATACCCTCGTCCACCCCTGAGGAAGGAAGCAAGGTCCCACAGAGGCTGCACTGAGAAGACTTCCTTCTGCGCACTCCATTAGCTCAGACACTGACACCTTGGTATGAGCATTAGCCAGTTCAAAGCTGGGAGTATCTACTCGTGAGCACTTCAGTGCCATGTCTCCGCAGCTAGCCAATTCCCAAGGCTGCTAGCACTTAGAGGACTGCCAGACACCAGGCATCTACTTAGCCCCAGGCAGGAGAGTACCCACGGTGTTGGCCATTAACATGTTCACCCACTTGCACAAGCAGATACAGGAGCTGCAGACAGGTTTGTTGGAGAGACTGGGCAAGGTGACTAAGAGATTGCAAGATCAGAACTCTTTGCAATATGCTGCTGCTGGCATGCAAGTATCTGGCTGTCCTCATGGACAGGGTGCCATGGCGAGTCAAGTCCAGCAGTCTCAGATTCTGCTGGATATACATACCGCAGACCTGCACTCCATCACTCTAGTCAATGGTGCTCATTGACGCAAGAGACCTTGAGCTCATTCCTGGTGTCCTTGCATCAGAACGAAACAGAGATGTACCTATGGATACCCAGCTGATGGAAGAATCACATATGGGACTCCCAGGAATCTCCTCTAAGGACACTCCAGGGTTTTCTGGTCCTTTCTCCCCTCCCCTGCCTGCCGCTCTTAGTCTCATGTCAATTCAAGTCAAGGAGGCTGCACTTACTCCTGTGCAAGACCCATTCAATGTACTTGGGCCAACTATACAGCGATGACCTCAAGGTCAACTGACCAAAGCTCCAAGGCCAATGGGGTCCACTGTAGGATAGGCTTCCTCTAGCCCAGCAGCAAATTTTGGGAGTGCATTGAAACAAAGCAGGAGGGTAAGAAAGAAGGAGACCTTTGGAGGACATTTTGGTGGCACAGTCAACACTTCATTTCAAATATATTATCATATTTGTGAATGTACGTCCACTTTTCATCATCAGTTGTTTGAGTGAATATTTGTCAAGCCTCAGCTACAAGAACGAAAGTACGGAGGCTAACTCTCCTCAAAGCTGCACAAGATTCAATGGTTCAAGGTGTAAAGATGTGGAGGCTATGAGAACTTATTGCAACTTTGTCAACTTTGGTGAATCTATCCAGGCCATAAGATATTGAGCATCACAGCTGTTACGAGGATTGAATCCTGATGCTATGTGATACAGTCAGGAGTACTCAGGGTCAGGATGCAGACTGCACATAGTCGGTTAGTGCGTAACATTTACTTCAGCTTTACAGAATGGGTTGTTGTCTATTGAAAATCTTCACATCACTTGAAACTGAAGCTCATCCCTGATGAAAATGACACTCATTCCACTCCCACTCTAAGTGTGATCATTGCCATTTCCAGCTTCATTGCACTTTTGTTACTTATGACATAATGGAAGGAAACAGGTTCGCTCCTCAGGCAGTGAGTCTCAGGTTCAGTCTCTCACCCTTGGGGGAGCACCTAAAGCACACAAATTCCCTTCTTGGTAGCCCTCCCTGTCAATCCTGTAGGCTTTGATCTTCCCCACATTCCCATCTGACTGGATCATCTAAATCTTCATCTGCCCACTTTACCACCTAAAACAACAGCCCACCTCACCATGCGACCCTCAGCCCCTCCAAATAAACCTGCTGAATGTCAATGAGTCCCACCTCCTGCATTACCTCTTCCACTTCAATGCTGTGGTGAATTCACCACTATAAGCCTGTCTGCATCTAGCATGCTGCCTCCAATCGCCATAATTAAGTTTGTCAGCTTCCCTCCCATAGCAATGGCCCATCATACTCACCCTTAACATTTAATGGAATGAACACCAGGACTGACAATGGTCTACCTCATTGATTGGTTTAGACACATTACCCTGAACAATGACTGACTAGATCCTTGACTGATATCTGTCCAGCTCCCTAATTACCTTCCCATGATTCCACAAAACAGTTGTACTGCACCCACCAGGCTGATCATGGCACACTCCCAGATTTTAGATGTACCTCCCCAGCCCATGACTGCCCCATGTGGTCAACTGACCGTCCTCAAACCCCTGGACTGAGATTGGAAACAGCCCATGCTGCACTGTGCTCTGACCTTCTGCCTGAAGGATTTCTCCATTGACTTGACTAAGGACGGCTCCCCCTAGACACTGAGACATAGCCACTTGCTTAAAGGACATGCAGTGCATTCTTTGCATTTGCCAGCTCGTACATGGTGCCAGTGTAAAATTTATGTAGTGTAGCGCCGTACTACAACACGTCAAATTCCCTTGACTGATCACTGCCAGCAACCGTAATAAACTGCATAACTTTGTGTCTGCACTAAAAGACAAGGCAATACAGAAGTAGAGAGCCCATAAGTCTCTGGCTGAGATGCCGAATTGCTAAAAAGCCAAGGCAAGGCAGGGACACTGAGAATCAAAACAGGTGCGAAGTGAGTGAGCGTTGACATAGCAATGGAGAATCCCTGAAATGTACCCTGGTCCAGTGCACGAATGGGTGCCAGTTCCTGCATGTAGTGTCCTTGCAGCAACATTGCAATGAGAGATGTTGGCATGTTTCAAAGTGCAGCATTATTATGCAGAACTGGACTGTAAGTGGATCAGAACTGTGCCAAAATGATGTGAACAGGTTGTTATATATCAGCTACCACAGTCCATGGAATTGGAACACAAGTGACCACTGCCCATGAGAATGCCCTGGGATACTGATGCTGGGTGTCTACGCTAGAGGTCTGAAAGAGCAAGCAGAGTGAAGGGGTTGCCAAGAAACCACCCTGATTTTAATGTTGGCAATTCTTGGCATTTAGTTTCTAATCAACTTTGGAACTGTGGCAAACTGCATGTTAAGAGGTGAGATTGTGTAATAATGAAGCAGTTGTACTCAATTCTACGTTAAATTTTAACACCATCTGCAAATCTCCTCATCAAATGAATAGTCTGAAAAATATGTCAAAGTGTTATGCTCATAATCCCACTTCGAACCTGTAGCATGTAGAAGTGTCTTTGTCTCAGTCTTTTTATAAGATGATTTGAAGAAGACATGCTGTCACAAATGGCTGCACTGATGCATGGTGCTAATTTCTAAAGAGAATTTTTTCACCACTCGGTGGGTCCAGAACAAAGAGCTCCTGTTGTTAAATCTTACAGAAGGTCAAAATTTTTGGAGGATCAGAATGTTCATTTAGGAAAATGTCTGGTTAACAGGAAATAGTTAACATATATAATCTAATGTGATAGATGACAATGTAAGTAAACCTGTTTATGAGCTTGCTTATGGAAAAATTTTAGGTTCTTACATTGTTTAATTCTCCTTTTAAATTTAACACATTAATTGCTGCTATAAAATACTGTTGCATATATACGAATGATGATTAGTATTATCAAACAAAGCTGCTTGTTTCTATCTGAAACCTGAACCTGTCCATTTTCACTTCTGAAGCTTAGAGGTTCTGTTACATATTTCCAGCATTTGCAATTTGTACAAATTTTGCCCAAATCAACAAATTTTTAAAGGATATTAATCACCGATTATAGTAAGTTATTTGTCAGTTAATCACAGCCCAAATTGCATGTTGAAACAAAGTGGTTGCAATTTATAACTTATAACACTGGAGGAAAAAAAAAATCTACCAAAAGATTAATGGCTTAAATAAAATATTGCAATTTATGAAGCAGTTTAAAACCTTCAACAGAATAACTTAAATTATAGTGATTCCCACCTTCTTTAAAAATTTTCTCTTCTTTGCCATTTTCAAAAGATTCCCATATTTACTTTTTGGATACTTTATGAAATGACTCCACAGAGGCCGGTATCCTGTTGCCAAGTCATCCTTTAATAACACATACATAATACTCGACACTGGTCCGGCTTCCTCAGAGCCAGCTCTCAGAGTGAGCAAAACCTCTGACACCACTGTTTATATCTGTCAGCCAGGACTCCCTGATTGGATCAGATTAACAGCCCCAATTGAGGAATTCATATTCTATGATGTCCATCTGGCTGATCTTATTACAATCACTGCACTTTATTATCCCATTGCTCCTCTTTTAAGTGCCTTATATTGGCCAAGATAACATTAGTTCACCTGTTCTACTGTTTCTCCAAATGGTGTTTAATTACTAGATGCAAGTATTGTGTTAAATAACAATGCTTTCATATTCTTCTGCAATCCTGTTTGCAGTTAAGAATTTCCAAGGAAGAAAACATGAAAAAGTGGTCTTAAATGAGTCCAGTTTGTCTCATCAAAATTCATTCATTCAGGTGATAAACACCTTTGTAATGGAATCTCAGTGGTGGAGGCTAGGTGCAAGCATGGGCTGGATTGGAAAGACGGAAATCCTGAATATTTTACCTCGTTATTTTTCTAATTTATTCCTGTGACCTATAACGTTGAACTATTTATTTCTTCACTTTTTTTTTGTTTCCCAAAAATTTGGTCTTAAAAAGCTGTACCTAGGTATCTTAGTATTCAACATGGCATTGTAATGCAGCGACCGTAATCTTTTCACTGTACTCATTCGAGTACATGCTACAATAAAGCTAATTCAATTCAATTCAATTCTTTTTTTTTGAAAGGAGCCAATGTTTTTTCATTTCCAAATTCTTGCTTGACAGGTTATTGAAAAGCTGCACGTTTGTTTGAAAAATATTTTTTTTCATCTAAATTTCTATAAATTCTACAGTAGTCCTTTGATCTTTCTTTGTTGGACAAAAAATTGGATTGGCCTTTCTGACATCATTTCAAATACGCAAGAAACTGCTTATCCACTTCCTTTCCAAACTGCATAACTTCATCTTGTCAACTTGATTCCTATAGCTCACTATGTTTGGACTGGAAATCAGTTCTTTGTTATAATATTTAGAGCATGTTTAACGCTCGCTGGTAATAAAACTGTTACTATTTCCAAAAGCCAGGATCAAAAGGTGTAGAAATCATCTGCAGATCAACAACAAAATCACTGCCATATTTGTAGCAATTACTTGTCAAGGCGTAAGGATATGATTTTGAAGTTAGATACAAGCCAGGTACCAGTGTGACTATCTCTGATGCACTGTACAGACTACCCAACCCACAAAATCTCTACTGTAGATGTTTCATTGTTCTACATGTGAATATATAGAGTAGGAGATTAATGATATCCTTAACATAGATCTGTTACATTTTGACCAGAGCCAGTGCCTAAGAACATCAGAACATAAGAAAAACGAGGAGTAGACCATCTGGCCCCTTGAACCTGCTCCAACTTTCAATAAGATCATGGCTGATATTTTTGTGGAGTCAGCTCCACTTACCTGCCTGTTCACCATAATGATTAATTCCTTTACTGTCCAAAAATCTATCTTTGCCTTAAAAACATTCAAATGCTTCATTGGGCGGGAATTCCATAGATTCACAACCCTGTGCATGAAGAAGTTCCTCCTCAACTCAGTCCGAAATCTGCTCCTCCTTATTTTCAGGCTATGCCCCCGAGTTCTATTTTCACCCGCCAGTGGAAAAAACCTCCCTGCTTCTATCTTGTCTATTCTCTTCATAATTTTATAAGTTTCTTTAAGATCCCCCCTCATTTATAAAGATCCCCCCTCATATGACCCCATAAAGGTTTATAAAAGTGTGAGGATAAATAGACAAGGTATTTTCTCCAGCGTGGAGGAGTCCAAAACTAGAGGGCATTGGTTTAAGGTGAGAGGGGAAAGATATAAAAAGAACTGAAGGGGCAGAGGGTGCTGGGTGTACAGAATTAGCTGCCAGAGAAAGTGGTGGAGGCTGATACAATTACAACATTTAAAAAGCATCTGGATGAGTATATGAATAGGAAGGGTTTAGAGCAATATGGATCAAATGCTGGCAAATGGGACTAGATTGATTTAGGATATCTGGTTGGCATTGATGAGTTAGACCGAAGGGTCTATTTCCATGCTGTATGACTGTATGATTCTATAATGTTTGGTGTGAACTGAAGCAATCTGCAATCTTCAAAGATGGGCAGGTACAAGTGCTGTAAAATCCAAGGTGATCTGACAGGATGAAAGAAGTTCCTGAAGACATTCATTCATTTTCAACATAAAAAGATGCATGTGGTATGTCATGCTAGTCATTTTCAAGGTTAAACAAGTCCTTATACCAATAACAGCAGTGGTGGGAGTCTTTACATTCAAATGATGTTTCTTCCACTCCTTGGCCAAAAGTAGCAATGGACTTATTTGCAGTGAAGGGAATGAGGAAGAAAGGTCTGACTACAATCAATGTGCAATGATGCTGAGTCATAGCAAGCAGCAGAACGACAACCAAGAGAAACCGAGAATAACACATAACTCTGCAGATGAGTAAATGATTACTACCTCAGGATGAGCTGTCAAACTTCCAAAATACAATATTGAAGATTGACTCGTTCATTTTGTTAATTCTGATTTTACATGTCTGTATAATTGTTGGTTTGACACAGGTGCCTCTGTACTTCACTGTGTTCTTTTTGGGATTGTATTTCTTTGAAAAAAGATTATGCTGTGATATATCTTGCTGCAAATATCGATCTATCTTTAAGGGACATGTTCATGATTTGATATTGTTTAAAAGAATATGACCAAATTGTATAAGGCTCTCGGTCTCCATTTTACTGAGCTTTATCCTCTTGCAGCTCCGACGCACCACAGGAAGCATGCTGCACAACATCCAGATTGCTTAGCTTCAGCCGAGAATCAAAAATGCCTGTGATTGTGCATAGATATGCAAATACCAGGTGCAGTAATAAAAGTTCCTTGAATGCTTCAGTACTCCATGTCCCAAATCTCATATTTATGTTATGGGAGCGAATATAAATGTCCTGTCATGATAATTGAAAATGATTGTCTGTTGCATAAATGACAACACTTCAAAAAGTGCTTTAATATGCTTGAAGCATTTTGGGGCATCCTCAGGTTGTGAATAATGCTATATAAATGTAAACTTTCCTTCTGAATAGCTTTATTAAACTGGTTAGATTATTATGATAATTCAATATTCATTGTCACTTTTACTGAGACCAGTCTTTCTGAAAATGATTCTAATTGGCAAACTTATATTGTTTGGATTATTGGTTGAAACCTTTGGAATATTAGTTCAGTTACATAATGTTGGAGTACTCTGAATTTTCCCCAGAACCATAGCCGTTACACATTGAGGTATGTGATCTGGACAGAATGTTTGCTCAAAATTCTTAAAAATATGGAAAAAAAAAGTCTGAAAAAAAGACAACTTATACATCTGCAAAATTAGGTCAGGAGTTGATGTTTGTGTTCAAAAAAAACATTCCATTTGCAGGCCTGGCCCAGTTTCAGGCAACCACAGGGATTCTGAATAATGTTTCAGCAATCATGTTTGCATTTTAGCAAACACAAAAAAAATGAATTCTGCTCCACAGGACAGAATTTTAAACAATGCACGGAAATTCCTGTATGACTTTTAAGATTGTACACAATTCGAGAAGCCAACCCTGATGTGCTAACCATCCATGATCAGGCCAATTAATTCACGTAAGTGAACAAATGAAATTCCATTATTACTTCCTGAAATGCGGAGATTTTCAGGAACTCTAAACATTTTTAAAGATCGAATTTAATTTGTGTTCTGATAAAATCTCAAACACCCACACATACAGAGACACACACACACGCACACACACACACACACACTCTCTCTCTCTCTCTCTCCTGGTTTTCCTGAAACTTTCCCAGGCAACAAGTTACAATCAGAGGGAGAAGACCCAGTTGCAATTTTTATTTAAAGGTTGTGTCTCTCGTCAATATTTACCGATCCATTCTGTGTCTCCAGAAGCCAATTCCACTGGCCAACTTGATCATTATTAACTGAAAATATTTCTAAATCTATTTAGTCTGAAGTAGTTTTTTTTTTCTCTTTCCACTTCCCATGGCGTAGAATGTCAATGATGGAAAAGTGAATTTAAAAAAAACAACTTGTCCACATCAATCATATGTTTCCAGATTGACATAGATCAGACATTAATCTTTTGTCTGAACCAACCTGGTCTTTGGAGTCAACTTCAGAAGATTATCCCAACGCACTTAAATTTCCATTTCCAAAGCCAGCCATGCATAGAACATCTGTCAGTGAAATTGCCAATTTCATGGTATCTTGTGTAACTGATCCATGACCACTAGGAGTCAGGGTAAAATTGCTACATATCTATTTCAATGTACCTAACAGAGATTAGAATTTCAACACAAGTCTGATTCCACAGCAGGTGACAGACGATGTTTAAACATTTCACCGCCCAGGGAATCTGGTTCAGAAACTTATCCATGTCTGATCAAATATCTCTGCATCCTGGGTTGACAGTTTCTCTCACCTGGGTGATTCCATTTCAGTTAACATGTCAAAACCATCAGTTTTAAGAGTGGCATGCAAAATCAAATATGGATAATGCATATTTCAGAATAATGGGATAACACAATGTGGAGCTGGAGGAACACAGCAGGTCATGGAGCATCAGAGGAACAGGAAAGTTGATGTTTTGGGTCAGGAAGAGTCTGAAGAAGGGTCCCGACCCAAAACGTCAACTTTCCTGCTCCTCCTATTCTGCCTGGCCTGCTGTGTTCCTCCAGCTCCACACTGTGTTATTTCTGATTCCAGCAACTGCAGTTTTTACTATCTCTTTGAGAATAATGGGCATGGTTTTGTCTTCAGATGAGGATAGTTCTCACAAGCCAGAGCTGTGAGCTTATGATAACAGGAGAGTAAAATAATTTGGTGGGTTAGATTTACCGCTAATGTTCTGTCATGCTTCTACACTGAAAACTAAGGTTAGCAGCTCATGGACTGATGGGCAGATTGGGGGAAGAGGAATGTTGGATGAAAAGAACAAGCAGAATAAATCGTGGTGTCCAAATTATACTGTAGATCCATATTTAAGTAAAACTACCACCTAAAAAAGGAGGTTGACAAAAGGTGGCAAATTACAAGCCAGTTGGCTTAATTTTTGTAGTGGGGAAAATGCTTAAATCTATCATCAAGGAAGAAATAGCAAGACATCTGGATAGAAATAGTCCTATTGAGCAGACACAGCATGGGTTCATGAAAGGCAGGTCATGCTTAATTAAATTACTGGAGTCCTATAAAGACATTATGAACGTGGTGGACAATGGGGACCCAGCAGATATGGTGTATCTGGGTTTCCAAAAGGCATTTGACAAGGTGCTTCATAAAAGGCCCCTACATAAGTTAACAGGGCATGACGTTATGGGCAACGTATTAACATGGATAGAGGATCTTAAAGGAAGTCAAGAGTGGGGAATAAATGAATGCTTTTCCAGTTGGCAATCAGTGACTAGTGGTGTGCCTCAGGGATCAGTATTGGGACTGCAATTGTTTACAATTTACATCGATGATTTAGACTCGGGGGACCACATGTAGTGAATCAAAGTTTGCAACTGACACTAAGATGAGTGGGACAGCTCAAATGTGTGTGCAGAAGACTCTGAAAGTTTGCAGAACAATATAGATAGTTTAAGTGAGTGGACAAAGGTCTGGCAGATGGAGTATAATGTTGATAAATGTGAAGTCATCCATTTTGGTAGGAATAACAGTAAAAAGGGACCATTATTTGAATGGTAAAAAATTGCAGCATGCTGCTGTGTAGAGGGAACTGGGTGTCCTTGTGCATGAATCACAAAGAGTTGGTTTGCAGGGTACAACAGGTAATTAAGAAGGCAAATGAAATATTGCCCTTCATTGCTGGAGGGATTGAGTTTAAGAGCAGGGAGGTTATGTTACAGCTGTATGGGGTGCTGATGTGGCCACACCTTGAGTACTGCATGCAGTTTTGGTCTCCTTAGAGACAGGGTGTACTGGCACTGGTGCGGGTGCAGAGGAGATTCACTAGGTTGATTCTGGAGCCGAGAGGGTTGGCTTATGAGGAGAGCCTGAGTAGACTGGGATTATACTCATTGGAATTTAGAAGAATGAGGGGGAATCTTACAGAAACATATAATATTATGAGGGGAATAGATAAAATAGAAGCAGAGAGCATGTTTCCACTGATGGGTGAAACTAGAACAAAAGGGCATAGCCTCAAAATTTGGTGGACCAGATTTAGGATTGAATTGAAGAGGAACATTCTCACCCAAAGGGTTGTGAATCTGTGGAATTCCTTGCTCAGTGCAGTAGTTGAGGCTTCCTCATTGAATGTTTTCAAAGCTAAGATAGATAATATTTTGAACAGTAAAGGAATTAAGGGTTAGGGTTAGAGGGTGGGTAGGTGGAATTGATGGCATGAAAAGATCAGCCATGATCTTATTGAATGGCGGAGCGGGTTTGAAAGGCCAGATGACCTACTCCTGCTCCTGGTTCTTATGTTCTTATGACACAGTCTTGACAGCAATTCTAATGATTCGTTACGTTGATTCTACAATTTTCTAACCCTAATATTGCTAATAACTCTGACTTACAAACAAAACTTTCAAATAAATGCTGAGAAGTGCAGTGATTGTAACAAGGTCAGCCAGATGGACCTCATAGAATATGAGTTCCTTGATTGGGGCTGCTAATTTTGTCCAATCAGGGAGTCCTGGCTGATAGATAAATACAGGAGTGTCCGAGGTTCTGTTCTATCTGAGAGCTGGCTCTGAGGGAGCTGGATCAGTGTCAATGCCTTTCTACATGTACATAAAAGATGACTTGGTGATAGGATACCGGCCTCTGTGCAGTTATTTCAAGAGATTTTCAGTGGCTCCAAAACCTTATTAGAAACTACATTAAGATTCCAATGATCAACTTGGGAAACTTCTTGGAAGGAATCAACTTATTGCTTTCCCGTGAAGAAATTACAATTTATCAAGTCTGCGTTACACATGCCACTTATCCTTTCACAGTATGTAGCTGCCACTGGCCAGGCCAGCCTTTGTTACACATCCCTAATTGCTTTAGAGGAGGTGCTGAAGAATGATATTCTTGAACCACGACAAGGTTCTGAAGTTCTGAGTGGCGTAGGTACAGCTCCTGTTAGAAAGGCTAGCATCAACAGTGAAGGAATAGTGATAACAGTCTCAAATCGGAATGGTGCATGGTTTTGATGGAAACTTGCAGGTGGGGCTATTCCTCTGAACCTTGTCCTTATAGGTAATAGAGGTTGCAGGTTCAGAATGTGCCATCTAAGGAGCCTTGGTGAGTTGCCGCAGTGCATCTTGGAGATGATACATATCAGTAATGGGGAAGGGGAAGTCATTGTTTAAGGTGGTGGATAATATGCCAGCCAAGTAAGCTGTGTTTCCTTGGTTGGTGTTACACTTTTTGACTGTTGCTGCAGATGGAAATATTCCACTCCTGACTTATGCTTTGTAGATGGTGAACAGATTTTGGGGAGTTAAGAGGTGAGTTACTTTCCACGCAATTCCTCTGACTTGCTGCTGTAGCCATAGTATTTCTATGGTTGACGCTGTCAGTTTTAAATGTAACCCCCAGGATATTGAGTGTCTCACCATGCTGCCACTAATCCACGCTTTATATGAAGCAGAGAATCAGCTTGCCATTGTGATTGTAATCCCTACTGACAATGCTTTGTCTTCATCATCATTATCATCTTGATGTTCCTTCCCTGCCTGACCAGACTGCACGTCTCACGTATCTGAACAGAGAAAGGGCAAGAGTAAAGGTGTCTTATGTAGAGTGAGGGGCAAGTAAGGGGTTTTTGCTGACACTATCTGTCAACCAGAAGAAATTGTAAATTGGATGTGAAAAATAAATATTAGGTATGAGGGTGCACTTATCCACAGGAATTTCAACCCCACTTCTGAGCATGGGCTCAGAAATCGGCATCAGAATTAATAATTTCTCTTGCCCATGGGTTGGTCAGGATAAGGAAATATGGCTTGGTTCTCTGGCCCCTGTTGCCTCTGGCTGTCTGCCACTTTGTTCTATCAGAGAGACGGGAGTGGGTCAGTGAATGTCTTCCAATCTGTTTGGGTGCAATGGTTGTGCTGGGAACTAACTTATGGACAAATTTGAAATGTGGGTGTGAGACTTACAACAGTGCTAAGTGTGAGATGCTTGTGTGAAACGTGAATCTGTGAGTATTGGCTATGAATATTGATTAGAGATCGAGACTGTTAGCCACTGAGTTAGGGGATGGGGGTGATCATTGATTTAAGGAATGTCTAATACTTGCAGTCCAGTGTAGAATGTGATGATTGAAAATGCAATCATTTAATATGCACAATCATAGAACCTTTCGTCAGTGTACAGACCCTTGCGTATTGGCTGCTGCTTTATTGTCATAACTAATCAGGGTTATTGATTCATTCACACTTCCAAGATGGCAGCAGGTTGGGGCTCAGCCAAGCGACAGGTCCGGCCACATCTGCACAGCTTCATTGTTGTCTTTCTAGCTTGGTAGCTGGGTCACTTTTTTGTTTGTGTGAAAAGTCCTGGGGCCTCCTCCTGATGATTTCCTGCGGGAGGCCGAGGAACTGTGTATCTCCACTCCTGTTCCATCTCGGGAGGGCGGCATCGGAAGATGAGCCAGGACCCTGTTGGGTTGATTCAGAGCCAGGAACCCGTCGGGTTGACTCGGAGCCAGGACACCCTCGGTCGATGACTGGTGTCAGAGCACATGCAGCACCCACGCAGCATGAATGTCTCCAGCTTGGTGGTGACAGTCAAGAAAGTGTTGGCACTGGTGGTGACAGAAAAGGAGCACACTGCCAGGACCCTGGGGGGCGCTGCTGGGTGGCAGTGACTGGAGGAGCAGGGAGGGTGAAATCTATGGGGAGGGAAAAATTGACTTTTGAAGCTATTCCAGTTTTAGTAATAACAATTTAATACTAATTTATTCCGTTTTTTTAACGGCATGTACAATTTATTCAGTAATTTATTGTTTAATCCAAGATGGCACTGGAACATGGCGACATTATCCACTTTTCACTGTGCCTAGGTGCAAGTGACAATATTAAATAAATCTAATTCTGAATCTAAATCTAACGAAGAGGATCTTTGGCTCATTGAGCTGCACTCACAAAAACAAAAAACACTTATATACACTGTTGCTACTTTCCAACACTTAGCGCTTAACCTTGAATGTTATGACTTTTCATGTGTTCATCTATATACCTTTTGTAGGTTGTGAGGTTTCTTCCGTTACCCTACCAAGCAGTGCATTCCAGATTCCCACCAACATCTGGGTGAAAAATTATTTCCTCAAATTGCCTCTAAACCTCTTGCCTGTCACCTTAAAATTGTGCCTCTCATTATTGATCCTTCAACTAAGGGGGAACAGCTGCTTCCTATTCACTTTGTACATACTCACCATAATCTTATACACCTCAATCAAATACTCCCTCATCCTCTCTGCTCTAAAGAAAGCAAGCCAAGGCGATCCAATGTCTCTTCATAGTGAATTGTCTTTTTTAGAGCGTGACTTCAGGGCCTCCTGCAAGCTGGACCTAAAGACATTTATCCTCTGGTTAACCTCTTCCAGCGAATCTTTCAGAATATCACCTAAAAACCTTTAATCTCCTCTCTCATGTTATGCCATTCTCCACTGTTTACCAGTTTACTTCCAGCAAAAGTGCAATGACTTGTTCCAATCATAATATTTCTTCCCGTGAAGAAATGCAGATTAAGTTTAAACTGTACAGATCGTTTTAAGTGGTGATGGTTTATTTATTGTGTGGGTTGATGCTACACTATTAGTTTGGGAGCTTAGGAGAAGGCAAAGTCAAGGAATGTCTTCAGGTTTAGAACTCAAAATGACACTATTCATTATCCATTCACGTTACAAAAATTTAATACACGGCAATCATAGATAATTGGACTCAAAGTTATACTCGGTAATGATCAACCCGTCACCTTTGTGGCTTCCAGAGAGTAGAGGGTTCTAGTGTAGGCTGGCGTAGTTTCTTCCAGTGTATTCTAACTCCACCCAGACTGTGGTATTTATACCCAGTGTTGTGCATCTCTGTGACATTATCCAAGATTGCTTTAGAGTTCTGAAGCTCTTACTCAACACTGGTAAGTTATAACTTTGAGCTTTCTGTTACAAACCTGGTTAGAGTTGGCCCCACACAGCAGCCTGGAAACGATTAGGCATGCTGTCTGAATTACTATTTACAAACTGTATATTGTTGTTCCTGCAGCTGTTTAGGGAATTAACGAATTGAGCCACTATCATCCGTTGAAGTAATTTGCATGATTGCAAAAATGTATTCCTGCATTTTGTTGCTCTGATATGAGACATTCAGACAATGTGGAATATAGAGCTTAAATTATAAACTGAAAAGTAAAATATATAACATTGCATTCAATTTTTGATTTCTGGACAATGAAATTGAACGATCAATGATCTGAACTTCAAAGCAATACAAATGTCAGCGATAAAGATTTATTGGGCAGAGTGACTGGTAAAATATCGTCATGCTCGTGCCTTCCAGCATCTACCATTTTCACAATTTTTTTTTTCTTATTGATACATGGTTTTCTAAAGACCCAGGACCTCACACAAAATCAGAATGGTGCAATGAATACTGGCCATTATTGATCAGAGGAAGAAGTGAAAGGGCCATTCAGCCCATGTTCCTTCATCCTTCTTGGTTTTAGCTTCTTTCAGTGTACCACTGATCGACATTTTAGATGTTTTTCAAGACCGGACTTCTATTATACTGTTCAGAAGATTATTCGGGATATTTGACACAAAAGGTACTGGTTTTCATTTTTAGGTGTAAAATAGATGGAATATTTTGAGTAAAATGATGAAGTTCTTTTAATTAGTAATAACACTTATCAATCATGGTGTACACTAGTGGCCCAGATGTTAAGTAGCAGTTCTCTTCATAAAGTGAAAATCACAGGTTTTACAATTTTAAGGGAAACATAGAACAGTTTAACCCCTGAACAAGTGTCAGCTTTCTGACATGCTATTAAATAAACACTGAATTTAACACATTTCTTCCACTTGAATTAATATTAGTTGTTATGTCAAGTAACTCTTTCTGACAGCTGAGGTAGGTTTAGTTTTAATAATCTTACTAAATATTAATTCCCTTTTACCATTTGGATTATTTTTATTGCTCTTCTCACTTGCCCCTTCATTGCTTGCTGAACAACTGTGCTGTGATACGTCTGTTATTATCTTGGTCTTGTATGGTCTTGCAGTCCATTTTGTCACCTTGGTAAACATGCATTTCATTCTTCTGGCTTGATATCTCAGCAATTTATTAATTCTTAATTTTCTTGCTGTTTTGATTGGTTATCCACAATGAAATGTCTATCGCTACACCAAAGTTTACCTTCATTTTCAGCCACACAGCGTGGAAACCCTTTGGCCCAACTAGTCCATGCTGACCATGCCCCCAAACTAAACTAATCCCATTTGCCTGCATTTGACCTACATCCCTCCAAATCTTTCCTATTCATGAACTGATCCAAATATCTTTCAAAATGTTATAACTGTACCTGCATCCATCATTTTCTCTGGCAGATCACTCCACACATGAATCACTCTCTGTGTAAAAATATTGCACCTCTTGTCCTTTTCAAAACTTTCTCCTCCTCACCTAAAAAACATGCGCCCCTAGTTTTGAACTCCTCCACCCTCAGGAAAAGACACTTGCTATTCACCTTATCTTTGGTCTTCGTCATTTTATAAACCTCTATAAAGTCATCTCTCAACATCCTATGCTCCAATGAAGAAAGTCCCAGTCAATTCCAGCTTATTTTACAACAGAAATCCCCCGTTGCTGGCAATATCCTGCAAACTCTTTTCTGAACCTTCTCCCATTTAATAATAACCTTCCTGTAGCAGGGCAACCAGAATTGCATACAGTACTCTAGAAGGGGCCCAACAATGTCATAGACAACCTCAACATGACATCCCAATCCTATACTCAAAAGTCTGAGCAATAGAGGCAAGTGTGCTAAACACCTTCTTATTCACCCTACCTGTGAAGCAAATTTCAAAGAATTATGTACCTGAGCCTCTCGGCCTCTCTGTTCTGCAACCCTACCCAGGGCCCTACCATTAATTGTCTAAATCCTGCCCTTGTTTGTTTCACCAAATTAAACTCCATCTGTCACTTCTCAGACCATTTTACCCAATTGATCAAGATCTCATTGTAATCTTAGATAATCTTCTTCACTGTCCACTATATCAACAATTTTAGTGTCATCTGCAAACTTACTAACCACTCCTCCTATATTCTTATTAAAATTGTTGATATAAATGATAAACAAAAAATAGACCCACTACTGATCCCTATGGAACATTGCTGGTCACAGGCCTCCAGTCCAAAAAATAATTGTCCACCACCACCCACTGTTTCCTACCTTCAAACCAATTTTGTATACATTGGCAAGCTCACCCTGAATCCCAAGTGATCTAACTTTATTAATTAGTCTACTAGCTGGAGCCTTTTCAAAGGCTTTACAAAAGTCCATGTAAACAACACCTACCATCCTGCCCTCATCAATCTTTTTGGTTACTTCCTCAAAAAACACTATCAAAAAAGTATATCGCACGTTATCTCACCCAATCTGCAATGCCATGCATCGTCAGCATCAAAACTCTTTTTCCATTTTTAAAAATAATGCAAATCCTTTTTCCTTATTTCTGTCTCACTATTTCAGCATCAGCTGCAAACTTGGTAATCTTACACCTGGGTCCAGCTAACCTTTGCACTCGTTTAAGACCAGTTAAACTCAAAAGGCCAAGATCTTATGTACAACATTGTCTTTGTAGGAAGACGTTTGAAATCACAAATTGCACTGTGGCCCATGACACAATGAACTTTTTGTGCTTTATAGGCAACTTGGTCACAGTCAAATTAAAACCTCCGTAGGGAAAGAAATAGCTATGCTTACAGATTATTGCTAAGGAAATTTCAATGATTTTCTTTTGAACAACTGAGCAAATTTTATTTGTTTTACCATTTTACTGGATTGTTGAACATGCTCGTGGTATATTGCAGTCTGGATAATGCACTTCCATTTGCTTCTTCAATAAGGGTATTGTTTTCTTAATTCTGCAGATATAGATCAGATAGAAATCTGGAAAGTTTCAACTTATATTAAAGGTGATTTGCCTTTTACTGTAAAGTGACTGTATAGATTTTGCTAACGACATTGGCGAAGTCAAAAGTTAGGAAACATTATCTTCCCATTGACTTCTGAGGCTTGTTCATAGAGATTTGATGCACAATATCTTACATCTGTAAATTGCAAAATGGTACGTTCCACTTGTCATATATGTCATGTTTGCAGTATATCAGTTATTTCTGAACCGACGTTCTCTGAATAATCCTATGTGACATTGCAATCTTTGAAGTTAAATATTTGTGACAACATGTAGTCAAAATAACACTGTACTTTTTACTGGAAATATTTTATTGAGAATCGTTCTGGCAAAAGACAGTCTTTACCCAAATACCTAAAGGGTGCCTTGTTTTTATTTTCATGGAGGAACCAAGCTGAATCAATCATAGTTGAAAAGAGTAAAGGAGAATGCACAAAATATGGTGAGATGTGAACTAGGCAGCAAAAGCTTGAGTTTTCAGGTCTACGTGTTATGTTGAAGATAAACTAATGGATGCAAGGTGTTCAACTATTGTAAGATCTTGATGTGTTATTGATTGAAACAGAAAAGGTGAGTACTAATTTTAACGCTGTGTTGAATACAAGGTCTTCTTTCAAGTGAAGGAGGAACCAGAAATGTGTATTAACAGGATTTGGTTTTGTTTTCAATACATCAACATAAGTGGTATCTGAGTTGGACTAGATTAAGAAATTAGACCATTCTGAAATGCACTGTTGAGTAGGCCGCTGCAAATATCTTGGAGGGCCAAAGCTAAGCCATAAAGCACACCTTCAATATGTGATATCTTTAATGTCTGAATAAATATGTTGTTTGCAGTATAACTGCTGATGTAATTAGATCAAAATTATGTTTTTAAAGTTTACTACAGAAAGTTCAATCAAATGATGGGGGCTAACAATAAGTTTATTTAATGCAAACAAGAAATGGAATACGGGAATCACTTAAGACCAGGAGAATTACATAATTAAATTCTATTCTGTAATGGAAATACGGAGGGCAGAATAACGACTATTCAGCCCATCATTCCTGCACTGGCTAAGAAAGGACAATCCAGTCTAATTCAACCTTCAAGCTCATTACCTACTGTCCTACAGATTACAGGTTACAGCATTTATGAAATATATCCAGTTGTTTAAAAATCACAATGAGTGTTTCTGCTGTAACACTAATTCAGCCATTGAGTTCCAGGACCCCTCTACATTGAAAGTAAAAAAGAACTCTCAGCTCCCCATTAATTCTTCTATCAACTACTTTACAGAAACTTAGTGGATGGAGAAGATTGTTGCTGTGCGAGCTGCTCTAAGTTTTTGAGGTTTTATCAGTGCTCAACTGGATTTATTCACTTCCTTGAGGCAGTAATTGCTGTTTTATTTACAAGTTGTTGCATTACTTTTGGAACTTTATAAAAAGATCAAAAACAAAGGTACCTTAAGAGGGAGGGAAGAGAGAGAGTTTAGGGAAAGTGACCGAATGGCAGACCGGAGTCTGAAATTGCATCACGCTTGGAGATTGGCATTTATGGAGCGGCTAACAAGTGCAGTTTCCCAGCTGTCCTTCTGAGAAATTCCACAAGGGCTCTGAAGATGGCTTTCATGAAAAAAAAGCAGAAAAGTTTCACAGCTGACATGGGAGTTCTAGAGATCTGCAGCGGTTTCATTGATTTAAAATATAATCATTGCTTTAAACTACAGAAGAGGACTACCTTTAGTTTTTGAACCTAATCACCTAAACATTTGAGTTTTAAGATTTATAAAATTTCTAAATCTTAATTTTTTTTTGTAATTCTTTAATAGTGAGTAAGATGAGGGCATCCCTTTTTAAGTTTATACTGTGATCTCTCTCGAATGATTTCTAATATTCAAGATTAGTATTAAGCTATCCTAGAATAATGTTTTTGAGCATTATGTCTGTGCTAACACTGTGTTTTTGAGCGTAGTGTGTTGTGATTATTTTTTGGATAATTTCTAGGTCCGTAGATTGTTAAAAGAACAAAGAACAAAGAAAATTACAGCACAGGAACAGGTCCTTCAACCCTCCAAGCCTGTGCTGACCCAGATCCTCTATCTAAACCTGTCGCCTATTTTCCAAGGATCTGTATCCTGCCCATTCTAGATCTGCCCTGTCTAGATACATCTTAAATGACGCCATCGTGCCCGCCTCTATCACCTCCGCTGGCAATACATTCCAGGAACCCACCACCCTCTGCGTAAAGAACTTTCCACGCATATCTCCCTTAAACTTTTCCCCTCTCACCTTGAAATCGTGACCCCTAGTAATTGAGTCCCCGACTCTGGGAAAAAGCTTCTTGCTATCCACCCTGTCTATACCTCTCATAATTTTGTAGACCTCAATCAAATCCCCCCTCAACCTCCATCTTTCTAATGTAAATAATCCTAATCTACTCAACCTCTCTTCATAGCCAGCACCCTCCATACCAGGCAACATCCTGGTGAACCTCCTCTGCACCCTCTCCAAAGCATCCAAATCCTTTTGGTAACGTGGTGACCAGAACTGTTCACCGTATTCCAAATGTGGTTGAACCAAAGCCCTATACAGCTGTAACATGACCTGCCAACTCTTGTACTCAATACCCCATCCGATGAATGAAAGCATACCGTATGCCTTCTTGACCACTCTATCCACCTGCCTTGCCACCTTCAGGGTACAATGGACCTGAACACCCAGATCTCTCTGTGTATCAATTTTCCCCAGGGCTTTCCATTTACCACTTATAGTTTGCTGTTGAATTGGATCTTCCAAAATGCATCACCTCGCATTTGCCTGGATTGAACTCCATCTGCCATTTCTCCGCCCAACTCTCCAAACTATCTATATTCTGCTGCATTCTCCGACAGTCCCCTTCACTATCTGCTAACCCACCAATCTTAGTGTCATTTGCAAACTTGCTAATCAGACCATCTATATCTTCCTCCAGATCACTTATATATATCACAAACAACAGTGGTCCCAACACGGGTCCCTGTGGAACACCGCTGGTCACAGTTCTCCATTTTGAGAAACTCCCTTCCACTACAACTTTCTGTCTCCTGTTGCCCAGCCAGTTCTCTATCCATTTAGCTAGTACAGCCTGGACCCCATGCAACTTCACTTTCTCCATCAGCCTACCATAGGGAACCATATCAAACGCCTTACTGAAGTCCATGTAAATGACATCTACAGCCCTTCCCTCATCTGTCAACTTCGTCACTTCCTCAAAGAATTCTATCAAGTTGGTAAGACATGTGTCCTGCACACAACCATGCTGCCTATCACTAATAAGCCGATTTTCTTCCAAATGTAAATAGATCCTATCCCTCAGTATCTTCTCCAGCAGCTTCCCCACCACTGACGTCAGACTCACTGGTCTATAATTACCTGGATTATTCTTGCTGCCCTTCTTAAACACGGGGACAACATTAGCAATTCTCCAGTCCTCCGGGACCTCACCCATGCTCAAGGATGCTGCAAAGGTATCTGTTAAGGCCCCAACTATTTCCTCTCTCGTTTCCCTTAGTAACCTGGGATAGATCCCATCCGGACCTGGGGGACTTGTCCACCCTAATTCCTTTTGAATACCCAACATGTCCCCCCTCCTTATGCTGACTTGACCTAGAGTAATCAAACATCTATCCCTAACCTCAACGTCCGTCATGTCCCTCTCCTCAGTGAATACTGACGCAAAGTACTCATTAAGAATCTCACTCATTTTTCTCTCACTCCTCACAAAACTTCCCTCCTTTGTCCTAGAGTGGGCCAACCCTTTCTCTAGCTACGCTCTTGCTCCTTATGTATGAATAAAAGGCTTTGGGATTTTCCTTAACCCTGTTTGCTCAAGATATTTCATGACCCCTTTTAGCCCTCTTAATTACTCTTTTCAGATTGGTCCTACTTTCCCGATATTCTTCCAAAGCTTCGTCTGTTTTCAGTCACCTAGACCTTATGTATGCTTCCTTTTTCCTCTTTGCTAGTCTCACAATTTCACCTGCCATCCATGGTTCCTTAATCTTGCCCTTCCTATCCCTCATTTTCACAGGGACATTTCTGTCCTGCACTCTAATCAACCTCTCTTTAAAAGCCTCCCACATATCAAATGTGGAGTTACCCTCAAACAGCTGCTCCCAATCCACATTCCCCAGCTCCTGCCGAATTTTGCTATAGTTGGCCTTCCCCCAATTCAGCACTCTTCTTTTAGGACCACTCTTGTCTTTGTCCATCAGTATTCTAAAACTTACTGAATTGTGAACACTATTTCCAAAGTAATCCCCTACTGAAACTTCACACACCTGGCTGGGCTCATTCCCCAATACCAGGTCCAGTATGGCCCCTTTCCGAGTTGGACTATTTACATACTGCTCTAGAAAACCCTCCTGGATGCTCCTTACAAATTCTGCTCCATCTAAACCCCTAACACTAAGTGAATCCCAGTCAATGTTGGGAAAATTAAAATCTCTCATCACCACCACCCTGTTGCTCCTACATCTTTCCATAATCTGTCTACATATTGTGCCTCTAACTCACTCTCGCTGTTGGGATGCCTGTAGTACATCCTCAACATTGTTACTGCACCCTTCCTATTTCTGAGCTCTGCCCATATTGCCTCACTGCTCAAGTCCTCCACAGTGCCCTCCTTCAGCACAGCTGTGATATCCTCTTTGAGCAGTAATGCAACTCCTCCACCCATTTTACCCCGTCTCTATCCCGCCTGAAGCATCTATATTCTGGGATATTTAGTTGCCAACTTTGCCCTTCCCTCAACCAAGTCTCAGTAATAACAATAACATCATACTCCCAGGTACTAATCCAAGCCCTAAGTTCATCTGCCTTACCTACTACGCTTCGCGCATTAAAACAAATGCACCTCAGACCACCTGTCCCTTTGCATTCATCATCTGCTCTCTGCCTCCTCTTCCCCTTAGTCACACTGGGCAGAAAAGGGCAGACATGGTTTTTAGTAGAGTGATGTGCTCTTTCTGGCAGGTGTGAGAGATCAGGGAGATTTTGAATGTTCCTGGAGACTATGTCTGCAGGAACTGTGTTAGGCTGTGAATCCTTTTGAACCACATAGATTGGTTGGGAGCTGCAGGTACAGACAATGAGGAATATACAAGAGCAAGGGATGGATAGCATTTTCAGGAAGGTGGAGACACTGCAGATGGTAATGTAGAGGGTTGACTGTTAGGAATCATCAGAGAGGTAGCCAGGTCATGCAGGAGTTTCCTTTGGCTATCCCTATCTGAAAATAGTATTCCGTTTTGGATTCTGTAGCGGACTATGGTCTTTCCGGGAGATAGACTGACAATCAGGTTTCTGGTACTGGCTTTACTGTAATGACGGGAATGTCAGGTTCCAAATGATCAATTGTAATAAGAGACTCTCTAGTCTGGGGCACAGACAAAGGTTTCTGCAGTCATTAGCGGGGCATCAGCACGGTGTATTGCTTCTCTGGTACCAGGGTCAAGTATGTCTCGGAGAGGATATAGAATGTTCTGAAAGAAGAAAGTGACCAACTGGATGTCAATGTGCATGTACCAATGACATAGGTAGGGAAAGGGATGAGGTTCCGCAAAAAGAATACAAGAAATGAGCCAGGAGGTGAAAAAGTGGGTCCTCGAGGGTTGTAATAGCTGGAAAATTCCCAGTGCCACAAGCTAGTGAGAGTAGGAATAGAAGGAGAGCAGATGAATGTGTGGCTGAGGAGCTGGTGCGGGGGACAAGCATGCATATTTTTGGATCTTTGGGATCTCTTCAGGGGTAGGAGTAACCTTGTTAAGAGGGATGAGTTCCACGTGAAATGGAACGGAACCAATATCCTTGAGGGGAGATTTGCTATTGCTTCCTAACAGGTTTTAAACTAGTAAGGGGGGAGCGTACAGGTGGGGGCTGGTGGTGAACCAAAGTGATAGTGAGAAAGGAGAAAAGGCTGAATCTGGTACAGTAGATAAGGGGATCAAGTTTAATAATCAAGGCAGACAAGAGCTTGGCAGAGAACAAGCTAAGGCTGAAAAATTAAATTGCATTTACTTCAATGCAAGAGGCCTGACAGCTAAGGCAGATGAACTTAGGGCATGGTTAGGAACATGGGACTGGGACATCGTAGCGATTCTAGAAGCATGGCTCAGGGAGGAACAGGACAGGCAGCTTAATGTTCTGGGGTAGATGCTACAGGAATGACAGAAAAGGAGGCAAGAGAGGACGGGGAGTGGCATTTTTGGTTAGGGAGAACATTATAGTTGTACTTAGGGAGAATATTCTGGGGAGTACATCCATTGAAAATATATAGGTGGAAGTTAAAAACAAAGAGATGATCACCTTATTGGTTTTGTACAATGGGCCCCAGAGACAAATTGAGAAGCAAATATGTAAGGAGAGCTCAGATATTTATGAGAAAAAGAGGGTTGCAATAGTAGACGATTTTTAACTTTCCAAACACAGACTGGAGCGATCATAGTTTTAAGGGTTCGGGTGAGGAGGAATTGGTTAAGTGTGTACAAGAAAACTTTCTTATTCAATATGTGGGTGTACATACGAGAGACGGAGCAATACTTAGAACATAGAACAGAGAACAGTACAGCACAGTACCGGCCCTTCGGCCCACAATGTTGTGCCAACCTATTATCCTACTAAGATCAATCTACCCTGCATACGCTACATTTTACTATCCTCCATGTGCCTATTCAAGAGTCGCTTAAAAGTGTCTAAAGCATCTGACTCCACTACCACGGCCGGCAGCGTATTCCACACGTCCACCACTCTCTGTGTGAAGAACCTACCTCTGACATCTTCCCTATACCTTCCTCCAATCACCTCAACATTATTTCCCCTCGTAATAGTCATTTCCGCCCTGGGAAAAAGTCTCTGACTATCCACTCTATCTATGCCTCTCATCATCTCGTACACCTCTGTCAAGTCACCTCTCATCCTTCTTCGCTCCAATGAGAAAAGCCCTAGCTCCCTCAACCTTTCCTCATAAGACCTGCCCTCCAGTCCAGGCAGCATCCTGGAAAATCTCCTCTGCAGTCTCTCTTGAACTTCTGTTGAGAAATAAGGCAGGGCACATGACTGAGGTGTCAGTGGGGGAACTCTTTGGTGCAAGTGATCATAATTCTGTTAGTTTTCAAATAGTTACGGAAGAGGATAGAACTGATCAAAAAGTTACAGTTTTAAATTGGAGTAAGACCAATTTTGACAATATTAGACAGGAACTTTCAAAAGTTGATTCAGGGAGGCTATTTGCAGGTAGAAGGATGGCTGGGAAGTGGGAGTCTTTAAGATTGAGAAAACAAGAGTCCAGGGATAGTGTGTTCCTGTTAGTGTGAAGGGCAATGCTGGTAGGGGTAGGGTATTCTGGACGAATGGAGAAATTGAGGCACCGGTCAAGAAAAGGAAGGAAGCATTTATCAGAGATAGATTGCTGGAATCAAGTGAATCCCTAGAAGAGTTTAAGGGCAGTAGGAATATACTAAAGAGGGAAATCAGGAGGGCAAAAAGGAGACATGATGTAGGTTTTACTGGAAGGCTAGAGGTTGGCCAATGTGGTGCCAGTATTTCAGAAAGGTAGTAAGGCATAACAAGGGAATTATAGACTGGTCAGCTGTATGTCAGTGGTGGGTAAGTTGTTGGTGGGAGTTTTTAGGGATAGGATTTGCACTTGGAAAGGCAAAGACTAATTAGAAATAGTCAGGATGGCTTTTTGCATGGAAAATTGCATCTCACCAACTTGATTGAGCTTTTTGAACAGATGACGAAAAAGATCGATGAAGGCAGAGCAGTGGGCTTTGTCTACGTGGACTTCAGTAAAGCATTCAACAAGATTCCACATGGTAGACTTGTCAGTAAGTTTGGATTGCATGGAATCTGGGGGAGCTAGCCAATTGAATACAAAATTGGCTTGATGGTCGAAGACAGAGGGTGGTGGTGGAGGAATGTTTTTCTGACTGGAGGCCTGTGACCATGATGTGTCGCAAGGGTCAGTGCTGGGTCTACTGTTTGTCGTCATATATATTATTTATATTAAATGATTTGACTATAAGACCATAATGCATAGGAGCAGAAATTAAGCCATTCAACCCATCGAGTCTGGTCTGCCATTCAATTATGGCTGATACATTTCTCAACCCCATTCTCCCGCTTTCTCCCCACAACCCTTGATTACCTTGATAATCAAGAACTTATCAATCTCAGTCTTAAACGTACTCACTGACCTGGCCTCCACAGCCTTCTGTGGCAGTGAATTCCATAGATTCACACACTCTCTGGCTGAAGACTTTTCTCCTTATCTCCGTTCTAAAAGGTCTTTCCTTCACTCTAAGACTGTGCCCTCGGGTCCTAGACTCTCCTACCAATGGAGGCATCTTCCCAACATCCACACTCTGCAGGCCATTCAGTATTCTGAATGGCCCCTCATCCTTCCAAACTCCAATGAGTATAGTCCCAGAGTCTTCAAACTTTCCTCATATGTTAAGCTTTTCATTCCTGGGATCATTCTTGTGAACCTCCTCTGAACCAGCTCCAGGGTCAGTACATCCTTCCTGAGATATGGGGCCCAAAACTGCGCACAATACTCTGAATGTGGCCTGACCAGAGCCTTATAAAGCCTCAGTAGTGTATCCCTGCTTTTATATTCAAGTCCTCCCAAAATAAATGCCAACATTGTATTTGCCTTCCTGACTATTGACTCAACCTGCAAGTGTACCTTGAGAGAATCCTGGACTAGAACTCCCAAGTCTCTTTGCACTTCAGACTTCCGAATTTTCTCCCCATTTAGAAAATAGTCAATGCTTTTATTCTTCTTACCAAAGTGTATGACCTCATACTTTCCCACATTGTACTCCACCTGCCACTTCTTTGCCCACTCTCCTAACATGTCCAAATCCTTCTGCAGTGTCCCTGCCTCCTAATACTACCTGTCCCTCCACCTATCTTTGTATTGTCTGCAAACTTTGCAAGAATGCCCACAGTTCCTTCATTGAGATCACTAATGTACAAAGTGAAAAGTTGTGATCCCAACACTGACCCTTGCAGAACACCACTCGTCACCAGCTGCCATCCTGAGAAAGACCCCTTTATCCCCACTCTTTACTTTCTGCCAAACAGCCAATCTTCTATCCATGCTAGCACCTTGTCTCCAGCACTGTGGGCCCTTATCTTACTCAGCAGCCTCCTGTGTAGCACCTTGTCAAAGGCCTTCTTGAAGTTCAGGTAGATAACATCTATTGGCTCTCCTTGGTCTACCCTCCTTGATACTTTCTCAAAGAATTCTAGCAGGTTTGTCAGGCATGACCTTTCCTTGATGGAACCATGCTGACTTTGCCCTATTTTACTATATACTTCCAAATATCCAGAAATCTCATCCTTTACAATGGGCTCCAAAATCTTACCTCTGACCGAGGTTAGCCTAAGCAGCTTGTAATTTTCCATCTTTTGCCTTACTCCCTTTTTAAACAGGGGCATCACGTTAGCAATTTTCCAGTCTTATAGGGACCTCCCTGACTCTAGCGATTCCTGAAAGATCACATCTAACGCTTTCACTATCTCTTCAGCTATCTCCTTTAGAACTCTGGGGTGTAGTCCATCTGGTCCAGGTTATTTATCCACCTTCAGGCCAATCAGTCTTACTAGCACCTTTTCCTTGGTGATGGTCACCGTACTCAGCTCTGCCCACTGACTCTCTTGAATTTTTGGGAGATTACTCGTGTATTCCGCCATGAAGACTGACGCGAAGTAAATATTCAGTTCCTCAGCCATTTCCTTGCTCCCCACTACTATCTCTCCACTGTCATTTTCCAGTGGTCCAATGTCCACTTTAGCCTCACCTTTTCCCTTTATATATCTAAAGAAACTCTTACAGTCTTCATTTATATTACTAGCTAGCTTACCCTCATATTTAATCTTCTCCTTCCTTATTTTTTTTTGTTGCCCTCTGTTGGTCTTTGTAAACTTCCCAGTCCTCTGGTTTCCCACTGCCCTTCGCCACAATATATGCTTTCTCTTTTGCTTTTATGCTACCTCTGACTTCCTTAGTCAGCCATGGTTGCCTCATCGTCCCTGTACCGTTCTTCTTTTTCCTAGGGATGAATTTTTGGTGCGTTTCCTGAATTGCTCCCAGAAACTCCTGACATTGCTGTTCCACTGTCTTTCCTGCTAGGCTTCTCTCCCCGTCAATTCTGCCCAGATCGTCCCTCATACCTCTGTAGTCGCCTTTATTTAGCTGTAATACCATTGCCTCTGATTTGGATTTGAATATGAATCTAGGAGATACGGTTGGTAAGGTCAGATGACACCAAAATAGGTGGTGTAGTGGATAGTAAAGAAGATTATCTCAGAGTACAATAGGATCTTGACCAGATGGATCAATAGACTGAGGAGTGGCAGATGGAGTTCAGTTTAGATAAACATGACATTTTGCATTTGACAACCAAACCAGGCCAGAACTTATACAGTAAATAGTAGGGCCCAAGGGAGTGTAGCCAAGCAAAGGTGCATAGTTCCTTGAAAATTGAGTTGCAGGTAGACAGGGGAATGAAGAAGGTGTTTAGCATGCCTACGCTAGTCATAACATTGAGTATAGAAGATAGACATCATGTTGCGACTTTACAGGACATTGGTGAGGCCACTTTTGGAATACTGTGTACAATTCTGGTCACCCTTTTGTAAGAAGGGTGTTGTTAAACTTGACAGGGTACAGGAAAGCCTTACAAGGATGCTGCATGGACTGGAGGGTTTGAGCTATAGGGAAAGGCGGAATAGGCTGGGTTTCTTTTTCCATGGGGCATCAGAGACTGAGGGGTGACCTTATTGAGGTTTATAAAATCATGAGGGGCATGGATAAGGTGAATAACCACTTGAGGCTCTGGCTGGTCAAGAAAAAGAAGGTATATGTATAAGGGCAGTAGGAGTATACTTAGCAGGAAAATCAAGAGGGCAAAAGTGGGACATAATGTAGCTTTGGCCAGAAGACTGGAGATCTTTTTCCTATGGTGGGAGAGTCCAAAACTAAAGGGCATAAATTTAAGGTGAGGGGAAAAGGATATAAAAAGGATTTGAGGGGTAATTGTTTCACGCAGAGGGGTGCATGTATGGAATGAGCTGCCAAAGAACGTGATGGAGGCTGATTCAATCACATTTAAAAGGCATCTGAATGGGTATATGAATAGCAAGGGTTTCAAGGGATAAGGACTAAATGCTGGCAAATAGGATGTTTGGTCAGCATGGATGAGTTGGACCAAAGGGTCTGTTTCCATGTTGCATGGCTCTATGACTGTCTGATGCGAAATCTAAGACCCCAGTCTTAGATTTATTAATGTCTATTAATGAAAGTAATCTATTCCTACCCACTCTATCAACACCCCTTATAATTTGACACACTTCAGTCTAATTTCCCACAATTACTTCTGTCCAAAAGAACAAACACAGGCCTATCCAATCCTTTCTCATTGCCACAATCCTCCACTCCTGGCAACATCCCCGTAAATTTTCACTGTACCAAAGTGTGATCCCAGCTTTCCTTTAATGCACAGATCTAGACATAATGCTCCAAGTGATATGAACTAATCTTTAAACAGTTCTAGCATGATCATCCTGCTATTAAACTCCAGTCTTCAATCGATAAAGGAAAGTATTGTCTAATCATTATTGACATCTCTTCTACCTATCCTGCTACCTTCTAAGATCTGTTGACATACATTCCAATGTATTCTATTTGTCTACACTTCTCAGATTCCTACTACTTGTTGCATATTCTCTTGACGAACCTCCCTTTATCCTGCATATGATACCTTTCTTTCAGTCTACAGCTTACTTTCTCCAGCATGGCGAAGGTCATCTGAGGGAGTGAATGACCTACTCCTTCTTCTCTGTTTCTACGTTTCTTCACTATCAACCATGTGACTGTGTTTTTTTTTGTACAACTTGCAAGAATTTTCAAGTCATTTGCCATATTTTATAAACAGGAAAGGGCCCAATAGTCAAACCTGTGGAATCTCACAGAAAACATGTCTTCCCATCACCCATTGACAACAACATTTGCTTCCTGCCATTGAGCCAATTTAGTATTCAACTTGCAACTTCGCTCTGGATCCTACGATGTTATAATTTTCTGATCAATCTGCCAGGCAAGACCAGATCAAACACCTAGGTAAAATCCATAAAGAAATAATAGTATAATTCTGTACAGAATATTGAAAAGATCATATCCCAGAAACTGAGATATCAAGGTGTAGAGCTGGATGAACACAGCAGGCCAGGCAGCATCAGAGGAGCAGGAAAGCTGACATTTTGGGTATGGACCTTGCTTGGCCTGCTGTGTTCATCCAGCTCTACACCTTGTTATCTCAGATTCTCCAGCATCGGCAATTCCTACTATCGCCATATCCCAGAAACTGGCTTGATAGATCTTATGCCTATTTTTGCAACTGGTTCCCAAGTTGGTTTGCTACTGAAACACATTCACATGAGGCCACAAAACAAAAACAAGGCTACAGACAATAGACTTAGAATGATCTCAACACAAACATCAAAACAAATTTTCAGTCCATATGCCAACATTATCTTTTCATGGGTACTCAGTTTCAGAGAAATATCACTCCTACCTTAATTATTTGATCTTTTTACTTTACTGATTCTTCCCAGTTTCCTTTTCTTTGGCAATTGAGGCACTTTTCCAATTTCTTTCCAAATCTGATGGATGAGCCTTTCTCAATTCTGATGGTCTAAGCTTTTTTAGTTCTAGAAACTTGATTTTCCCGCCAGGAGGCAACTACTCTCTTTTCTGAACTTAACTCTTGATTGTTATATAATGAAATCAAAAACTAAACTAAAAACCTCCTGTTTGTTGGTAAACACAGCAGTATAAACAGTTCAGCTATTGACTACCCAGGTATCCCACCAGGCACTTGACTGAAGTCACATTCCTTCTTGGAAATGATACACAGTGAACTTTTCATTAGCCAGTGCCCATAATCCAGGTATCGTGCCGATTGATGAAATATTCCAGATAATCAGGACGTCCACATAATCAATGTAAAAACACACATTAAGTAATTGAAACATAATGCAGGGCATATACCGTTATACTTTATTTGCAGCATAAATCGCTTAAGCAGTGATGCAACTTTGCTTTAAATAAAACTTTCAGAGAGCCTTCTCACTCGCACCCTCAACTGACTACTCAGACATCGAGGCAGATCATGATATTTGAAGAAAATATTGACTCGAAATTGAATCAACTGTTGATATTTTGTGTGGCCATTCAACGAACTAGCAGTATATTTACACCAAGGAAAATAAATTTAAAAACTATAATAACTGGACAGAATAATACGGTAAACTTTGCAGCATTTGAAGTCTATAATTTTTGTTGGTTTATTAAGAGTGCTGGTTCATAAGGAGCCAGTTAAAACAAAGTTTGCTTTATATAAATCACTGTTCCAAATGACTTCTGACTGTTTTAAAAGAAAATTACCTTTACAGAACTCATGAAAGACCTGCTTCTATTGTGAAATCCAGATTCTCATGTTGTTAAATTTAAGTAATGCACCTTTTATCACTATATCAAGCATGCTATCCTTAATGGCCTTTGCTACCTCCTCAAAATATTCAGTCAGATTAGCCAAATGTGGACTTGTTTACACAAATCCATGCTTACTGTCATTCAGTAATCTGTGTTTTGTATAAGATGACATTATATTGTGATATTTCATGGTCTAACTGTCCTCACAATGTTTCCCAATAATTTTCCCACCAAAGAGATTGGCTCATTAGCATTGAATTATACAAACTTTCCCTTCCAGCCTTTCTAATCAGAGCAAGATGATAGCTATTCTCTGTCACTTTGGTACCTAAGATTTGTGCCTAGATACCTTTGCACATAAGATGGCACCAGGAATAGTGACATTGGACACTTTTCACTGTACTCCTGTATCCCTGTACTTGAGTACACATGATAATAAAACCCACTTCTGATTCTATGTCAAAGGAGAAGTTTTGAAAATGATGACCAGAGCTTCTATTATTCCTTTCCCAATTTCCCATAGCAACTAAGGTTACTCGGCTTTAGGGATCCTAAATATTTCCCCTCTCTATATTTACCTCACCCAATTTTTCACTGTCCTACTCTTTTACAAAAAATATGTTTCATCCCTCTGAAAATAGATGCTATGTATTCATTAAAAGACATGTTTACAACTTGTGCCTCTACATACAAATTATGTTGTAGATTATTGAGTTAACCGATCGCTTGAGACAATCGAAGTAAAAGGTCTTCATCCTTCTCCATTGTTTATTGTTGGAAATCTATGAGTGAACAAAACTTACCTGTAGAAGAGCTTGCAAATTATCACTGTGCATGACAATATTTCAACAACCATGAGGAAAAACCAATTGTCTAAGATATAACAGCAGTTTTAATTAACGAAGATTTTCCCATTGCAAACTGACCAGTGTTTTCAGAGACAACTGGAGGGAAATAATTGGAATAAACATACTGGAAGATGAGAAGGAGATGGGTGAATGAATGTTATCTTTAACAATAGACCAACGTGAGTGTTGTTTCTTTTCAGCTTCGCTTATGTTTGAATCCAAGATGCAGATATCAGGAATTTGGACAGTGCTGATTTGTCACAAATTAAGTTTTAAAATGAAATTCATGTTTTGAAAATAGTCATGCTAGGTTTAAATTAATCTTCAGTTTTATTCTTGTCTACCTGACAGCCTGGCACAGGACCTACTGCTAAATATCTGATAATGTATGTATATCCAGCTAGCACAAAGTCAATATGGTTTTGGAAAAGTGAAGTTATGTTTAATCAATCAATTCAAGATTTTTTTTTGAGGAAGTAACATGTCCCGCAGTTAAGGAAAACTGCTGGATGTACTGCACTTAAATTTCCAGAATTCATTTGATGAAGCACTACAGCAAAGTTTATTATGACAAATTAAAGCTCATGGAATAGCGGGTAGAATGTTAGTATGGAGAGATAATTGGCTAGCTAGGCGGAAGCAGATAGTAGGTACAAATAGGTCTTTTTTCAGGTTGAAATGGAATGTCTCAGTGATCAGTCCTCAGGCCTCAACTGTTTACAATCTAAATAAGTGACTTGAATGTAGTGACAGAGGTATGGTTGCCAAACATACTGATGACAAAAAGATAGGTAGGAAAATAAGTTGTGATGAGAACACAAGGAGACAGCAACAAAAGAAAGGTTGATTGAGTGGGCAGGAATATGACAAATGGAATATAATCTGCAAAATACCAAATTGTCCATCTTAGTCCATAAGACATAAGAGGAAAAGTAGATTATTTGGCCCATCAAATTGGATCATGTTGGATCTGATGATCCTCAATTCCATTGTCCTGGCTGATCCCCATAACAGCTGATCCCCTTAATAATTAGACACATGTCTATCTCAGTTTGTATCACGATTTATTATGAAGGAAATTAGCTACTAAAGTAAAATGTTTGTGCTTTAGTTAGGCAGGGACCTGGGGATGCCACATCTGGAGTACTGTATACAGTATTGGTCATCTTATTTAAGGAAGGATGTAAATGTATTGGAAGCAGTTCTGAGAAGATTCACCAGCCTAGTACCTCGGAATGTCAGGTTACCTTATAAAGAGAGATTAGATAGGCTAGGCTTGTAACTAAAATCATGTATGATCCTAGGAGCCTTGAAATAGTAGAGGTGGAAAGGATGGTTCCTTTTTTGGGAGGATCAAGATCTAGGGATCCCTTCTAAAACTGTATGGATGGCATTAGCTATGAGGAGAGGTTAGAGAAATTAGGGTTATTCTCACTGGAACGACAAAGATTGAGAGGCAACATGATAGAGGTCTACAAGATTATGAAAGGCATGGACGGAGTGGACATTCAGAAGCTTTTTTCCAGGGTGGAAGAGTCGGTTACTAGGTGCCATAGGTTTAAGGTATGAGGGGCAAGGTTTAAAGGTGGTGTACGAGGCAAGGATTTTTAAACAGAGGGTGATGGGTACCTGGAACTCGCTGCTGGGGAAGGTAGTGGAAACAGTTATGATGTAGACTTTTAAAGGGCCTCTTGACAAATACATGAATTGGATAGGAATAGAGGGATAAGGTCCCTGGAAGAGTGGGGGGTTTTAGTTGTGACGGGCAGCATGTATGTGCAGAATTGGAGGGCTGAAGGGCCTGTTTCTGTGCTGTACTTTTCTTTGTACTTTGTTCTTTGTAAGGAGTCACACATTTAAAACAGAGATTAAGAGAAATGTTCACTCTCAGAGAGCATCGGAAACATTTTTCCTGAAAATGCAGTGGGAGCAGAATCTTTGAATATTTTTTAAGACAGAAGTGGATGGAGCCTTGTTAAGTAAAGGGGTGAAAGGTTGTCAGGATGGGCAGCAAGAGGAATTTAAGTTTATAATTCGAACTACAATGACCTTACTGAATGGCAGAACAGACTCAAGGCGTAAATGGCTTCCTCCTGCTCTTTGTTCATATTTATAAATGCACTAACTAGATTCTTTCAATAAAAGCTGTCATATAGCCTTATCAATCTGATGAGGGCATCAGCACGAAAATTCTTGACCGTATAAAATTGTTAATCTCGAAACTAAAAACTTATTTCTTTTACTTCTTATGTTTATAATTTCACTTGGATTAAAATATATTCACATTGAAATATCTTCAAAACTATTTAATTGTTTGGCTTGATGTATTGATTTTTCCAATTTGTTTTCAATAAACCAGATGTACACAAATCTTGTCTTAATGCAATAGATGAATTCACACAATAGAATAATGTTTTTCATTCCATATATGTGCAGTGAAGAGGGTTCCAAACTTGACTATAATTTGTAGATACCATCTGACCGACAGGACAAACAGGGTCTTTTTGTTATCTTTTAACCCTTCAGACTCCTGAAAAATTGCTTCAAGGCTACCCTGCTTCAGCATCGCATCACTGCTATCGAAAGTTTGTCCAGTTTATAGGGTGCCAGTGTGTTCCCTATTGCACTAAACTGTGTGACCTATGTTCAGGAGAAATGCGTTATGTTTCTATTGAGGCAAAATTCAGTTTGAACCAAAGAAACTTATGGATTTACTTGCATTTTCAGTGTGGGATGTTGTAAAATAGAGAATATTCCCTGTAGTCAACTATACAATATGATTTTCTACCTCTGTGTTGGAGTTGCTCCAAGCAACCTCAGTTGAAGTACACTTCACTGTGTGGAGTGATGCAAGGCATACTTTGAGCCAGTCAAAAATAAATCGTTCCTGAGTAGCAGAAGGGATTATTACTTCTAACAAGGGCAAGATTTAACATGGACTCTTTGTCGGGGAGTTTGAAGCCTGATAGATCATGATTATTTCAAGATCAGTGGTTGTACCAATTTCTACAGCAGTTGCTGTTATGACATTTGACTTATCAGACCCAGACCACATCCATCAATCAAAGTGTTGTGTTGACAATATAAATTGCTTTCCCATTTCTAGAATCCCTCAAAGGACATATGCACATGGAATTGCAAGGATCTGGAAAAGCAGTCTGAAAATGACCATTTCTGCATTGGAGGGATAGAAAGACTTTTTTTATATTTGTTCATGGGATTTGGATGTCCCTACTTGGCCGGTATTTATTGACCATCCCTAACTACCCTTAATCTTAGTGGCTTGTGAAGACAAATTCAGGGGGGCATTTGTGACTCAAACACATTGCTGTGGGTCTGGAGTCACATGTAGACATTACCAGGTAAGGACAACAGTTTTCCTTCCCTGAAGGATATTAATGAATCAAATGCTTTTTTTAATGACAATCAACAATGGTTGCATGGCCACCATTAGGGTGGCCTTTTTTTTTAAATTGAAAGATTTTATTGAATTCAAAATTCACCATCCATCATGCCACTTACCAAACCCCTGTCCCCAGATTATTAGCACGCGAGTTCTGGATTATTCATCCAGTGATATTACCATTCTGCCACTGCTTCCCCCGATTGCTGAAGTGGATCCCTGGAGATATATCGATGCTTGGAATTTTTTTAAACTATTGAGTCACATCAATGTTAACGAGCTTCCAATTTGTCCTGCATGACCACTGGTTCTGGGAGACAGAGCATGTGGGCAAAAGGAAGGCTTGGTGCCATGAATTTAATTCCTCATTTGTTGGACAGTCAGGCCGGCGGTCAGTTAGGAAAGCAGACTAGGGTTATTAATAATGAGCAGGGGAAATGATGGGAAGGGGAGAGTATGATGACAGACATTGTGGTCCGGTAGGGCAGCTTGATGAAGGGGTATGGGGCTACATCATGGTGGTGTAGGGCTGTTTAGAAGGAGACCTTTGGGCCTAAAAGATACTCTTTTGGTCTTTCTGACCCATCATCAGTTCTGGAAAAGGCAATTATCTGGTGAATTCAAGTTCCAGTCAGGAAATCAGAGTTCAATATTCCAGGATTGTCCATTTCAAGCCCACTGACTCCCGCAGCTACCTGGAATACACCTCCTCCCACCCACCCTCCTGCAAAAATGCCATCCCCTATTCCCAATTCCTTCGCCTCCGCCGCATCTGTTCCCAGGATGAGACTTTCCAATCCCGCACATCTCAAATGTCCTCATTCTTCAAGGACCGCAACTTCCCCCCCACAGTGGTCGAGAATGCCCTCGACCGTGTCTCCCGCATTTCCCGGAACACATCCCTCACGCCCCGTCCCCGCAACAATAACCAAAAAAGAATCCCCCTCGTCCTCACATACCACCCCACCAACCTCCGGATCCAACGCATCATCCTCCGACACTTCCGCCATCTACAGTCAGACCCCACCACCAAAGACATCTTTCCCTCCCCACCCTTGTCTGCTTTCCGGAGGGACCACTCCCTCCGCGACTCCCTTGTCCACTCCACACTCCCCTCCAGCCCCACCACACCCGGCACTTTTCCCTGCAACCGCAGGAAGTGCTACACCTGCCCCCACATCTCCTCCCTCACCCCAATCCCAGGCCCCAAGAAGACATTCCACATTGGCAGATGTGCAGGTGAACCTCTGCCTGATGTGG
>JAHRHZ010000035.1:9211968-9229380 GCA_024137785.1 Ginglymostoma cirratum | reverse complement strand
GAGAATGCACCAAGACTCTAGCCTCTAAGAAACAACTGACCAGATCACAGTTTAGGCATGAACTGATGAAAAATATAGATTCAGCTTTTCCAATGTAAATATAAGATCAGCGATGGTATATCTATCATTGCTGTCTATAACAGCATTCAGTATTAATGTACAATAAATAATGTCATTTTTAAATGTAAGCTTGTACACAGTTCTTGACTTTGTCTTCTTCTCTGTTGGCCTGTAACGAATACCAACGCATAGTATAGAATCAAACTAATGATAAAAGAATTGATGTTTATTGCATCAGAATTTCAGAAAGCAAAGCGATCCACCACTCCATTCTAGCTCTGTTCTCTGAAACCAGTAAGGCATGTATTCTATTTCAATTCCAATCAGGCACAATATAAAATTGACCTTGCCTGGAATGAGCATGTTTGCAAAATCAGAGGAGATAGATTTCTTGTGGTGACATTAGTAAACATGATAGTTTGCCTATCATAGACCTTTGCTCCTTGTACTTTTGTTTGTTATTGTCCTCAACAGTATTTGTCCACATTTTCAGTGCTTTGCATTGCAGTTTAGTTATAAATGTTGGCTGCTGTGATCTTAAAGATTATCTGTATCTATTTGAATGGAGTGCAGTACAGCAAGTCAGTGCTCAATGAAGGAGGAAAATAGTTGAAGCAGAGTAATTGTTCACTCTCGGAGTCACTTGACAATAACAACTTGTACTTATGTTGTACATTTAACGTGATTAAACATTCCAAGGTGCTTCACAGAATGGTTATCAAATAATATTTGGCATTGAGCCCCACAATCAAATACTCAGTTTGTTGGCCACAAAACCAAGCAAAAATAGTAGCTTTAGGGACTGCCTTAAAGGAGATGAGGCAGAGACACAGTAAAATATTGGCTAGGAGATCATGACTTCAGGTTCTGGCCACTAAACACATGGCTGCAAATTGTTAAGTTAGAAAAACCAGGAACAGTCAAAAGGCCACTCTGGAAGAACAGAATGATCTCAGATGTTTTGCAGGGCTGGAGGAAGTTACAGAAATAGGGAGGGATAAGGTCACGGAAGGGTTTGAAATTGGGATGAAAAACTTAAAATCAAGGTGTTGCTGAACCATCGAGAGCACACACCAGGCACAATTATAACAAAGTGAGCATGAGGGTGCTAAGCAGCCTCATTTGGAGTAAGTTAGTTCCTGGGCAGCAGAGTTTTGGATGAACTCAAATTTATTGAGATTATAAGATGGATGTTTGGATATGAAGTCTTTGAATTAGTCGATCATTGAAGTAACAAAGGTTTTGATAAGGGTTTTAGCAATCGAGGAGCTGAGGCAGGTGTAGGTTCGTGTTATGTCATGGAGGTGCAAGTGGATGGTTTTCATGACACAAAAAAAAGTTGGATTGGAAGCTCATCGTTCAGTGAGGGGAAATAGAAAATCAAAACCAATCTGTTTCAGTCTCAAACTATGGCCAAAAAAAAAATCTTTATGCTGACAGACACTGAGGAAATAGAACTCCAAGAAAATAAGGACAGATTTGTTAAGAAAATGTTAAATAATAAGATTTTACTGTAAAAAAAAATCAAAGTACCTTCACAAATTTTGCGTATGACTTGACTATATGCATGCATATCTCAACATAATTATGATTTTCAAACAAATTCCCAGAAGCAAAATATTTATATTGAATATAATCTGGTAGATGGGCTGTAGTGTTTCTTAGCAACACCTTACCAAAGTAGCACTAGTCACTTGATATCATGTTGTCTGTGGCATGCAATAATTTACTCCATCATACATTGCTCTTTATTTCCTGGCAAATAAACATGCTAATTATGTGTACTCAGACCTTGAAGGGTCAATATACATTGTCTGAGATAGGATGCTCGATGGGAAAGCTGACAAAGTATTGCTTTCATCACCTTTGAGCTTGTAACTGCATTTCTTAGTGAAGATAAAGTAGTTATTAAATGAAACATATCTATATTCCCTCATTTAAGTTGTTACTTTTAATAACTTAAATCCATTATTAAAGGATGCAATTCCCTGTAAATGGTATGAAAAGGTGAATCACAGCTTTAAAAAAATCCTAATCTCATCACTACAATTGTGCGTTGAGAGAAAATCAAATATTTACATCTGTAAAACATCAACAAACTCACATATCCCTTACAAATATAATGTTTAGAATGGAATTATTTTATGTAATAGATATGGAGGAATTAATATAATTGTTGTTTTCAAACCATGGTCAACAACTAATCTACGTTGTCTCTTGCCATTTGGAGCATTATCCAAGTGCTTTAATTTTGCTGAAGCATAAGCACCCTCTCCCAGCTATCAATCGCTTTGATTTCAGTTACATATCAAGGAGCCTCTGTGAAACTCCACAGCAATGCACAAGGCAATAATTTGTATAAAACTAAAAACCAAAGTAACTGTTGTAAATCAGAGATGCAAATAGAAATTCCTGGAAGAGCGCAACAGGTTTGGCTGCATTTTTGGTTTGAGTGACCCTTCATCGGAACTCTGATTCTCTCCACAGATGCTGCCAGACCTGCTGAGCTTTTACAGCAATTTCAATATGTGTCTCTCATTTGTATAAAACTAATGGGTCTATTTTGTATTAAAAGTCTCCACATGCAAGAACTTAAGATACTGCCAGTTTCTGAGTTGATCTGGGTAGAAAGTCTGCCTTGGGGTTCCAGCAACGTGGAAAAGTTTAAGAATAAAGATGAAAACTTAAACCATCTCTTTGTTAAGTCCTGACCCTTGACTGATCATTGACTTCAGAAAGAAAGGAGTAGGACATGCCCCCATCTACATCGACAGGGCAGAGGTTGAGAGGGTTGAGAGTGTCAAGTTCCTAGGAGGGACAATAACCAACAACCTGTCCTGGGCCTCCCACGTAGATAGGACAGTCATGAAAGCACAACAACCCCTCTTCTTCCTCGGGTGGCTTAGGAAATCCATCATGTCCATAAGGACTGTCACCAGCCTTTACAGATACACCATTGAAAGCATACTGTCTGGGTGCATAACAGCCTAGTACGGCAACTACTCTGCCCAGGACAGTAAGAAACTACAGAAGATGGTGTGCACAGCCCAGACCATCAAGAAAGCCAACATTCCATCCATGGAGTCCATTGACACTTCTTGTTGCCACGGAAAGGCTGTCAATATCACCAAAAATGCTTCCCACCGAGGAAATGCTCTCTTACAACCTCCTCTGTCAGGCAGAAGATACAAAAGCTTGAACACTCTGATCAATGGACTCTAACTTCAAATAATGTTGATCTTGCTTCGCACACCTCCTCTACAATGTAATCTGTCTGCCTCACTCTGTCTAAGCACCCTATGATCTGCTTGTACTGCTCGCAAACAAAGCTTTTCACTGTTCTTAGGTACAGGTGATATCAATAAATCAAATGAAATGCAGTTCCATGTAGTCCCCATGTCCCATTCACGCCATAGTTATCTAACCATCCCCATTACCCCTTATGTGCCATGACACCTTAGCGACTACTGCCACCGACACCTCTTTCCCCCTTCACTCAGTACCAACAAATAAAGATGCACACGGGAGAAAAAGTTAAATTCCTTTGCTTAACATTCTATATTACAGACTACACACTACTCAGAAAGGCACTTTCATTCATAAAAACACATTTTGTCAACTGTTGACATTTGTTAACAGGTTGACATTTCTGGACACTTCTTGTCAAGTCAATACTTTTGGACACGTTGTCAAATTGGGAAGTTCCAAGGAGTTTATGCACCTAGTATGCGTAATATTTACAGTTAACAGTCCCAAAGCATATCTGACACCTTCCTCCAAAAGGATAACTGACCTCTAATCCCATCCAGCCCCAGTGACTTCTTATTTCCTTTATGGTCTAATCTAAGGTTTCAGACATCAATTTGGAGGGAGTTCGTAATGTAAATATCCAATTGTAAAATGCTCGTGCCTGAACCACTTAATATTCCCAGTTGTGCCTCTTAGAAAATAAGAAATGCTGAGCTTGGGGGCAGGACTTAGGTTTCCTGACATCATCTGCTGTTTCCCCTGCATTAGAGAGTCTGTCTGAATTGCAAAACCTGGTCCTATGTGTTTATCTGCCTAACACTTTGATGCTCAAGGTAGATGGAATGTGTTTGAGTTACTTAACAAAGGTGTGCTGAGGATTGCACTACTTGTGATAATCAAAGTCAGACCGTCCCTTTTTAATCCCCAATTTAATTGCTACAGCTGTGCATTTTCACTCTTGGGTCAAATATTTAAAAATTGCTGGTTATCTCCAGGGCTTCGAAGATCAAAACAGAATGACTGATCATTACCCATTAATGAGCTAGTCAATTAAAAGTCTGCTGTAATAGACACATTTTGCCAGCTTTAATTATCACATTAATTGAGTTATCTCATTTTAATAATTGTAACACTATTTACCCTCTGTAGCTCAATAAATTACTCTTGATTCTTGAAATTAAAAATTAACTTCTTTATCATTGACGCATCATCTTGAGCCTCTCACCTACTACCCTAATAACTCTGTTGTACGCTAATCTAGAAGGAATTTGATCAAAATTGTCCATGGTAATGAAAAGAATATTTATTTTAAAATCTGAGATACATTTAATACATGCTTGTCACACTTGGCAACAACATTGAACAGACTCCTTGAACATTGAACATTAGTTGAGCCGCCATGTTGGTTAATGTTGATGTGGAAAGTCAATGCTGACGATATATCATCAAAGTTAGCAACGTTATGTGCATGAAGCACTTGGAGGCCCTAGAAGATCCTTTATCTACCAAATGTGCACAAATGGTAAAATGCTGTGCTGCAACTGTATAAAGGGAAGATAAATTAAAATTGAATTTAAAATGGGCTCATTTTACTCTTCACATTTCAAACTTACTTATATCAGATAATATGATAATTTAATTTTAAACACATATTCCTGCTTGGCTGCATTACACATTTAATTTAATTTAAATTACCGAATAATTTAATATTTTAGCACAGAAAATAACTTCGGATTTATCAGGATTAGACAGCCTACACACTATGCAATGCGATTCTAGTGTGTCTAAATCAACAATGTCCCAGGTTCACACATTGCTGAATCATTTTCCCTCAGTCAGAGTGAAAAAAAAACATAGATGACCATGCATTTGCGTTACCTTCGGACATCCTTGAAATTTTTACAGCCTAATAAGCATTTTTGGAGTTCAGTCGTTGATGTAACACTGACAACACAGCAACCGTCTGGGCAAAACAAAGAAAGAGATCATTGGCAAAAAAGGCCTGCTTTGGAAACATTACTTGAAGTTTGAATATTGCCTTCGATACCTGATGGAGGCTCTAGCTCTTCTTCAAACAATGTCAAGGAACTTTTTTATATCACATGATAGCGCAGATAGGTCCTCATTTTAATGTCTCATTCAAAGGACAACACCACTGACCATATAACACTCCGTCAGTATTGCAATGGAATGCCTTTATGGATTAGGAACTTAAGGATCTGGAGTGGGGCATAGCTCACAACCTGCTGACTCAGAGGCGAGTTTGTCACCCAATCCTGGGTATCTGGCTTTACATGAATTATTAACTAGTGCTGTCACCATCCCCTCTCCCTCCCACAATGTTGTTCACCATCGAGATTTTAATTTCCAAACTTCTCCAAAGAAGCCGATGTGGAGCTCCTGCTTGCCCTCACCAGCGAACAGGGCCTTGTCGCTTGGACTAAATTTTAGCCCTAATTACTGCTCAGTAACAAAACACAATGACAGCTGAGAGCAGGATTAGATTTGACATTAACAGCCTCCACTGTCAAACTGGCTGCAAAGTGAGTAATGTATTGGAGGACTAACTGATGGAAAATTTGTAACTTAATATGCAATCATTTTTAAAATCAAATTTCAAACATCACAAATCAGAAGAGATATGTAGGAAACATCAGCACTTGAGATTGATTTGAATTCAGTCAAGTCATAATTCCTTTTACATTCTAGCTTGAATATCAGACAAATTGCTGACTGGTGGGTGTCTGCCAGATGCAGAACTATTTGTATGATTAAGATTGCAGGCATCATTTTCAAATTTGCATCTCACAGAAATCACATTTGTCAATGTTTAGTCTGATCACAGCCTCAATTGGTTCACAAATTAACTTCCTTGAAAGTAAGTGCTGACATGAATGGAATAGAGATGGCACCAACTAATGATCACAGAAAAGTGTTAGTGCATGTGGGATATATAGAAGTAATAATGCTATAGAAAGTAGTCGTTTGATAGGACAAAACTTGACTATCGCTGAAAATTGTAACATTTTCTTGTAGTTTTTGTGTTTTGCACTTATCAGGACAATTCACAAGAGTACCATTTCACGGGAGCAACTAGTAATTATCAATGTTCTCCTCTCATGTGATATAAATGTTGGTTTTCCTCTTGAAAGGACGTTCTTGTGAGTTGAGAGTGCAAAATGAAAACCTTCAACAAAAAGTGATTTTTTTCAACAATATTCAAGTCTTACTAAAATGCGGTGAACATTGAGTATGGTACGTGTGTGTGAGAGAGAGAGAGGGTGAGAGAGAGAGAGGGTGAGAGAGAGAGAGGGTGACATTAAATAATGTATTATCCATCCACCTGAAATAACGGCATGCGTCTGTAGTAATTAGGACCAACTAAACCTCGTTGACTGTGAGGGCATTAATTGGGGTTGTTCCCCTGGGCCAATCAGGAAAGCTTTGGCCGACCAAAATAACCAGGAGATCAGCATCTCTTCAATTTGAGAATTGGCTCTGAACTGGTTGGCCACAGCCTGTGTACTGTGCACTAATAAATTAGGGGTGACTTGGTGACCAAACCTTGCCTATGCAATTATTTCAGCAGCCATAAATATTCAGTGGTATAAAACACCGAGTATTCAATAGTATGAAAATCCATAAATAACCGACCGTCAAATAAATAAGCCTGAACTTTTTATTTTTAAACCAGTTTCTTTTTCCTGCAAAGGTGATGGAAAAATAAGCAAAAGTCAAATGTTGCTTTCTAACATACGGAGAGGGGAGACAGGAGAATTGGCATCCTGCCCTCAGTAATAGAAATGGTGGAAGATGATGTGGAAAATGCAGGTCTAATGGATGAAAGTGGAAGGAAGATAGATGCATGTGTGAATGATTCATTGAGTAGCCATTGAGCCAGCAGAGCAAGGTCGAGAGAGCTTGCAATAACAGTTACAATTGCTTTCACCAGAACAGACCAGAGAGAAATGGGAAGAAATATATCACCCAGACAGATGTATCAATATTTAGAGAGCCAAGGTGAAAAGTGTATGCCATGTTAACACTTGGTAAGATCAGAAAGAGTTTAAGGGCCACTTTCTTATAGCTTGTTGATCTCCATGTTGACTCATTAAACAGCATTGCTTTGAATGAATCCGATAAAGAAATGCACAGAAGCGCAGTCCCTCACGGGCGATGGGGTGAACATCGACAAATATTAGGACAGGTTGTTCAAAGAATTATATTTGCCTTAATTTCAAAAATAATGCCCCCATTGAAAGTTAGCAAATCAATGCCCACTTAAATGCAGGTCAAGCAGTGGTTCATATGGCAGAGTGCCAGAAAGAGTTCCACAATTCATCCTATGGCATATTTTGTTGCTAATCATTTATTGCACTGGCCTGGATGGTGCAGCCCCAGCAAGACTCAAGGAGCTTGACTCCATTCAAGTCAAAGCAGCCCATTTGATTTGCACCATGTCACAAACATCCTTCCACCACCAGTGCTCAGTAGCAGTAGTGCATATAATCTGCAAGATATACTGCAGAAATTGACTAAAGATGCTAGACAGCACCTTCCAAACTCACACAACTAGTTCTATTTAGAAGGTCAAGGGTGGCAGATAAGTGGACTTTGGCACCACTTGCATGTGCCCTTCCAGGTCTCTCCACATCCTGACTTGGAAATATTTCACCATTGCTTCAGTGTCTAAATCCTGGAATTCCCTCCCTAATAGTATTTCGTGTCATCATCCAGCACATAGACTGCAGTGGTTCAAAAAGGCAGTTCACCGACACTTACATGGCCTGGAGGCTCAGCAGTTAGCACTGGCGCCTCACAGCACCAGGGACCTGGGATCAATTCCACCTTCAGGTGACTGTCTGTAGAGTTTGTACATTCTCCCTATGTCTGTGTGGGTTTCCTCCCACAATCCAAAGGTTAGGTGGATTGGCCATGGGGAATGCAGGGAAAGGGGAGACAGGTCTTAGTGGGATGCTCTTTGGAAGGTCAGTGTGGACTTGATGGGCTGGATGGCCAGCTTCCACACTGTAGGTATTCTATGATACTCTAGTCAACTAGAGATAGGCAACACTGTGGGCCCAGACAGTGATGCCCCACATCTACAAGTGAATAAAAATGAAATGTTTCCATTACAGCAATAGAATTAGTTTTGTATCTGTGCTTTGTTACACACATTCATGTTACTTTAGGCAGTTAAATTTATGGATGTGGCATTAATACTTTACTTGAAAATTGCAGCTCCTTTCCAACAAATCAATCAGCATTTTAATTGAATTCATTCCTTTCTTTCCTCTAAAACTTTTGTTCAAAAGCATGTTAATGTTGCATTTTAGTATTATTCTGCAGAGCATACAGATTTGTGAAGTTTGATAAACAGGTATATTTCTTACTGGGCTCACAGCATGAGCCAGAGCAGTAGGGGATATTACTTCTCCACTTCTATTGACAAAACAGTGGTTATGATGTTTTTGTTTGAGCCAGCAATTGGATTACTTGGAATTAAAAAAAAAATGTTCTTGGCTGTGAGCCCAAAAAGTTTCATTGTGTTACACTGCTGGCAAACTATCTATAAAGCCTTCTGTGGTAATTCATTTTCTTTTTGGAAGTGACATGGTTGAAGCAATAACCAGACACTCATCAGTTTGCTCCTGATACTGTCTGTTTTTGCTTCCTATTGTAGCTGTGGTAACTAGTGTCCCATTCACTCCATCTGGTATCAAAGACCAGATTTGCTGTGTCATTCTGACATCTCCAACTTCACGTTCAGGGAAATGTCACTTTCTCTGAGCTCATCATTTGTGGTGAGGTTAGAGCATACACGATTTCAGAATAGGTAGTGAGCTTCCACTTATCAGCACTTTTTCCACCTGTTTCATCTTTAAGATTTCCAAAATGGTGGTGACGTAGAATGTTTCAGCTACTGCTGGTCCGCTTTGTTGTTTCTTTTTTCCTTTCTCTCATTTTTTTCTCTCTCTCATCTTTCTTCTCAGTGACGTTCTGAACTCCCGGCCTCAGGTTGGAACCAGCAAGGCGTCCTCTTGGCCTGGTGTGGTGGGCTCTTGGCCTGTTGTGGCAGTCTCCAGGCCTGTTGTGGTCTTTCAGCCTGGTGTGGAAGTTTCCTAGCCTAGTGCGGCAGTCTCCCAGCCTGGTGTGGTGGTCTCCCAGTCTGGTATAGTGGTCTTTCAGCCTGGTGCAGCAGTCTCCTGGTGTGGTGTTGGGGTCTCTTGGCAGCCCGTGGCAGTCTCATGGTCGGGAGTGAACTCTACATGGATCTCCAGACCCAAGGTGATTCTAGACCAGTCTCCCGACCTCAAAACCCTCGAGGTGAACCCCGGTGCTGTCTGGAGTCAAGGCCCAGTATGGTCTGGAGGCTAAGTGCCAGCGTGGACTGAATTGGAAGACTGTTGTTCTGAACATTTTCTTTGTCTATTTTCTAATGTATTCTTCTGATCTGTGATGCTGGACTTTTTATTTCTTTAGATGATGCTGTAAGTGGCAACTTGTGCACTTTTACCTGTTGTCATTTGAGTACATGTGGCAATAAGGCTAAATCAATTTAATTCGAGATTCTTTCGGTGCCATCAGCAGAGGTGGCTTCCTCAAACAAAAGCAAATCACTGCAGAAGGATGCTGGAGACTTGAAAAATAAAACAGAAAATGCAGGAAACGCATAAGGTAACATCTGTGAAGAATAAAGTAGTGAAGAGCTCAGAGAACCTCATTGAAGGAAGGATATAATTCATCATCACTGTATCAGGAGCAGTATAGAGAATCTATCTGACTGATTGGGTTGGAGGTTGGGTGTTGCCTCTGAGGAAATGTAACACCTGTATTCACTGGAGTTTAGAAGAATCAAAGATGATTTTGTTGGAACATGTTGGTCTTGATGGGTCTTGAGGAAGAATGCTGAAAGAATACTGCCACTTTTCGGAGATACGAAATCTAGTTTTGAAATAAAAGTTCTCCCATTTATGTCAGAAAGGAGGAGTTTTTTTTTTACTTTCAGAGATCATTAGTCTGTGGAATTTGCTTCCACAGAAAGCAATGCAAGGTCAGTGGATGTTTTTGAGGCTGAGTTTGGTAGAATCTTGAATGACAGAGAGTCAAAGGGTAGAGAGAGTAAAGAGGAAGGTAGAGCCCATAATCAGAACAGATATGAAATTATTGAAGAGCATCAAGCTTGTGTAGTGTTGTGGATCAGACCAAACCCCCTCAAAATGCCTAGACCTTAATTTTATCGTATCTTAAAGGCAAATGCCAGGCATTGTGTTCTGGATACAATTCAATTGGTCAAACTACCAGATTTGAAGCAAGGCATATTTTATTCATACACTAAAATACAACAAAAGAAAGAAGAAATTGGAATAACTTAACTCTATTGGAAAAATCAACAGAATAATACGTTATTTAACTACTAAACAGTAACTGTTCCAATACAGTAACATCCCATAAACACACTCCTGGCAAAAGGCAAATTCAGTAAAATAGATTGTCTCACAAGCAAATCTCCAGTCCTGGAGTGAACAAACATTAGGAGAAAGCTCTGAGAGAGAGATTATCAGAGAGAAATGTACTGCAACTTCAAAATCCAGCTTCAAGACCTCAGCAACACCTGCTTATAAAAAAAACTAAAACTAAAAATGTTGGATCTGTGGGAGCTTGACCCCATCCATTCAGGCTGCTTCCAGTTTTCCAACTTAAAAAAGAACCCAAGGCCTGACAAGCTGTTTACTCTAGTGGCACTGTGTAGACTGCTCTTCACCTCTCTCTCAGCCTTCCTTCACAAAAAAGGACAAAATACATCACTTAAAGCCAATGTATTATCACAGGGGCTAAATAGCCCATGTCCTCTTTAATTTAAAACAAATCACTTGCTATATATAGTTGGTTGGTTTAGCATTTATTGCCCACACCTAGTTGTGCCTGAGGAAGTGGTAGCGAGCTGATTCATATATTTACATGCATTCATCTGGGGCAGTTAGAGTGATAAATAATTAATCACTAAGTCATTGTTTTTCTGTTCATGTGTGCTGCCTGAACTGTTGAGTGTAATTGTCTCAAATCTATTTCTCTTGCACTTTCAAAGTGCCTCAGCTTTGGGAGCATTGCCAGAACCATGGACCATCACTCAGGATACTCTATGAATATATTGAAATTTTAAATTCCTACCTGTGTCTTTTTTTAAAAGAGGACTGTCATAATCAAAGTGACTGTGGGTGTAAAATCTAGCAGCTATTTGGACAGGCATAATAGAATGTCACACCTGCAAGTTTCAAAGAAGCTTAAAAGGGAGAAATACATTACAATTCAAACTATGATCCTCTTTGAGATTGTGGACACGATGGGGAAGGAAAAAGCACTCTAGGAGAGAAACATATTTTTTGTCTTCCTCTTTCAACGATATATAGACACAACAGTTAAAACCCAGTTTTTGCCTGGTCCGTATGTGTTATTTGCCTGAGGTCTTGCCTCTATAGCCTGATTCAAGTGCTCGTATGCTGTGAAAGTCACAATCAAAGAACTGCCTGTGTTGCACTTAAAAGATTCTGAGTGCTAGAGGCCACCCAGGCAGCAACCCAGTCACAGGGAAACAGGGGAAAATAATTTTAATCAACCTGCAAAGGCATGTTCCTCACAATCTCCATCAATGTCCCACTTTCTACTCTGCACAAATGACTGAGAAGCTGAAATGTATTTCATTTAATTTCCATCTACTTTTTCGATTCCCTTCTTATTTCTAATCTGTGTGTATGTGATGTGCTGTTATTTCTTCCTCAGTCAGAAATAAACTCACTCCTTTGTTAGCGCTAAGAAAGGTTAATTAACTTGGCTCCTTTTAAAACATTAGTTACCGATGTCAGTGTTTGTGATACGTTGTAGGATATTATACCGAGAATATTTTTGCGTGGTCAAAAGATAGTAAATATAAAAGTGCTACCATAAAGAATATTTGACACCGAAAGCATAAACGCATTTAATGGGAAGCAGGAGGGGGAAACAAATTGAAGGGTATGCTAATTGGGTGCAGATGAATGGGCTAGTCACGCTGAATCTAAGAGAACTGATATTTAAAAATTTATTTGCTCATAATATGTGAGTGGTGCTGGCTTAGCCAGCACTTATTGCCCATCCTTAATTATGTTTGTGAAGGTGGTGATGAGTTATCAAGTCATAGGACTGTACAACTTGTCCAACTTGTCAATGCCGACCAGATATCTTAAATTAATCTAATCCCATTTGTCAGCATTAAGCCCATATCTCTCTCAACCCTTCCTATTCATAAACCCATCCAGATGCCTCTTAAATGTTGCAATTGTACCAGCCTCCACCACTTCCCCGGCAGCTCATTCTGTATATCCAGCACCCTCTGCATGAAAAATTTGCCCCTTAGATCCCTTTTAAATCTTTCCCCTCTCAACTTCCCCTCTAGTTTTGTACACTATTATCCTTGGGAAAAGACCTTGCCTATTCACCCTATCCATGCCCTTCATGATTTTATAAACTCTATAGGGTTGCCCCTCAGCCTCCAATGGACCAGGAAAAATAGCCCTAACCTCTCCCTAGAGCTCAAACCCTCCAACCATGGCAACATCCTTGTAAATCTTTCCTGAATCCTTTCAAGTTTCACAACATCCTTCCTATAGCAGGGAGACCAGAATTGCACATAGTATTCTAGAAGTGGCCTAACCAATGTCTTGTACACCTGCAACATGACCTCCCAACTCCCATACTCAATGCACTGACCAATAAAGGCAAGCGTACCAAACACCTTCTTCACTATCCTATCGACCTGGAACTCCATTTTTAAGGAACTCTGAACTTGCACTCCAAGATGTCTTTGTTCAGCAACACTCCCAACGACCTTACCATTAAGTGCAAAAGTCCTGTCCTGAATTGCATTTCCAAAATGCAATCCCTCACATTTATCTAAATTAAATTCCATCATTTACCTTTCTGAATACTGTCACCTCCATGTCGTGTAGGTGCAGCACTGTTAGGGAGAGAGTTCACAGTGGCGGTGAAACAATGACTGCATAGGATCAAGTCAGATGGTGTGTGTCTTGGAGGGGAACTTGCAGATGATGGTGTATCTGCTGCCTTTGAATTTTTCGGCGAACAAGGTCACTGGAAAGTGCTGTGAAGGGTGGCTTGCAGATGTGCTATAGCGCATATTGTAGATGGTGCACACAGCTAGCATTGTGCTTTTACGGTGAAGAGAGTGCCTACTGAAGATAGTGGAAACAGTGCCAATCAATGGGCTGGTTGATTCCGAATGGCTCCAGCTTCTTGAATATTGGAGCAGCCCATATCCAGGCAAGTAGAGAACATTCTGTCCCACTGCTGACTTGTGGTTCATAGATGAGGGGGCAGGAGGTGAGATATTCATTAGAGTGTTCCCAGTCTCTGACCTGCTCTTGCAGTCACATGTTTTGTTGAAGCAAATGTTGGTGTGCCTGCCTGTGATGTGTAATGCAATTAATATTTGAAAATATAGCACAGCACAGAAAGAAAAAACAATCACATTTATTTTTATTATATTTGTCATGACAAATAAAAACAAAAGTAGGAGTCACAGCTGTGAATTCTACACTGGTTGACTGCAGAAAATAAAAAAGATCACTCAGTCATGCTGGTGAAAAAAACATTCGATAGAGATGAGCTTCAATGAGCTGATTGGCCCTTAGTTTTTTTCTTGGAATTCCAAGAGATCATAAGGTCCAATAAGAAACAGGAACAGGTGTAGGCCACAAGGCCCCTCAATCCTGCTCCACCATTCAATAGGATCCTGGTTGATCTGACATTCCCAGCATCTACATGCCTGCCTTTTCCCCAAAACCTTTGATTACCCGACCGATCAAGAATCTATCTCAGCCTTAAATATACAAAAGGACTTTGCCCCTCCAGCTCTCTGAGGCAAAGAAAGAAGAAATTCATCCTTGTCTCAGTATTAAATTGGTGCCCCTTTATTCTGAGACTATGCCTTCTGTTCCTAGATTCTCCCTTGAGGGGAACATCCTCTCAGTATTTACACTGATCAACCCCTGAAGAATTCTGTGTATTTCAATGAGATCACCTCTCATTCTCCTAAATTCCAATGAATGGAGTCCCAACTTGTTTAACCTTCGTTCACTAGACAATCCCTCCATACCGGGGATCGTCTTAGTGAACCTTCTCTGAACTGTCTCGCACGACACAATACCTTTACTTTGGTTGGTTCACTTGCTGAGCTGGTTCATTAGTTCGCAGATGTTTCATTACCCTGCTGAGTGACAGCATCAGTGCAGCCTCCGATGAAACGCTGTTGTGTTTTCCCACCTGTTATTTAAACTAGGGGGTCTGTTGGAATTGGTTACCTCATTTCCGGTTTTACTTTGCAGTGGTGTATACATAGGATCTAATTTTACGTGTTTAAGTATTTAAGGACAACGGGTACCCGAACAGTCGGGTCCGACAATGCCTGTCACAAAAACAACAACAGGAAGATACATTACACCCTGACACACTCATCACATTACCATACATCAAGAACATATCCAAACTGACCACAAGACTCCTAGGACCATTGGGCATCAGAGTGCCACACAAACCTACGTCAAGCCTACACCAACTGCTAACTCAAACCAAAGACCCCTTACCCACTATGGACAGAACCAACGTAATATACAAGATCCATGCAAAGGCTACGACAAACATTTTGTTGGACAGACAAGAGGGAAACTGGCCACAAGAATACATGAACACCAACTAGCAACAAAAAGACATGACCAGTATTCACTTGTCTCCATTCAAATGGATAAGGAGAGTCACCAGTTTGATTGGGACGACATCAAGATCCTAGGACAGGCCAAACAGAGACAAGCATGAGAATTTCTAGAGCCTTGGTTCTCCACCAAGAAGGCCATCAATAAACACATAGAATTAGACCCTATATATGTACACACCACTGAGTCACCATGTCACCTCTCAATACTCAACTCCATGTGGATATTCAATACTTTCAGCAACCCAACCATTGAATCCCACTCCATACATGAGTAACCCTTCCCAACTTGGATCCCTGACACTCAGACCAGTACAACCCAAGGCCATCCTAACTCCGACATCACTCACATCTCCTTCAAACCCAGTCTGAACCGGATCCCTTACCCCTCGATCTGCTGAACTCCCTTGCCAACATCTTCTTACCTCCCCTGACAACCACCAGATTCACCCACAAGGCACCCGTACCTTGCACCAGTTGGTACCTTTAACCCTTACTCACGTGACGCTCAGCTCTCATTGCTTACTAATTTACATGCTCACCTTCTTCAGTTACTATCATAGTGGCTTTGGGACCTATATATTGCAGAATACAGCAGCTACTGCTGCATCACTTTACATCACAGATCTACAGTCCAGCCAGCTGAGCCAACTGACTCCCCAACACTATCAGGTCAATTATGGGGAGGCTACAAATCAATCATGACCCCTCAAGATTCTACTTTGGCTTCCTTGAATTGATCATGTTCTGCCACCAACTCTCTACAATGGCTTAACCACATTCCAAGAATCATTGCGCGTGATTTAAGTAAAGTGAGTTAACTGACAATGTTTAGCAAGGAAAAAGTTATTACAAATTTTGTTATCTTCTCTGAAACTTAAACCCTCTTCACTTTATATCCATCAAGCATTAAGTTCTTAATTTAGAACAAACTCTTTGTTAGATGGTGTTTGACTAGTAACTCAAACCCTTACTTAGGGGTAGAATATGGCAGATCCTTTGATTTTATCCAAAGACAGACATCCTGAGTTTACCTTCTTCAATCAAACTAATTGGTCCACCATTTTTTGAGCATGTCATAGGATGTTTCTCCTTTGATTGTCTCAATCTATCATTCAAAGATGCTGTGAAATAGCTTTCACTCGATTCCCCAATGTTCAACCTAGGTTGTTATGTTAACCCACCTACGCTTATAGCAAAAATTGGCAGAGATGCTTAGCAATTGGCCTGTGCCTACTCAAATTAAAATGTGCATTTCTATAACGTGCAGTGACAGCTAGTAGCAGTCACAATTAACCTTCAGTGTGCTATTTCTAGTTCTATTTCTAATAAGGAACTCAAATCAATGCAAACATAAAATACATTTTTGTCACACTCACCAGCTGTCATTCTCCTCCTAAAGACTGCATGCTATTGTTTCCCACTGCAACCTCAACCAAAATAAAGAACCTGTCACAATCATTGATTATTAAATATCCCAAAACCTTGATGGATTGTACATATTGCCTATTGCCTGAAGCTAAATGTATCGAGCAAGCATAAGCAGCGAACCAAATATTTCCGAATATATTAATATACTGAATGTTAAACTAATTTATAAGTGAAACAAAGCCTTAAACCAAGACTACCAATGTTGCCAAATTATCCCAAATGAAGAAAGTGCCAGTGAGACATAATGTTTTGTAGCTTTTAATTCATCACCATTCTTGTTGCAACTCTTCAACCATCTAGTTATAATATTGTACACTTTATAAAAAGGTTTATTTGACTGCATAAGTAATAGCTAGCATGTAAAAACAGTAAAGGACTGCAGATGCTGAAAATGTGAAATAAACACAGAGAACACTGCAGAAACTCAATGGCTCTGGGGTGTCATACCAGACGTGAAATGCTAACTGTTCTTTCTACGTATGCTGCCAGATCTGCTGAGTTTCTCCAGCATAGTCTGTGCTTGTTTTTATTTTATAGAATCCCTACAGTACAGATAGAGGCTGGTCGACCCATTGAGTCAACACCAACCTCCCTAAAGGCATCCCACCCTAACCCTGTAATCCCACATTTCCTGTGGCTTGCGCATCCCTGCACTCTATGGACAATTTAGCATGGCCAATCCACTTAACCAACACAACTTTGCACTATGGGAGGAAACTGGAGCACCCAGAGGAAATCCATGCAGAGACGGGGAGACCATGCAAACTGCACACACACAGAACCTGAGGGTGGTATTGAATACACGTCAGAGATAGTAGGAATTGCAGATGCTAGAGAATCTGAGATAACAAGGCATACAGCTGGATGAATACAGCAGGCCAAGCAGCATCAGAGGAGCAGGAAGGCTG
>JAHRHZ010000035.1:9166809-9211568 GCA_024137785.1 Ginglymostoma cirratum | reverse complement strand
TCCTGCTCCTCTGATGCTGCTTGGCCTGCTGTGTGCACCCAGCTCTATACCTTGTTATCATTGAATACACATCGTTAGCATTATGCTGCATCATAAATCAGCCTACGGAGCTAACTGAGCCCCTGCTGTCACCATAGAACTGTTGAAGAAGAAGAAAATGTAGTTTCCTATCTTGCATAATCTGGTCTAGTTGTTAAGTCCATCTGTATAATGAAGTATCAACTAATCAACTGCAGAAGCCATCATCATTTCAGCAAGGAGGATCTCAATAATAGGCCCTGAACGTACACCACAGGGACATATTTGGACTTTGCCTTTTAAGAAGATTTTTAGCTGGTAGCTTTAATTGTTTTTTATTCTTAAGGAATTTTCAGCAAGAGCTTGGAATAACACAACCTTTAACCAATTAAACACAGTCTTGATTGCTGGCCTACTTTAACTTGAATCATACAAATTAATAAAAGGAACTAAACAAGCCAATTAATTTGCAGCCCATTGACAATACTGCAGGCGTTATTGGTACTATCATGACAATGAATCAGAAAAAGAAGAAATTTAACATAAATTAACAGGCTTGCAATATTTCAAATAAAAAGATAAATTTCACTTTAAGTAGCAGATATAATAAAAAAATACATTTTACATAGCCACAAGCACCCACAGGGTGCTGTTCCTTATTAATGTATGGTAGGTCAGGAGGCCTATCTGACAACAGTTTTCATCCCCAACTTTCACATTAGAATCGTAGAGTCAGACAGCATGGAAACAGACTCTTCGGTCCAACAAGTCCACACTGATCATGTTTCCAAACAAAACTAATCTGACCTGCCTGCGTTTGGCCCATATCCCTCCTAACCTTCCCTATTCATGAACTTATCCAAGTGTCTGTTAAACATTGTAATTTTACATACACCCCTCACTTCCTCTGGCAGTTCATTCCACACGCAAACCACTCCCTGTGTAAAAATGTTGCTCTTCATGTCCTTTTTAAATCTTTGTCCTCTCACCTTAGAAATATGCTCCCTAGTTTTGAACTACACACCCTAGGGAAAAGACCCTAGTCATTCACCTTATCTGTGCCCCTGGTGATTTAATAAACCTCAATGAGGTCACCCTTCAACCTCTGACACTGTAGTGAAAAATGTCCCAGCCTTTCCAGTCTACCTTCATAGCTTAAACACCCCATTTCTGGCAACTGTAGCATGATCATTGTCAAAAACATACATTTAAGTAAACAATCTCTCCTTGAGGCATGACAGTTTTGATGGGGTATGTTTTGAGAGATCTTAATGGACTAACCAATAACACCTTAGATCAAGGTCTGACCACTTCTGGAAAACACCTAGCTTTTAGCATCTTCAAGATGGTCACATAGCTTTCCAGGTTTTGAAATTTTTTAACTAGGTCATAGGGAGCCTCAAGAATGCCTATTGCTGATCAAGCAGAAATGAGAAGGGGAGTGGTGGAGATAATGAAACCATTGACATTATCTTTAAGGTTTTGTATCCCAGTTCGTGAAGCTTGTAACTAAGGATGGGCAGGTTGGGGTGGTATTCTGTCAATTGCCAGTTTCCGGTAAACTGTTGGTTAGTCTTCAATAACTTTAACACAGCGTTCTCACTTTCACATAATGTTTGAGCCCTTGGTGTTGATCTTTCACAAAATACTGAGGCAAGACTTTGTCCACCTGAGGTCAGTGGCAACATTTTCATCTCTCAGTTGAAAAGTTATGAACTTGAGATGCACTCCAGAAATTTGAGCCTGTCGACACACCAGTGAGGGAGACTACATTGTAGGAGGTGCGATGTTTTCAATGAAAAGGGAAGCGTATCTGTGTCTCTCCTACGGGAGATATTATGGTCCCAAAACAGAGAAGGTTTCTCACTAGCATTTCTATTTTCAAGTAACACCACATAACGGGTCATCAGGCCAATTAACTCAGTACTGTTGGTGGGATTTTGATGTGCACAAACTGTATTTTCCCACATACACAGTGACTATACAAGAGAAGTACTTCTTAGGCAGTCACAATTGATTATATTTCATCAAATAAAGGGTGCCATATGATTACTTTCAATTTTTTTTGTGAATTCTCATGTAGGTTAATGAATTCACGTGTAAGCCAATGTCATAAAAAGATCACACATCGTAATCCTCATTTACAAGTATTGAGTTCTCAAATCCATAATTTTTGAGCATTATGTTTCCCTTTTGGACTCATTTCAGCACATTACTTTTAAAGACATATTTGCCTGATCGCTCTATCTTCCAGCCATAAAAAAGTCAACTTCTCTTCATTAATTTACCTGCTGTATTTTATGGCAGCCATTTGAAAACCATTTCCTTTCACATTGAGCATCAACTGCCCACAGTAGCTGTACGCTTATCTTCATAAAGAATAGTTACTGGCTTCTTTTGCAATGAGCGAAGTCAGGCTATCTGCCACAGAAGTAAAAGGACGAACAGGTTAACGATGCTTCTTCATTGATATCAGTCAGGCACTGAAAGGTTAGCTTCTCATTGCATGTGTGAACTATATGCTTCAATCAGAAAAACTCCAGATATGCCACCACATAATCTTTGTCTGGACCTCAACACTGCCTACCATCTTATCTCCTTGCCTCCTCTTCCTGGCATAACCTGCATGCTTTCAAAGCCGAGCATGGTGACTCCTCACTAAAGCATCTTAATTTAGTTCATGAATTGTCTCTCTCATTTCAGCAAAGCCCTTGCTTTAGAAACTCTTTTTTGAGCTATTAAAGGAAAGAGCAATACAAGAAACTTTCATCCATTTAAATTTTAATCTGTCTCAGTTACACCGAGCCCACCCCAAAGTCCTAGGCATATTGAGTAAACATACCAGGTCCTGGTAGCTCACTGTCCAACTCCTCCAAATTGAGGCCAGGTTGCTGGTTAGAATTAACGACCCCTGATTTTGCATTACCCTTTTCTCTTCAATTCTCCATTGACTCCCCTATTATACATGATTGCCCTCCTTCACGAATGTAATTGCATCCCAGCATTCTGCATCCTGTAGCAGTGGACTGTCTTCAAAATCTCCCCTCCCCCAACCGCATCCCAAAACCGGCCGAGCTCATCTCCACCTCCCGAACCTGTTTTTCCTCTCACCTCAAGCCACACCCCCATCTCCTACCTACTAACATCATCCCGCCCCCTTGACCTGACCGTCCTCCCTGGACTGAACTATCTCCTCCCTACCCCTCTACCTACACTCACCTTAACTGGCTCCATCCCCGCCTCTTCGACCTGTCTGCCTCCTCTCCACCTATCCTCTCCTCTATCCATCCTCTATCCGCCTCCCCCTCTCTCCCTATTTATTTCAGAACCCTCTTCCCCTCCCCCATTTCTGATGAAGGGTCTAGGCCCGAAACGTCAAGTTTTCCTGCTCCTATGATGCTGCTTGACCTGCTGTGTTCATCCAGCCCCATGCTTGTTATCTCGGATTCTCCAGCATCTGCAGTACCTTTTATCTCGTCATTAAACTCCTTTGGCTTTTAGTAACCAAACCCCCAGCACTGACTGAGGCCCCCCTCCTTTGAGTCACTTAGCCAGATAGTCCCAAATGATGAGTGGTCAGACCCCTGACTGATGTTTGTACATCTCCCTGACCGGCTTTCCATGACTAGCTGTACTAGATCACAAGGCTGATCATGACCCATTCCTGCACTGTGGAGGTATGGACCTCTTTACCCTCCACCAGCAGCCCAACACTGTGACCAAGACTAATACTGGAGGCTACTCTTGACTTACAGCATGGGGAGCCCTGTTTGATGGAATGGATCGAGGACTACTCCCATTAAACTTTGAAACATGGCGCGTTTGCTCAAAGCACATGCAATAGTGCCAGTAGCACACTGATGTAGCACAGTGCCATACAAAAACATGACCACCCACTCGGCAGATGGCAGTTCACAACCATGACTAGCTTCCTTGGCTTATGTCAGCGCTTAAAGGACAAGTCAGGATTGAAATACTGTGAGGCTTTAAGACAGCTGAAGGTGCAAGCCACTGAAAAAGCAAGACAAGGAACAAAAGCAAAGGGCATCAAAAAAGGCACAAATTCACTGAATGCTAAGAGTGTGGGTGAGCATCCCTAAAATAAGCCTGGTCTGATCTGTGAATGGAGTGCTCATCCTGATGCGCAAAGTCTCCTGGTAGCAGCATTTCAATGAGAGGTACTAGCGCACTCCAAAGTGCTGTATTGAAATGCAGGAGTGTACTGTAAGTGGATCAGATAATATGGTGAAGCTGATATGAGTAAGATGCCAATCTCTGTGGACATGTAATGTGTACTGCTGGTGCCAACGGAGCAATCCCTGAGAAGTTGGCACCAGTTGGCAAAGATAGAGGTCTGGAGAAGAAAGCTGAGAGCTGCAGCTGTCAGATATCCTCAGAGTCTTTCATATTGGGAACTTTGATATCTAATTTCTACCCAGTGGGTGGAAGAATGGGAGATTGCAGATTAATGAACGAAATTAAGTTACAATGACAGTAATGATGGGGGATAATCCCTGTTAATAAGCAACCTGTCATTAACTAGTTCGAGTTTTGTCTCAACATCCAGGACTTGATTGGAAAATGTCAACTTGTAGTGTCAACATGGAGAAGGACTTCATTCAACATCTTAAGCATTTACTCACACTTCTCACCGTCATCATCCAAAGGCTGTGGAAGTTTTGCCTTTTGTTTCTTTTTTCACAGTTTAGTCTAACCATTTGCACCCTTAACAGTATAGGCCAAAGGCAGGCATGTGGAATTAGGTCACAGATCATTCATAATCTCATTCAATGGCAGAACAGACTCAAGAGGCTGAATGGCCTACTCTTGTTCCTTAAATCAATACAGAAATGTTGGAGAATCTCAACAGATCTGGCAGTGTCTGTGGAGATAGAAACAAAGTTAACATTTCAAGTCTGATCTGAATCTTCTTCCTTGAACTTCCTGCTTGCCTGTCACCAAGTAATTTTTCTTTTCTGCACCTCATCCAACTAAATTGTCAATCCAATTGCTGCTGTTGTCTACCATTTCTCTAACTCATCGCTCCAAAAAAAAAAACAAACTTGCTTCTCACATCCATTTCAAGATCAACAAACAGAGCACAATATTACTTCTGGGAATGTATTATTCTTCCTTCCCAAACCAAAAGCAATTCACCAAGATTCCTTCAACTGCACCTTCCAAACCCATGACCTCGACCATTAAGAAGGACAAGCACAGCATAATGGATGGAGATAACACATGATGCATGTTCTCCAAATCACATTCAATCCTGGCCTGGAATAATTTTGCTGTTCCTTCATTGTCAGTGGGTCAGAACTCTGGAACACACTGTCTGTCAGTGGGTGGTGATTTTCTCACATATCTACTGTCCTTGTTGTTCTAGATGCAAGTGTTTATGGGTTTGGAATGTATGGACTCAAGAGAATTTCTGTCTTGCATTTCATAGATCTTAAAGGGACCTGAGTAATGCAGGGTATGGTGAAATGTGCAGCAGAATTGGATGAGAAGGCTGATGAGGACTATTTTAATGTCAGGAACAAATTGCTGTATCTTTTCTGCACTTGCAAAGCTTCAAAGCCAGATTCTCGCAAACTGGCAATATAAATTCAAGGATTATAGCTTGTTAAGGCCCTATGAATTCTGCAAATCACGTCACTAATACTCAGTTTCCTAGCTTACCAAATGCACCTAGGAGGTCAGGTACTTGATGACTTCAGCTCACCACTGGCTGCAAACAGCCTCCAAGTTCCTCAGTACAAAACAGCATCTCAGGGCACTAGCACAAGTCACATGCACACGTCATCCATGGACGTTGGCATCCAACACTTGCCAAATCATAATGATCTTCATGGCTCATCTCTAATGGACTTGCAGGGTGTGTAGCAGCACAGGCTTGCATTACAGGAGTGTTGCTAATTGGTGATAAAAGGCTGCAGCGAGGACACATTGTATGTTCGGACAAACACCCAGCTCACAGAGTGAACTAGGCTGCATTTCAGGGCTGAGTGCTTGCTCTCTCAGCACTAACTTATTTAAAACATCCTGCATGCTCACACCATTCATGTCATGCCTTGCCGTGCATACAAGTTAGCGCACTGGCACTTCAGCTGAATAAAAGTCTGTCAATTCTTCTCTATTGATGTGGCCTTTTGCACAAACACACACAGAGATGAATTGTCAGTAGGGATCTGTCCATTGTTGGCTGCACATTGAGAGTCAATGTAATGCCTACCGCATGTGCCTGCTCTTTATAGGACAAAAATACTGCAGATTTACTGAACCAAATGGTCATGGTGAAAACTGGAATGTAACAGTCCATTGTCCAGTCAGGTGTGGCAGTTGTCTGTTTTGGGATTGTCAATCACACTGACAATGTGCACATAGAACAACGGTTTGTCCTAGGGTTTTGGCAGAGGTAGGAGTGGCTGAGAGCTTCAAGTTCCTCGGAGTAATTTTCTCCAACAATCTATCCTTGTCCATCCATCTCAACGCAATGGTCAAGAAAGCGCACCATAGCTTCTACTTGTTCAGAAGCTAAGGAAATTCAACATGTCAACAATGACCCTTACCCAGTTTTGTAGATGCACCATAATGTTACGGACCAGACCAAACCCTCTCAAAATATATTAAGAAATTAGTCTAGACCCAAACTTGTTTTTATTTTAAAAGTAAACATAAGGCATTGTGCTCTGGATGCAATTCGATTGGTCAAACTACTCAACGTCATGCAAAACACACCTAATTTTTACACTGCAAATGACAAAAAAAACCGAAAACAATTGGCTTAACTGTAACTCTATTGAAATGCTTAACAAAATAATAGATATAGTGTAACTATTACTAATTAACTGTTCCAATATGGTAACATCCCATAAATACACTCTTGGCAAAGGCAAATTCAGTAAAATCGAATTGTCTCACATGTAATTCTAGAGCAGGAGGAGAACCCCAGCCTTAGCTGTAACAGAGAAAGGAATAGCAGCTTTTACATCCAGCTTCAAGACCCCAGAAACTGCTGCTGAGGGCTAAAACTAAAAAAAAACCTGGTTCTGTGGGAGCTTGACCGCGACCATTCAGGCTGCTTCTATTGTTCCAACTTAAAAAAAAAAATCCAAGGCCTCACAATTGTTTACTTTATTGGCTTTGGAGGACACTGCTCGCCACTTCTGTCTCAAATTTCTTCACAAATAAAGGACAAAATACACACAGTTGGGAGGTCATGTTGTGGCTGTACAGGACATTGATTAGGCCACTTTTGGAATACTGAATGCAGTTCTGGTCTCCCTGCTATAGTAAGGATATCATGAAACTTAAAGGGTTCAAAAAAGATTTTCAAAGAAAAGTTGGAAGGTTTGAGCTATAGGGAGAGGCTGAATAGGCTGGGGCTATTTTCCCTGGAGCGTTGGAGGCTGAGGGGTGACCTTATGGAAGTTTATAAAATCATGAGGGACATGGATAAGGTAAATAGACACAAGGTCTTTTCCCTGGAGTGGGTGAGTTCAAAGCTAGAGGGTAAAGGTTTAAGGGAAAGGGGAAAGATTTAGAAGTTACCTTAGGGGCAAGTTAGTCACTGCCAAAAGTGCTTGGGGTGTCTAGGGTTGGGGATGGGTAAAGCGAAGGAATTTGTAGAGGTCTGGACAAGAGCAGTGATGAGAGCAATCTCAAAGCGCATGAGGCTTAGATGGAACATCAATAGAGAACATGGTAGACGATGGGAGGTCATGTTATTGGCGGTGACCACTACCATGACCTCAATTTAGGTGCCTGGGGAGAAATAGAGTGCTAGGGTGGACTTAATTAAGTTGTAATATCAGGATTTGGGAGGTAGAGTGGTTGTTTCCAATGCCATCTATGCAAGATCACAATAGATTTAGGCCATTAAGCTCTCTCTCTCCTCAGAGGCTGTCTGATATGCTGAGTATTTGCTGAAATTTTCTTTTCCTTTCACATTTCCAGAATGGACAACATATCACTTTCGTAGGGAGGGACATATAATCTTGTGAATCTTGCAATCTAGTACGTTAGCTTTTGTTGAAATGTTGAAATTATTTGCTTTTACACATCATTTGCACACTCACTTGTTGGGACACGTATGTGAAAGATAGGTCTTTCTGTAAGAGAACTGATGGCATGTTGGAAGTTCATTGTTGACATTGTTTTCATAGTAAAGGTTGGAGGTCTTCCTCTGCCAAAGTGGTTTGCAAGACAAGCAGCACATTGCTAAGCTCGGCTGGCAATGAGAAAACTCCTCTGATCTGCCTTTGTAAAACTGTCATTCTGTGTTAAAGTCATCTCTGGGATGATATTGCTGCAACATTATGCCTCAGATGTAGTTGCATCTGCTTTCATTTCAATCTTTACTATCTAAATCTGGAAACAATGTACAATCCCAAAGGAATTAAGTTTTTTTTTGTTGTGGCAGCAAGCAATATTCAGTTGAATGAATGAAAAGATGCAAAAATGGAATATGCCTCACAACAAAGGAAATATATCAAGAGGAAAATTCAAGCACAGTTATTTTGTTTTTGAAAGCAAGTGCACATTCTACTGATAGTAACTGAGGGAAGAACTGTCTTAACAGGCTACTGAATCCTGCTGCCTGGCTCAAGTATGGGTCAGAAGCCTATGGGAAACAGTCACTTGATATGATTTTGCCCAGGGACCAGCGAATCAATGTCCAAAGGGCTGACTATTCAACTAAGGGCAGTGTGAGGGCCGACGAACTGACCAAACTTGTTCCGTTTGAAAACAGTGATAGGATGCTATAGCGGGTAAGTGAGGGAGATAGTGTATCAAAATGGAGGATACGTCTTCAATGTCTTCAATCTTTAAATGTTTAAAAAGATCTTCTCAGCTGGGTCACCAGAGAGGGGAAGGTGAACCGTCTACAGCTTCCACTGTACCCAGGTAAAGAGGAAGGACCTCTAAGCCTGCTGGGATACCAGTGCTCCTAACCTTCTGCTAAGAAGCCATCATCAGGTGGTTAGGCTGTCCCCTGTTGTCATTGGGAAGCCAAGTGAAAAATCTTAGTCAGCCCCTGATAACACTCCTTAAGTGTCTTCATTTAGGGAAATTGGCTACCCCTACACGTGCGGGAAGCTCTTTGCCCCACCATCGCCCTCACTCCATATCTGGGAAACTCGCCCGGAGGCAGGGTGGAGTGGGGAACTAGGATGCAGGCTGGCGTGTGCAATTCTGCAGTGTTCCACACCTGCACCCTTCAAATATTCAAAGTCCAGACTCTATTTTCAATAACCCGTTTTAAAGAGGCTAGTTTTGTGGAGTAAACATGGTGACTTTACATGCATTGTGTGTCTTCCACCGGAGGAATTTGTCTATGGTGATGAAATATGGTAGAGACCTAACCATGATTGTTTTGAGCCTTTAATGGGACATTGCACAGACCAGATAGAAGTTTGACTCGAAACATTCTGAGCAGGGTATGCCACTGCAGTAAATCAGGCATAGGTCCCTAATACTCAGTTCGTACTCATGTAAGGTGACCCTCCATACCAACAACAAACACAGTACAGTTATTGAGAATCTGGGTTTGTTTACTGTTTTCATTGAATTTTATCATTATTTTGTTGTACATTTGCAGCCTAAATCTGTTTAATTTCCCAGGTCTCGCTGTTCGAGTCAATAGAACTTTTTTCTGTTTGATCCATAATATACTCTTCATGTTGTGTTAAGGATTCTGCTTCCTTCCAGCTCTCTCAAATTAATCATGTGAACAGAACTCATACTTCCATGATTATAAATCATCATTATAGATGTTAATACCCTTATTCTACAATTATGAGGAACATTTTAGTTCGAACGAGTTGCTGCATTTAAAATTTTCAACCTTCTTTACTAGATTGCTTGAAACAAAACAATATTTTTTTACAGACAGCACAGTGGCTCATTGGTTAGCACTGCTGCCTCACAGTGCTGGGGAGCCAGGTTTCATTCCAGCCTTGGGCGACTGTTTGTATGGAGTTTGCACATTCTCCCTGTGTTTACATGGGTTTTCTTCCAGCTTCCAAAGATGTGTAGTTTAGGTGGATTGGTAAATTGCTGATAGTATCCAGGGAAGTAGAGGTTAGGTGGATTAACAAAACGCAGGGGTAGGAAGCTGGGGTCTGGGTAGGATACCCTTCAGAGGGTTGGTGTGAACTTGATGGGCCGAACAGCCTTCTGTATTGATTCTATGATTATGCTTATTGAAAACTGCTTACGCACACAATATATAGAACAACAAATGAGAAAATTTAAATATTCTTGAATGGTTGGCTAACAAAAAGAGGCCTGAAAATGTCACTGACCAGTCAGAATGATAACCAGATTTTTCAGGCCAAACACAAGCATGATGGAAAAGGAATGCATGGACCAAATTGATCAGATAATAATTGTTTAAGATGGAGAAATCTAAAACTACACAAAAATAGCACAATAAATAACAAGTGGCAATTTGGCCCAACAAAACTTTGTTGCTGTTTATCAGTAGTCTTATTCACGCATGCCTGTGCACTTCCTAAATTCTTTTATTCCCCTTTTCCTTCAATCAGTCAGATGGCATATTCATAATTGTAAGAAGTCAAGTTTATCTGTCGTTAACTGCAAATTTGTGGAGTAAGAGACCTCACAAAGCCATTGAAGAAGACAATGTAAATGAGGGTGAAAATGCAACTAGATATATTTCTGAGAAAGAAAATTTTATTTAAGCCCTACAGTCTAATGAGGCCAGAAGCTGCTCTCTCATGATAGAAATGACTGGTGAGGGTTTAACCTGAGGTCATCACACCTCAGACAAGGAGAGAGGTTGAGAAGGATAGTCCTTCGTGGTGACTTTAGCCAGTGCAGGAGATGAGTGTATGCTGTTGGCATCGCTCCGCATTGTAAACCAGCCATCCAAGCAGCTGAGCTATAGACTCCCAACAACATCAAGTTAAGTAACATGCCTGAGGAAGATCATTAAAAGGGGTACATATCTGTCAAGTATTGATAGATTTGCTTGGCTTTACAGACTTGGGTTGTTCTTGAAAAGTCTTTTGTGCTTAGCTTGTAGACTTGCTCGCCGAGCTGGTGTGTTTGGTTGCAGACATTTCGTCCCCCTGCGTCATCATCAGTGGGTGCCCGGTGAAGTGTTGGTGTTCTGTCCCACTGGTTATTTATATGCCTCAGTTTGCTGGGGTGGTTGGTAACAATTCCGGTTCTGTTTTTCAGCGGTTTGTATATCGTGTCCAGTTCAGTATGTTTGTTGATGGAGTTCAGTTTGGAATGCCAAGCCTCCAGGAATTCCCAGTCATGCCATTCTCTGAAACCTTTGTTTCCTGGCTTGCATTGTTTTTAGCTGAGGCATGAATGGGGGTCTTCCTTTGGTTTCAGTTAGCTAACCCCAGTCCCAGATATCTGCCCCTGGGCTGGTATATTTCCGAGTCTGTCCCAGCCAGCCCCTATCTGGCTCAGTTGCAGCCCATGGTTTCTGGAGTCCCAGTAACTTTAATCCAATATAATCTAATTTCCACAACCTCTGCCTTCAGAAGGTTTTTAAGTCCAGGGTATGTCCATAAACTGTTAGGGATTTTTGCCCCACCTTACATTCTGGAGTCTACAAAAAAATAAGAGTTGATTATTTTAAAACATACGGGTTTGAGAGAACTTGACAGGGTAGGTGCTGAAAACCTGTTTCCCCGATCAGAACTAGAATGCATGCTCTCAAGGTTTGATAGAAGGAGAACTGTTTCTTCACTCAGAGATCTGTGGATATTCACTCAATTAGTATATTCAAGGCTGAGATGGAGTTGTGAGCATGGAATCATGACCAGGAAATTGGGATTAGTGCATCCTGCATCCTTAATTTTATTAAAACACTACAGAAACCAGCACATACTTGTCAAAATCAGTGACAAAGCGTTTGTGTTCTTTTAATAAGTACGGAGTGTGAGGTACAAAGCATCTGCAGTACTGGGTTGTGAAGGAGATGAGGAATCATTAAACACTTTCAGTTTGTTAAGGGTTAAATGGGGGGAAGCAGTTTTGGTTAGAAATGTTTTAGTAAAAAGACACAACTGAATGATCACAAATGTACAGAAACAGAGAGGAATGCAGAGAAGCTAACAGCAAACATAAAGGCCTTAGGTACATATAAACAATGGTTACTGAATGTACTGACGGAAATGAATAAACAAACAACAGAATATCTGACCAACATACATTAAGAAATGATCAAATGAGTTTTTTTTTTACCACAACCTGGAGTGTATAAAGGATGAAGACATTTGGGTTTCTGCAGAGTTTAGTCTTAATCTGAGCAGGTTGCGTTTGATTGAATAACCAATCATAACTTCTAGCTGAGACTCCTCATAGATTGTCAAGTTGAACAACAAGTTCCCTATCACTAGGTTAATTGTTTTACCTGACTAGCTGCCATAATTCAATCTTTGTTTGCTTGTAATATCAATCCTTGAATTTAAGTGCTAAATTCTTGATCTTCAACATTTGCATAACAGGAAGGATCTCAGAAGTGAAAGAACTGTTTTTGCTCAATAAGTTTTGGGGTGTGACATTTAGGGGATGAGGAAAGGCTGAAAATAGAGTCTACAAAGTCACACAGCATGGAAGCAGAATCTTCTGTCCAACCAGCCCATGCCAAACATAATCCCAAACTAAACTCGTCCCACCTACCTGCTCCTGGCACATATTCCTCCAAACCTTTCCTATTGATGTACCTATCCAAATGTCTGTTAAATGTTGTACACGTAGTAAATGCACATGTGCTCAACACTTCCTCAGGAAGTTCATTCCACAAGCGAACCACCCTCTGTGTAAAAGATTTGCCTCTCGTCTCTTTTATAAATCTGTCTCCTCTCACCTTAAAAATATGCCCCCAGTCTTCGATACATTCTCTTCCTCATTTACAATTTCTGTGCCACTTCTAAAATAATTGCTTTTCTAAATGAGTTCAGTGTTGAATGTTTGCAACAGTTGCATCTTAATCACATTTGGAAACTTTATTTTTAATTGAATTTGTAAAACATTTTTCTTGTTGTTTCCCAAAGGCAATGCAGTACATTGTGCAATTACTGAGTTATAATTGACAGTTCTCTCTTAAACCCAAAAGCAAAACCTCCATTAATAAAATAGCAATTTCCCCAACACTAACCTGTAAACATATGTGGCTTTTAAGTTGTGGTAGGATATGTAGTCACATTGTATGAAGTACAGTAATTTTCAACAACAGATTTAGTTTTTTTGTTAAATAATCTCTTACTTGTCATTGTAACCTCCCACTACAACATCATTGCTGCAATAGAATGGGTTGATCTGTTATCAGGTGACCTTCAGTCATGTGCAGAAAGTAGCCATGACTGTCTGTTTCTTTTTCCAGAAGGAAGCCTTGATTTGGCTGCTCCTCTGAATCCCACAAAAGAACAAAGTCACAATATGTGCCCTAAGTAATGTTACTTCGAATCTCCCTACACTGTGCATAGCCAGTTTGTTGCATTGTGTGGTTCTTTTCAGAATTCTGCTCGGCTTGCATGCACACATGTTCCAGAGAGATAGAGGCGCTACTTGAGTGTGACTTATTGGACTCCTGTGCGCTAAGTTCTGCATTCTTTGCAGCAACACAGTCCAGAGGGAACATTGGCCGTGAGCACAAGCCTTTACATTAAACAATCAAAAGAGGGCAACGCTATACCTTTGTGGCCTCTGCAAGCATAAAAGGCTGTAATCTTTACATTTATTGCTAATATCTAGTCACCATTAAACCAAATAAATTTTATTTTGATATTTTTCCAGATTGTTTTGTTTCTAAAATGTACCTTAACATCTTTGCTTCCATCAGCTTCGATCTCTTCATTCACCCCTTTCTTTGTTAATGTCATATCTATCCATAGAGAATACTGAGTTTCCCACAAAATTTGCTAAAACAACGACACTGCTAATCATTCAGGAAATTGCAGCTCCCCTGTTTTTCTTTTAAATCTCTGACCAGTGATGGCAATGCAGAGTAGATTGTGCGCAAACACAATATGCTATTGTGCACTGATTTAAAATTGAACATTTGCCTCAGTGTTTAATTTAATTTTGACCCTGTTAAGTCAATGGCCAAAGGATTCCTGTAACCTGAGTTACAAGCAATGGTTTGGAAAGTAAAACGATAGATGAGGCAGAATTAATATATCAGAATAACCTTGTGAAAGGTTAATTACTGTCCTGTGGGGAAAAAAAGGACCTGCTTATTATAGAGCATCAGTGAAGTGTTATTTTATTAGATATAGTTATTTTTCATCTGACACTAAACAAAAAGCTGGACTGCATTTTAATGATCAATTCATTCAAGCAGATGATTGCTTCTTCAGTTCAGGGTCTTTTTCATGCTACCTTCTTCCAGTTCTTAATACGTATATTGGAACAATCTGAAGCATCAACAGCAGCTTGGAAATAATTCCTTAATGTATAAATTATATAGTCTATAAATGTAGAACAGGTTTGAAAAATGTTTGTCTTGACACGTATTTAAGATCACTTCAGGAATGGGCTCAATATTTTCATAGAACAAGACAAAACCTGTTTTTCTATCAATAATTGTCGATTTCACTGTACAAGAGAAGAGACATATTTTATGCCAGTTTCCAGTGTCCCTGTGGATTAGTTTCTGTGTGGTCCATTCTTTGAAATGTAATGCCACCAAAAGCATAAGGTCACTGTATAGATTGCTTATTTAATCCTTCATATTACTGATGTTTAGTTATTAGTTATTTGGGAACAAGAGACATAACAATGTCAAAAGTTTCACATTTGCAACTCTGCACTGTAGACCATGTAGATTATATGAGTTCACTGCTGATCAATACATGCAGCAAATGCTGACAGAGTATATCGTCACAGCTATCTAAGAAAGCTATGGAATATATGGAGCCCACTGTTTCTCTTTGGAGGCACGATCACAATTAAGGAATCCAAATATGTTAAACAATATTTGGTCTGCATAATTGTGTATTCCTCATTCACAAATGATTACTACTGTACAACATATTTTAAAATTCATTCGTGGGACTTGGGCATCACTGATGAGACCGGCATTTATCTCCCATCAAAATTTGCCTCGAAGGCAGTTAAGAGAGAGTCACATCACTGTGGCTTTGGAGTCATATGTAGGCCAGACGGGGTAAGGATGACAGATTGCCTTCACTGAAAGACATGAGCGAAGCAAATTTGTTTTTAATTGAATTCAAATTTCCACCACCTGCTGTAAAGAGATGTAAGCCCATTTGCCCAGATCTTTAGCTTGGATTTCTGGATTACTAGTCGAGCGACATCACCACAATGACAGCACCTCCCGTATTCGTATAGAATCCATAATTCCCAACTCATATTCTTCTTGATCCTCAATCTGAGACAGTCCATGTTCTTGAAAAGATGAAGGAAAGTGGAGTAGCACACCTTCTCAAATGTCAAGTTCAAAGTTATTTCAACAGGATAGAGGTGAGTACAATTTCAACGTTTAAAAAGCATCTGGACATGTTCATGGATAGGAACGGTAGAGAGAGATATAGGTCAAAATGAGGGCAAATGGGACTAGTTCAGCTTAGGAAATAGGGTCAGCATGGATAAGTTGGACCGAAGGTTCTGTTTCTGTGCTGTATGACTCTATGACTTTAATCCTATATGTTTCAATGAGATTGCCTCTCATTCTCATAATACATTCCATCCACATTAGGGAATCACCCTAGTGAACTTTCTCTGAATTGCCTCCAATGAAATGATAACTTTCCTTAAATAAGGGGACCAAAACTGCACACAGTACTTTAGATGTGGTCTCACTAGCACCGTGTACAGTTGCAGCAGGACTTCCTTCCTCTTATGCTCCAACCCCCTAGAAATAAGTGTAGATAACTAGAAAGACTTAAAGAGGGTAATGTTTGGGTAGAGATATAAAGTACAGTTGAGTAAATCACAAAAGCAAACCCTAAGATGTGTCACAATCTTCCAAAACAATAGGAATATGTTTTTAAATCTCTTTCTTCTTATTCTTGATTCTGCTATTGAAGATTGTTCTACTTTCCTCACAATTACCAATTATCACTGTAATGCAAGGGACATGTCACTGCGTACATGTTTATCAGATAGCAAGGGTACTCTAATAAAATAAGGATCCGCAGGGATTGAAATCAGGGGTGGAAAGACATCTAACAGCTTTCTGTCTAGAAAGGAAGACTCCTGTATCTCTCCATTATGTGGTAATTTTTACACATTTATTTATGTAACATATTTGATACTCTATACCTAGAGTTTCACTATAGGTTCTGTGCAAGCCCTATGCAATCCATATATTTTCTTCATATAGACTTGTTGTGTACAAAATAATCATTAGTCGTTGGCTGCTCCAAGCCCTGCAGGAGACTGGCATGTCACCAACTTGAAGTGCTATATTGGCATTAGGGAGAAAGTTCCTGGCAGCTTGTTGGCAAGAGATCCAATGACTGCCACAGCTGACATTTTCAGATGCCCCAGATGCCAATATCCATTGGATAAACATGCCAAATAAGTGGCGATCAATGCCAATAAGCAGCTGTATTCTTCCTGTGGCAAGAAATTGTCGCACTCTCCAAGGGTGATAACAGAATGAAACAAGCCAATCTATCACTAAAACCAACAAAAATAAATTAAATTAACTTATTAAAATGTGTTTGTTTTCTCAGTTCTGGCTTTCCCAACTTCAAGCAGCTTGCACACACTTTCTTTCCCTTTTCTTCATAACTCAATTAGTTCTGTCCAGTACCTGTTATCTATTTTTCCCACTGCATTTTCTGCTGAAAACATGAATTCTTACTATGACATTTTTTTCACTTGTTCTTTGATCCGTTCCTACTAGGAACACATGCACGTACTCTTGCCCAAGAAACTTCAGCGGCTATGTCACTTCCATGTTTATTTTATTGCTATATACCACACGAGAGCCATCAGAAAAAAGAATTGCTTCACCAAAACATCAGGGTCCTGGCACAACAAGAACAGTTTACAAAATAAAGTATCAATGAGGCACGTAGTTATAATTTTGTTTACACATTTTACTTGTGATGATAATGCTGTATGACTCCAGGGCTTATCTGGCATTCTCAATATATGTATCAGGCATTGAGGTAGATGATCAGAATGGTGGAACAGGTCCAAGGAGCTGAATGGTCTACTCCTGCTCTTATTATCCTATCAATAATTCATTAGAGGTATCGAAGATTACTGAGGCTGAAATAGTATGATGCATGGTATCAATCTTTGCAATTAATGCGATTAATATTTATGCAAGCAATATTCTGAATAGTTACAACTTGGCGTAATGACTAATTGAGCCACTGTGTAGGTTCGTATCATCAGTCCAGTCTATCTTGAAGTTCTACATCATAAATGAATAATAAGCTTTCATCTTACATGACTACTGGCATCTGGCTACAGAAATACAGAGAAAAAAATAGAGTGATTAGGAATATTAGCCTTGGTATTCCACTGACTGGATAGTTACTCATACCATGCAGACTGGAGCTGCTTGCTGGGATCATAGAAATCTTAGACTTAGAGCTGACTCCAGGAAATTAAAGACTTTAATTGGCAGTTGCCCTGTATCCAGAACCCTCCAAACAAATTCATTAAACACACAGGCTTAGTCAAGCTAATAGTTACTCAGGAAATGTTAGACACTTAAAAGCCTAGTCTAACTCTTGGGTAGCTTTTAAGCCAACCCTTTGATTCACCAGCACCAATCCCAAACTATGCTTCTCCTGACCCTTTACTCATCTCCTGAAAACCACCACTTAACCCCAAATCAGAAGACCCCAAGCCATCACATTTCCCCTAACGGCTGCCAGCTTGACATATACCATCACTCCCACTTCCCCAATTCATCCATATCCTCACACATTCACCTCCACACAATCGACACTGAGCACACTATTGCTTATTTGGCACCTTACTATCACCCTGACAACCCATTGGCCCCACACCTTATCCACCTGCCACCCTACCCATCTGGCATCCTATCCACCTGGCACCCTAACACCTTAACAATTGCAGTGTACTGCGTGCACATATATATTCCCATATACTTGTCCTTTTACAGGACAAAATTGCTGGCAGTGTTGTGAGCACTTAAATCACAGAAAACAGTGCACTGACTGCAGCAAAAGGGGTGAGTTTTAACTACCCCTGATTGTCCTGCACTATGTGTCGAATGTGTGACTTTATTTATGTTCCTCATTTCAGAAGGAGCTGAGATTGAAATTCCCGAGAAATGTAGAGGCCATTACGAACAGAAATGAATCGGAGTGGCTTAGCTGTCTGAATGTGTTTTCCACTTCCCAGAATATCTGAGCTGATGGCCACCCTGTGATTGTACAGGCAAAAATGGGGGTGAAGAAAGGGAATAGCCATTTGATCTATTAACGCATATCACTCTCAAACCCTCACACCCGACTGTGTGAGGGTGCATTTAATTTCATGCTTCTCCCTGCCATTCCATCTTACAGATCATTAACAGGAATCATGGTCTAACTAATTTCTTTTAGTCTACAGAGGCCAAAGGTAATCAGGAACTCTGTTGAAGATGGAAGAGGATCAGCTTTTTTTTAATCCACATGGCGCGATTTTAGATGTTAAGAATCTTGGGACTGGGGCATTGTTGACCATCTGGTGAAAAATGCTTACCAGATTTGCCTTATGTATCCACTCCACCATACTGTATACTTACCAGAAACTGCCACTTTTCCCCAAACCTGATCTTTGAGGCAATACTGCAAGTACAGACAAGAGGGCAAGTCATCTAAAAGACCTGTTTTTCTGCAGCAAGTTGCCATTTATAAGTATCCTTCGTGACAATGGTCTTTGCATATTAAGACCCAGGAAGATGCCACAACATAGGTCCAACTTGCCCAAGGATCAAAATGTCACAGTTTCCTGTCAGCAATATGCCAACAAACTGACCCTGGAACTGGCATTGACACTGGGTCACGATATTGGAAGTTCCACAGTTAATGCCAGTTACAACTAAGAACCAGTGTCCCCAGCCTCTTATTTTCATTTATTATTAAACACCATAATATAAATATAAGCGGAAACACAACAAAATGTCACAGGCACACGAGGGTGTAGTGTGGGAAGTGCACATACATCTCTTTGTCTTTTACTTCTTCCTACTCTTACTCAAGCATCAAGCCTAGATTTGGTCAGGTCATTTTCATTACTGAGACAGAGAGAATCAGTTGTGAACCACAAATTATCAATTAGAAGGGATAATACGAAGTAATACCTGGATAACAGAGTCAAATTGTGAAGAGAGGTCACCTGGAATCAATTTGTATTCCTTGAAGATAAAAGACTATGGATTGATGATTGATAGAATGGATAGAAAAAAATGAATTCCTCCAGTGAAAGAGTCCAGAATGGGGTGGGGGAGTGAGCAGATAGAGGGGATGAATGCTGTAGGACTGAGTCTGAAATCAGAGCTATCCATTCAGAGTGTTACCAGGAAGCACTGCTTCACACAAAAGGCAGAAGTAAAGTTGTAAAGGAAGACTCAACAGGCTGGGACATTTTTCACTGGAGTGGAAACCTTATAGAGGTTTATAACATCATGAAGGGTATAGATAGGGTTAATGGTAGATATATTTTCCCTAAGATGGGGAATTTCAAGACTAGGGGATATATTTTTAAGGTGAGACAGAGAGATTTTAAAAAGACGTGGTGGCAATTTTTTTTACACAGGGTGTTGTTTACTTGTGGAATGAACTTCCTGAAGAGGTGATGGTACAATGTTTAAAAGACACTTGGATAAGTACATGAATAGGAAGAGTTAGGAGGGATATGGGCCAGGAGCAGGCAGGTGAGACTAGTTTAGTGTGCGATTATGGTCAGCATGGCCAGATTGGACTGAAGGGTCTGTTTCCATGCTGTATGACTCTTTGAGAAATTTGGAACTCCCTCCCACAGGGCTGGGGGAATTGGCAATGTCAAAGATGAGATTAGTTTTGATGTTAAGTATTTTAAGGATTACAGATCTAAGTTGGGGTGGCGAGAAGCGGTGGTCGATAGAGGTAGGATGTAGATCATTCACAACTCAGTTGTATGGGGGAGACAGGTTTGAGTGGCTGAATGATCCATTTCTGTTCTTGTGGATCTGTTTCAAATCAAGTTTAGAATTCTCTCAAGATTCAGAAAACAAACAGAAAACATTTCTTGTTCCCCTGGTTCCAAAGATTTGTCATTAACTGTTGTCACATAATGCACTGAGAGTGCACTATTTTCATATACATCCATTCATGAACATTGTCCACATTTCCACAGTTTACTTTGAAGCCTCATCTTGTCTCCTTGTTGCAAATCAGGTTGTCAGCTTTGTGCAAGACTTGGAACTTTCATTCAGCGATCATCTGTTAGTTCTCTACACATCCAGCCGCACAAAAGTGGTCAATGATCTCTTAGAAACATAGACATACATATTGATAAAAGCAGCAAGAGTAGGAATTCAGCCCTTCATGCCTGCTCCGCCATTGAATGTGCTCATAACTGATCATCCAATATAATATCTTGGTTCCGCTTTTTCCCCGTGCCCTTGGTTTCTTTCACCCTAAGAACCATATCTAACTCATTTTGAAAACATTTAATGTTTTGACTTCAACAGCCTTCTGTGCCAAAGAACTCTATGGGTGAAGAAATGTCTCCTCACCTCAGTCCCAAATGGTCTAATCTATATCCTTAAACTGTGACCCTTGGTTCTAGGGTCCCCCAGGAACATCTTTCCTGCATTTACACTGCCTAGTCTTGTTAGAATTTAATAGGTTCCTATGAGGTTCCCCTCTCATTCTTCTTAATTCTTATGAGGTGGAGTGGTGAAGCCGCATTTGGAGTATTGTCTTCAGTTTTGGTCGCCTTGCTATAGGAAGGATGTTATTAAATTGGAAAGAGTGCAGAAGAAATTTACAAGAATGTTGCCGGGACTGAATTTTTAGGAGAGGTTTGACAAGCTAGGACTTTGTTCTTTAGAGCATAGGAGACCGAACGGGGGGAGTCTTATAGTAATGTATAAGAACTTGACAGGCATGGATACGGTGAATGCAGTCAGTATTTTTCCCAGGGTTGGGGAAAAGAGGACTAGAGGGCATCAGTTTAAGCTAAGAGGAGAAAGAATATATGGGAACCTGACGGGCAACTTTTTTCCACAGAGGATGGTACACATATGGAATGAGCTGCCAGCGGAAGTGTTTGAAGCGGGTACATTAACAACATTTAAAAGGCATTTGGACAAATGCATGGATAGGAAAGGTTTAGAACGGCCATTTGCAGGGAAATGGGGTTAGCGTGAATGGACCCATTTGAGCCAAAGGGTCTGTCTTCTTGCTGTAGGACTCTATGAATATAATTATAACAGATTCAATCCTTTTTCATATATCAGTCTTGTCATCTCAGGAATCAGTCTTGTAAACTTTTGTTGTACTCTCTCCAAAGTCAGCACATCCCTCCTTAGATAAGGAGACAAAACTGCATATAATATTCCAGGTGTGGTCTCACTAAGGCCCTATACAATTGTAGCAAGCTTGTATTGATGTTTGGGAAAGACCTTTTCAAGTTCTCTCTGAAGAGCAGTCAAAATAGGCTGCAGAAATTTTGAAGGCATGAAAGGCATGCTTTGAAACCCAAATAAAGATAATTTATGAATAGTATGTGTTCAACGTTAGAACTCAAGGTGAAAAGGAACCAATTGATGAAGATATGACTGCAGTAAAACAGCTCACAGAAACCTGTGAATTCAAGCAGCTGAATGACAATCTAGTCGAGAACAGCAGTACCTTGGTGATAAGAGATTCTACTATGACAGCGTGACTGCTAAGTGAAGAGAATCTGCTTTTTGAAGAAGTTATAAATAGCTACTGTTATGTATGTAGGTGAGCATGTCCATAATGTGAAGAAACAGCTCAAACCTGTGAATTAATTTGAATCATAAAATCCCAACAGTTTGGAACAATCCATTCAGCCCATCAAGTCCACACTGCCCTGATCAGAAATTGGCTAGCTGTAAGAAGACAGAGGGTGATGGTTGATGGGAAATGTTCATCCTGGAGTTCAGTTACTAATGGTGTACCACAAGGATCTGTTTTGGGGCCACTGCTGTTTGTCATTTTTATAAATTACCTGGATGAGGGCGTAGAAGGATGGGCTAGTAAATTTGCAGATGACACTAAAGTCAGTGGAGTTGTGGATAGTGCAGAAGGATGTTGCAGGTTACAGAGGGACATAGATAAGCTGCAGAGCTGGGCTGAGAGGTGACAAATGGATTTTAATGCAGAAAAGTGTGAGGTGATTCACTTTGGAAGGAGTAACAGGAATACAGAGTACTGGGCTAATGGTAAGATTCTTGATAGTGTGGATGAGCAGAGAGATCTCGGTGTCCATGCGCGTAGATCCCTGAAAGTTGCCACCCAGGTTGATAGGATTGTTAGGAAGGCATACGGTGTGTTAGGTTTTATTGATAGAGGGATTGAGTTTCGGAGCCGTGAGGTCATGTTGCAGCTGTACAAAACTCTGGTGCGGCCGCACTTGGAGTATTGCGTGCAGTTCTGGTTACCGCATTATAGGAAGGATGTGGAAGCGTCGGAAAGGGTGCAGAGAGGATTTACCAGGATGTTGCCTGGTGTGGAGGGAAGGTCTTATGAGGAAAGGCTGAGGGACTTGAGGCTGTTTTCGTTAGAGAGAAGAAGGTTAAGAGGTGACTTAATAGAGACATACAAGATGATCAGAGGATTGGATAGGGTGGACTGTGAGAGCATTTTTCCTCGGATGGTGACGGCTAGCACAAGGGGACATAGCTTTAAATTGAGGGGTGATAGATATAGGACAGATGTCAAAGGTAGATTCTTTACTCAGAGAGTAGTAAGGGCATGGAATGCCTTGTCTGCAGCAGTTGTAGACTCGCCAACTTTAAGGGCATTTAAATGGTCGTTGGATAAACATATGGATGATGAGGGAATAGTCTAGGTTAGATGGACTTCAGATTGGTTTCACAGTTCGGCGCAACATCGAGGGCCGAAGGGCCTGTACTGCACTGTAATATTCTATAATGTTCTATGTTCTGTGTTCTATGAGCCACTTTCCCTACTCTATACCCTTTAACCCTGCATTTCCCATGGCTACTCCACCTAACCTACACATCCCTGGACACTATGGGCAATTTAACACAGCCAATCCACCTAACCTGCACATCTTTGGACTGTGGAAGGAAACCAGAGCACCTAGAGGAAACCTGCACAGACACAGGGAGAATGCGCAAACTCCACACAGACAGTCACCTGAAGCTGGAATTGAAGTAAAGTCCCTGGCACTGTGAGGCAATAGCGCCAACCACTGAGACACTGAGCCGCCCCAATAAGTCCTCCAAGCAGGTCTGATTCGTAGTTCAGACTTATCCACTATTCTGCAAAACTACCGAGACCTTTCAAATACAATAGCTTGGTGAAAAGCAACAATTATCCACAGAAGGGCCAACAGAAAGATGAAGGAGGTTATCACATAAAACAAAAGGAGGCAGATCCAGTGTGGGGAAGAAGTATTTTAGCTACAAGAAGCTAAATCATTTTGCGTGTGAGTGTTTAACTGGGAAGCAGGTAAACAAGTCTGTTTAGACAGTAGAAATAATTGCCACAGAAAAGGCAGATAAAAATTCAGATGGAACATTTAACATCTTACAGCGGTTTGAAATGTCAAGGCTAAAGGAGAAAAATGCTTCATAACTATTGTGATGAAAACAGCAGAATAAGAGTATCAAATTAATATGAAATTCCAGATAGACACTGATCCTTCCTGCAGCATTATGAGTTTTGCAGCCCTGTGTAATGTTACAAAAGATAGTGATCAGAAAGCAATGTCCACAAAAGGAAAGTGACAGAAAGATGCTCACCCCAAGATGGCAAATTAGTCTGAAAACCCAAAGTAATCGTAAGATTGAAGGACTGGAATTCTAAGTATTAGACAAGATTCTAAAGCTACTCCCTCATCAGAAACAAGTCAAAAGCTCAGATGAGTAACACAAACCATGGCAGAAAGATTTATGATGTTTCAGAAGTCATACAGGCTGATGAACAGAAAAACCAACAGAGTGAGGCAGAAACCACGTGAAAGAGGCACCTAAGTTAAATGCATAAATTACCACGTGTCAGATAAAAAGATTTTGTCATTGATTCAGAGAACACATGAGTCCAACCAACAAACGTTGGAGAAAAAGGTGACAATATGCTTATCCACTATCATAAGGCATAAACAGATTAAAGACCATGCATGCCATGAGTGTAAAAAACAGTGGGATTCACTAGAATAATAGAGTTGTTACTGCATGAGAAACCGTGTCTGTATAGTGGGTGATTTGGGTAATTCAGAGTTACAAATAGTGCTTGTAAATTTGTTTTTTTTTGAAGGAGGATATTTAGATTGAAATGCAACCATGTACAAATAACTTTCCTGGTTTGCTGTAATCATGTGACTACTACCGTGAGGCACACGTACTGCATATTTTTCAATAAAGTGCACACAACGTTGTGAACGCAGAACAATGAGCATTCAGGTACGTGAACGAGTGTGGAAGGTGTTCTCAATCACTCTGGTCAGGAAAATTTAAAGTTTCTGAGCACTTAATACCAAAACTTTAACCTCATGTGAGAATTTAAATTTTGGTGTCTTGTCCAATCAACTTTCTCTTCCACCTTTCTAAATTCTCTGGGGGTTCCAGTCCAATTAAACCCCATCTGGAATTTTTATCACAAAGCATTCACCACTACTTCGAGGAGAGAAAGCAGGTTAAAAATTTGAGAAACTTTTGAACTGAAAAGAAGTTTGTATTCTGCATTATGTTTAGCTCACACTTTTATCAGCAAAATTAAAGTTTTTCAACACAGAAGTAGGGATGCCTTTAAGCACAAGGACACTCAGAGGCAACATGGTGTGGAGCTGGATGAACACAGCAGGCCAAGCAGCATCATAGGAGCAGGAAAGCTTGACGTTTCAGGCCTAGACCCTTCATCAGAAATGGGGGAGGGGAAGAGGGTTCTGAAATAAATAGGGAGAGAGGGGGAGGCGGATAGAAGATGGATAGAGGAGAGGATAGGTGGAGAGGAGGCAGACAAGTCGAAGAGGCGGGGATGGAGCCAGTTCATCCAGCTCCACACCTTGTTATCTCGGATTCTCCAGCATCTGCAGTACCTACTATCTCTGATACTCAGAGGCATTCATTTAAACAGCTTTCTGTTTGTGTGTTTTTGACTGAGCTGTAATGATGTTCTACATTTTTGTTAAGATGAAGGGTTGACATTTATACAGCACCATTCAGGTCCACAAGACAACTCTATGTCTGTTACAGACGTGAAGTCATTTTTGTAATGTAAGTGAACATTGGTACAATGGAAGAATGGTCAGGAAACTGCGCACATGTGCAAAAAGTACCAGGACAATTGCAGCAGTGAGAATGATAGGCAGATAATAGTCACTTTAATTTAACTTCTGATTTATGCATGTAAACTACTTCAAATGATGGAACATCTGTTTGTGAAGTAATTATCCTACATCTTCAACTGACAGCACATCACAGCCACTTCATTATGTAAACTTGTGTTGTCCTCTTTGTTATCCATATTACATGATCATAGAATCCCTACAGTGAGGAAACAGGTCATTCAGCCCAACATGTCCACACTGACCTTCCAAACAGCATCCCACCCAGATTCACTCCCTACCCTATCTCTGTAACCCTGCATTTCCCAGGGCTAATCCACCTAACCTAAACATCCCTGAACACTCTGGGCAATTTAGCACAACCAATCCACTGAACCTGCACACCTTTGGACTGTGGGAGGAAACTGGAGCACCCGGAGGATACTCACACTGACACAGGGAGAATGTGCAAACTCCACACAGACAGTTCGCCGAGGCTGGAATTGAACCTGGGTCCCTGTCCCTGTGAGGCAGCTGTGTTAACCACTGAGGCACCATGCAATAGTTCAGCATTTTATCCACATTTAGTAAAAACTGCTCATGACACAGTGAGGCTAAAACTAACTTTGATTGCACTGAGTTCTTTAACATGTATAACTGGACATAATATTAAATTGTTCCATTCAGTATCTTTGTTTTTTTTTTAAGTTTTGAGTTTCCAGCAGAAATATTCAACCGAAACTGATTTCCAGTTGACCATAACGTCTGTAGAGCTCATGCTTATATGATGAATGTGTTATTCGATGACTATGGGCATTTGGAAACATCATGAACTCATTTTTCATACAGAATTAAAGCAGATCAGCCCTACTTTAGTTGCCATAATTTAAAGTGTGGACTTAGATTCCCACAACACTTACTGAAAGAAAATTATTTAACTTTCAATTTTCAAATTAAGAACATAAACCAGTTGTCAGTTTTTTTGTTGTCCTGTACATGGTATTGTGACAAATATAACAATATAAGTGCAAATCTTTACAAAAGTTAAAAGACTGGGTTTAATTGCCCAAATCAATATTCAGAAGATTCAAGCCCAGTAATAAATCCTTTACATCATTTTACTATTTACATTCCACAATTAATTTATCCCAAACAATCAAACATTTAATAAACATAGCATGACATGTCTTTACAACAATGTTCTTTGAACAGTATTTGGGACAAGAATCATAATCATTCAGTATTATGGTTTTTGAAATATTTTCTTATTTTGCTGATGTAAAGAATGGAAACACATAGACATGAATTCCTGTATGGATTGAGAGTTGAAATGACACCAGAAATCCAAATCTTAAAGTCCAATTTCTGAACGCAGCACCTACAAGTTAATAGGCTGAGGGGTGGGGGATTAACGCAATTTGCAGTCTGCAGATCCATAGTATGAGGAGGCAGCTGCACATATTAAATAAAATACCACCGCTTTCAGTCAAATCTGATATTCATTTGTGAAATGCCTAAAACAGAACCTGTGTACTCTAGACCTGGTAGGATGTCTAGAAGGTCTAAACTTATCAGAATTTCTTGGAGACTAAGGAGACCATTTCATATAAATGCCAGGACACCTTCAGGAAAGGCCATATACCCTTTCGGAAGCATGAGATGCCCTTTGGTATTAATAAAAGCAAAACATGATTGCATACAGAAACCATATTAAATAATTCGAACTGTCAAGTTCATTGGAACTATCAAAACATTTGTCAAAGGGAGATCTCAGGCTGTGAAGGCATTTAAATCTCCTATATTTCAAAGATTTGACAAAACTGTCTGCAGATTTGTGAAAAAAAAAGCAATTTTACCCCTATCTTTTTCAGAAGCATGAGATTGGTGCTACAAGACGGATTTCACAACATCTCATTATCACCATGGGGTTCTTGTTAGTTCTCAGTTTGACTGTTAGCTCCAAGTGTTCATGAAATCTTTAAAATTAATATATAAACTTGAAAGCATGTTTTTATAAGAATTAAAGAATGTTAAATATCAGAAATTGATTTTTTTTACTAACAAAAGTTTTTTTTAAATTAAGTTATCAATCAATACTGAAGACCTTTATTTAACAACAGCATGGATATAGAGGTCTCCCAATGGATTACTGAGTTGGCATGAAGATATAGGAGAAATGGTGGGAGAAGAGAGATGGATTGGCATGAGTTAACACTATGTTGACATAAGATACATAAAAAACCGTGAGAGCTGGTTAAAACAATTATTAAAAGCTAGGAGGATACGGAGAGCATTCTGCCCTTTGATCCAGCTCGAGCATTCATAATCATCAAGGCTGGTCTTCTATCTCAATGCTATATTCCTGTTTTCTCCGTATACTCCTTGAAGCCTTTAAAATATAAAAGAAATCTTTCTCTTTATTGGATATATTCAGTGATTTAACCTCCACACCCTTCTGTAGTAGAGAATTCTATTGGTTCACTGTCCTTTGAGTGAAGAAATATTTCCTCATTTCAATCTTAAATACAATCTTTGTACGCTGAAACTGTGACTGCTGTTTCTTTACGCCCCAATGAGAGAAAAATATCCTCCCTAAATGTAGTTTATCCAGCCCTGTTAGAATTTTACAGGGTACAATATGGTCACCTCTCGTTCTTCTAATCTCTAATGAATATTGGCCCAGTTGAACCCAGTACCTTTCCACCTTCCCCAGGATCAGCCTGGTGTACTACTGCTACACTCCCTCTAAGGCCAATATATCATTTCTTAGGTAGGGAGGCCAAAACTGCATGTAGTGCTCCAGTCGGGTGGCATGGCGCCTCAGTGGTTAACACTGCTGCCTCACAGTGCTAATGACCTGAGTTCAATTCCACCCTTGGGCAACTGTCTGTGGAGTTTGCATGTTCTTCCTGTTACTACTTGGGTTTCCTCTGAGTGCTCTGGTTTCCTCCCACAGTCCAAAGATGTGCAGGTTAGGTGTATGGCTGTGCTAAACTTCCCATCGTGTCCACGGATAGATGGGCTAGCCATGGGAAATGTAGAGTTACAGGGATGGTGTAGGTGGGAAGCTATTTAGATGGTTGGTGTGGACCTGAGGGGCCATTTGGCCTGTTTCCACACTGTAGGGATTCTATTCGATTCATGTGGCCTTACCAAGGCCCTGTATTACTGCAGTAAGACATCCTTACTTGAGAACACTAATGTTCCTGCTATGAAGGCCAGTATATTATTTGGGTTTCTATTGCTTGCTGTATCTGCCTGTCTACTTACATTGATTGGTGTCTAGGGACACCCAAATCCCTTTGTACATGCATACTTCCTATTAAGTCACCGTTTAAATAATACCCTTCCTTACTGTTTTACACACTGACGTGTATGACTTCACATTCCACGCTGTATTGCATCTCCATGTGTTTGCCTACACTGTCAATTTGTCCAAAGCACCTTGAAGTCTTCTGGCATCTTCGTCACAATTCCTAAATCTCTGCAGTGTTCTGTCTAGAGAGACACAGCTTGACATGGAGGCATGAAGTGTTGCAAATTGGCATGGATAGGGCATATGGTTTATTTTCCAGTAACTTTGTTTTTGTTCCGGATTTACAGCATCCGCATTTCTTTTGGCTTTTATTTAGGATTTAACTCACGGCCACATCTCTTCTAAGCATGCCCACCTTGAAAAGTTCTGCTCCTCTCTCCGATGGGATTTCCATGCCAATCTTTCTTCTTACCCACTGACATTAATTTCACTTTCACTCCTGATGTTTGACCAAGTATTTGCTAACACTCATTTCCACAGCCATATCACATTCCTCAGTAACTGCTTCCAGCTCAAACTCACCCCACATGGATTCTAACTTCAGTTTCATCCCTCAAGCTTTGGATCCTCCCAGGATCACAAATATCTCTGTGGTGTTCAGCATTCTATGGACAGCTGCTCTTGCTGCATTCTGAGATCCGCACTCAGTGCCATGCAGCGCCACATGCACACTCTCGACCCTTCTCTCCAATAGCATCACAACGCACTGGCTCAGGGCTGCACCACTCTGCAGTTCCACTTCACACTCTGGCTCATTCATCATGCTAACAAGAAACTTTTTCTTTTCCTTTCAGGCATCAAGGCCCACAAGATACAACAACTCAGACATACCCATGACCCTCTGGAACCTTCCTCGCCTCCTCTTCCCTCTGACTCCATCCCCTGCCCCAACCCCACCTCCTATTGGGTATTTACCGTCCCTCCTAATCTTCTGCTCACCGATGCTGAACACTTTGTACTCAGCAAAGGCCTCAGCTTTACTCCTCTGTGTCCCCACCGTAATGAATTTCGGGCACGACATGACGCTGAGCTCTTCTTCTGCCGTCTTCACCTCCGTGCTCATTTCTTTGGACAAGAGTCCTCTCCCAGTCCCACAGACCCCTTCGTCCAGTTCCAACACTCTCCCTCCGCCTGGACCCCTGCTTCCGGCCTTTTACCTGCACTTGATCTGTTCATTGAGGACTCTCGACGTGATGTTGGTTGCCCCAATTTCTCTGCCCCTCCTCACCAAATCCAACTGACTGCAGTCAGTGCACTCAGATCTAACCCTGACTTTGTCATTAAGCTTGCCGATAAGGGTGGAGCTGTTGTAGTACAGACCTCTACTGGCTGAGCGCCAGCTCTCAGATACCTCCTCCTACCTTCCCCTGGGCCATGACGCCACCATGACACATCAGGCCAGTGCATCCACGACGGTTACTGATCTCATTTCATCTGATGATCTCCCCACCCTCTGCTTCCAAGCTCATAGTCCCCCAGCCCCACACAGTTTGCTTCTCACTCCTCCCAAAAATTCACAAACAGGACTGTCCTGCCAGACCCATTGTTTCAGCCTGCTCCTGCCCCAGAGAACTCATCTCTTCCTACCTTGACTCAGTCTTCTCTCCCCTGGTCCAATCCCTGCCCACGTACATCCATGATTCATTCCTCTGACGCCTTACGCCGGTTTCAAAACTTCCAGTTTGCCGGTTCCAGCTGCCTCCTCCTTACCATGGATGTGCCATTCCTTTACACGTCCATTCCCCTCCAGGAGGATGTTAGGGCTCTCCGCTTCTTCCTGGAGAAAAGACCTGAACTATCCCCACACCACCATCCTCCTCCACTTGGCCGAGCTCGTCTTCACCTTCAAAAACTTCTCTTTTAACTCTTCCCATTTTCTTCAGGTAAGAGGGGTGGCCATGGCTATCCGCATGGGCCCTAGTTATGCTGGTCTTTTCATGAGTTGCTTGGCACATTCCTTGTTCCAGTCCTTTCCGGCCCCCACCCACAACGCTTTCTCCGATTTATCAATGATATCATCGATGCTGCTTCGCTCTCTCGTCTGGAATTGGAAATCTTCATCAATTTCGCCTCCAATTTACACCCTGGCCTCACTTTCACCTGGCCCATCTCTGACTCCTCCCTTCCCTTCCTCGACATTTCTGTTTCCATTTCTGGGGATAGACTGGCCATTAATATCCACTACAAACCCACTGACTCCTACAGCTACCAGGGCTATACATCCTCACATGTTGCTTTCTGTAAAGACTCCATCCCATTCTCTCAGTTCGTCCGTCTCCGTCGTATACGTTCAGATGAGGCCAGCTTCAACAAGGGAGCCTTCTAAATGTCCACCTTCTTTCTCAACTGAGGGTTCCCAAGCACCATTGTCGACAGGGCCCTCAACCAGGTCCGACCCATCTCCCGCAATTCCCTCGCCCCTTCTCTTCCCTTCCGCAACAGCGATAGGGTTCCCCTTGTCCTTACCTACCATCTCACCAAGTATCCACATCCAGGAGATCATCAGATGGCATTTCTGCCATATCCAGCAAGATGCCACCACCAGACACATGTTCTTCTCCCCTCCCTTGTCCGCCTTCTGCGGGGACCATTACCTCCAGGACACCCTGGTCCACCCTTCCTTCACCCCCAACACCTCCCCAAAGCCTTCCGATACGTTCCCCTGGAACCAGCAAAGATGCAACACCTGCCTATTTACCTCCTCCCTCCCCAATATCCAAGGGCTAAAACATACGTTCCAGGTGAAGCAACAAGCAACTGAAGCAGAATCTAGTCTACTGCATTTGCTGCTCACAATGCGGTCTCCTCTACATTGGGGAAACAAAGCTTAGGCTGGGTGACCGTTTCACAGAACATCTACGTTCTGTTCACAAACAAGACCCTGAACTACCTGTTGCCTGTCACTTTAATGCACCACCCTGCTCCCTGGCCAACATCTCTGTCTCTGCCTTGCTGCAGTGATCCAGCAAAGCTCAATGCAAGCTGGAAGAACAACACCTCATTTTCTGCTTGGGGACCCTGCAGCCCTCCGGACTCATTATTGAGTTCAATAATTTTACGGCCTAAATTCTCCCGTGTCCCAGCCCCCTACCCCACACACCAGGCCTTGTTACCACTTAGCTTGCCATTACACACTACCTGTTATTAGTGACTAATAGTCCCCATTAACAACCATTCATCCTCCCAGCCTGATCGTTAAAATTCTTTGTCTGTCCAATTGCTCTTCTCACTCTTTGGGCTCTATCCTATCATTGACTCCCCATCCCATCCCCTTTCCCCCTTTTTTTCTGTGCATAAACTGTCGTTGTCACAGCCACCATCAGTTCTGAGGAAGGATCACTGCAAACTCTGTTTTTCCCTTCACAGATGCTGGCAGACCTGCTGAGCTTCTCCAGCAACTTTGTTTTCGTTCCTTATTTACAGCATCCGCAGTTCTTTCATTTTTTTTCCATAGGGTTTATTTGATGGAGTGGTGGGAATGGAGATGTGGGCGGAAGAACTTTTGTGTTGTTTTATTCTTTTTCTTCCCAGCTTTAACAAAGTGCTGGAGCTCAGAGATACACACCTTCCACAACCCATTGCCATACATGGCACTCCTACAGTCTACTGTCAGCGTCATTCAGTCTAGGGTCAGGGTCAATGTTGAATGTTGCCTTTCATCTCACCCACTCTAACAGAACATATATCTGATCAATGCACTGTTGCACAATCCAAATGGATACTCACCATAAATTAAAATGTAGTTCACTTTTACTCCTGAAGTTTTGGAGAAATGGAGAACAATGCTCTTTATTGTACACCTGACAGAACCAGGTCCATCAACAGAAATAAACTATTTTACAAAAATGCAAGATTTATTACTTTGCTGTCTGGCAAATTCTTAAAGCACAGTTTACAAAATGCCTGATAAAAATGATTTCTTGTTCTCCCAAATGATGACATTCCAAAAAAAGATTTTTTAGTTTTATTTATTAACCTGATATCAAGATAGCTCAGCTATTGAAATGAAAAAAAACTAATAAAATGCCACTGAATGCTCATTTCTGTAAATTTCACAGGCCCTGTCCTATCTTGCTATTAAGCTGCATAGAAGAATCATAAAATCCCTACAGAAAGAGGCTATTCAGCCTATCAAGTCTATACTGGGGAGCATTTAATCCAGACCCACCCGATCCCCCTAACCCCACATTTCCCATGGCCAATCCACCTGACCTGCACATCATTTGACTGTGGGAGGAAACCAGAGCTCCCAGCAGACGTAGGGAAACCATGCAAACTCAGCACGTTCAATTACCTGAGGTTGGAATTGAATCCAGATCCTTGGTGCTGTGAGGCAACAGAGCTAGCCACTGAACCACTATGCTGCCCATTTCACCATCCTTTCATCTTCACATGGAAAACATGTGAACTTTGCTGAAGATCCCAGCAACTATTTTTAATTGTTCCTGACAAGTGAGTGGCCTGGCATTGACTTATTTCTTGTATATCCAGACCCCTAACCTGGGAGGGTGATGTCTGGTAATTGTTTCTCACAAAGCTGTATCATTTAGGAGGGCTTTCATTGTCAATTATTGATCCACGACCATAATTATTGAAATGTTATATCCTACATTATAATTAGTTTCCTGAAACCCCTTGGTTAAAAGAGTTATAATAATACCATTTACTTGCACAGAATTACATAGAATCTAAAGCACTGAAACAGATCATTTGGTCCAACTGATCCATGCCAATGCTAGTGGTCCACGCATGCCTTCTCCCATTTCTTATTATCTAACCATGTCAGATCACCTTTCTGTGCCTTTCTCTCACTTATATATAGCTGACTTTCCAGTAAAGGTCTCTGTGTTACTCACCACAGTGACTCATTATGATCACAAGATTCATCTTCCTACCACTGCATAAAAAAGTTTTTCCTGAATCCCACACTGGAGTTATTGATGACTATCTTATGTTTATAGATGCTAATTTTGTTAATTTATACAATTAGAAATGGCTTTTTTATGTCTTCTTTATCAATCTCCTTCTTAAACCCTCAATCTTGCATTTCCAGATTTTGAATATAATATCCTTTATTGTCACGTGTACTGAAGTACAAGAGTGCAGTAAAGAGTTTTACAATGTCACCTCTTATGGAGCCTTCTTAGGTACAAGTGCCTAGGTACAAATCTTAGATACAAAAACTGGAATAAAAAATATAAGTAGTTGCATTACCTTATAGTGTTTAAAGAATAACTTAGAGATAAGGCATAATTAAAGGATTGACATTACACTCAGATAAACAAATTACAAGTAAACATTACATTGCAGTAGCTGAGTGCAGGGCCTTCTATGTGTGGCCTGACAGCCTGCGTCAAACCCCAGTCCAACAACCACCTCCACTCCACTCCAATCATTCCACACTGGCTCTCAACTGCTTCAAGGTAAGTTTCCTCAGGGACTCGCTTCCCCGCGCCAATCTCCACCCAGGACTCAGTCCCTGCGCCAGCCGCTGCTCCAGGACTGTTTCCCCAGGCCGGCCGCAGTTTCAAGTCCTTTGAGATTTTCCTGATAAATGTGTCTTTCGATTCCAGCATCATCTATGAAAATATTTTTCACACTCACTATGGTGCCTCAATGGCTGCTTTATAATAAGGAGATCTGTACACACGTTCTACCCAGGGTGGAATACAGGTTTAACTTTGTAACAGCTGCAAGAATTTACATCAAAATATATATGAAGAGACTCCTCAATTTCACAGATATTTTGCTTTCAAACAAAGCACTGTTTCTTGTACAGAGGCCCCAAAAGGATTAACAAGCAGTGTACACTTAAGTAATTAGCAAAATGAATAATGCACTCAAATTGCACTACCTTCATATAACTCCTAAATGTGCATCTGAGCACATGTGCATGCTCTTTCTCATAAAGCTTAGGCGTTCCCTATGCAGGGAAAGTTTTGCAACCTAATATCCTCCCTGCTCAGCTATCCAAGTCTACTTTATAAATTTTCAAAGGCCTTTTTTCTTGACTTTCAGAGGCTCTTTTTCCACTCCTATTAATTCCTTTATTAGATGATGCAGTTACTGTGGTAACATTATGTCCTGTATTTCTGCTAAATGCTTTTAGGATTTTCTTCATTGGATGTATAAGGTATTACAGATATATCCTTTAACTTGAAATTTTTGAAACGAGTTGTTATTGTTAATTTTTCAGAAGTATCAAATATTCTGTTACCAAGATGAAAATTCAAACTACCAAGAACAAAATAGCTTATTTAGAATACGTATCAAATCTGCTGTTCCTGTTTAAGATTTATTGGGACTGAATCAGCACTCTCCAGCATTCTTCGGTTTTCCTTTGTTAATTGCAAGCTTCTTTCCATTCAGTTTCTTTGTTTAAAATGACTGCTATCAAACATGTCAGGATACTGACTTTCAGAAGCTCAACCAGCCAACAATAGAAATATGTACACATTAATTCTGCACTACCAAGCTAAGTAATCAGATAACAATTCGTTTAATTCACATACACTGACATTTCCTTGATTATTCCAAACTAATTACCACCTTGCATCATCATTTGCACTATTATGAGACATAGATTTGATGAATTAAACTTATTAATTTGCGTCTTTTGTACCCTTATTAGAATGAACCATATCTTCAGGGTTTTTTTACTATATATTATAACATGCATGTTGTACTATTGCTGGGAGTTTTAAGGATTCCTTTATATATATAAAATTTCTTTTATTCAGTCATGGGACATGGGCACCTCTGGCTAGTATTTATTGTCCAGCCTTAGTTGCCTTGAGAAGACGGTGTTGACCTGTCTTATTGAACTGCTGCAGTACATGTGTTGTAGGTAGACCCACAATGTCATGAGGGAGGGAATTCCAGGATTTTGACCCAGTAACGTTGAAGGAACAGCAAAATATTTCTGAGTCAGGATGGTTAGTGACTTGGAGGGAACGTGCAAGTGTGGTGTTGCCGTATATCTGCTTCCCTTGTCCTTCTACATTGGTAGTAGTCACAGATTTTTAAAATGCTGTCTAGGGATCTTTGGTGAATTTACGCAGTGCATCTTGTGAATGGTACATACTGCTGGTATGCAGCATCAGTGGAGGGACTGAATGTCTGCGAGCTGATGCCAATCAAGCAGGTTGCTTTATCCTGGATGGTATCAATCTTCTTGATGTTTGTTGGAGCTGTACTATGTAGGAATTTCCAGGATTTTGATTACGAAGTAACAATGATATACATCCAAATCTAGAAGGTGAGTAGGTCGGAATGGAACTTGCAGGTGATGGTGCTTCAATGTATCTTTTGCCCTTTGCCCTTGTCCTTTTAGATAACAGCAGTCATGTTGGCTTGGTAAATTTCTGCAATGTATCTTGTAGATAGAACACACTGCTACCACTGAGCTTCGGTTGTGAAGGAACTGGATGTTTGTGGATGTGGTGCCAACCATTCATCATCTGACTGAGCTTGATATTTCAAAATTAGAAAATCCTTTCATGATACATTTGATATTCAATAAGTCCAAGTTAGTAAATGATGATCAAGGACAGGGTTTTCCAATTGAAAACCTGACAACTAAATGTGAGTTGAATTAACTCCAAGCATCTTCTCAAATAAACATTAATCCTTCACTGCCACATTTCCATTGTAATTAGTCTCTCACTCCACAGCACACACAACACTCTTCCAAAGTGTCCACCTTCCCACTCATTTAACAGCCACGGGAGCAGATGTTGTTTACTACACAGCACTGCCTGAGACTTGTCAGCATATGCATCACCAAGACTCGAGCCCAGTCAACTAATCCCTAGCTTTTGAATCTCACTCAGCACTTGATCATCCCCAACTCCCATTAGAACATGGGCCTGGCCTTGATACGCACTCATAGGGCTGAGTGATAGCGCATCTGTGTCTGATCCAATCTTGTCACAACTGGAGAGATCCCCTTTGTCAATATTCCACTGCTTCTCTCTGGCTTCACAGAGGATGTTGAGAAGTGATTGATGATGGTGCAATCAAATATCTCCAGCATGGTGGCAGAGGGAACAGTCTTAAATAATTCCCGCAGCTCCTCCAATCACCGGTTCCCCTTGTTCCTATAATCACAGATACTGTTTCTTGAGGAGCAGTAAGAGTGGGACAGAGGAAACCTGTATTTGGGGAATCTAGATCAGTCAGCATGAGAGAGACTTGGTGACTGAAATGTATTCAGCTGTTAGAGTCAGGGACTCTGGTGTGTGCACTGCATGAGTTGTGTTTTTGGTAATATACAAGGTCTGTTTTTGGTAGGAAGCCAGGGATAAGTTTTAGCTCATAGATCATAGAATCCCTACAGTGTGGAAACAGGCCATTCAGCCCAACAAGTCCACACCGCACCTCTGAATACTGTATACTGTACAAAATATGTTGTTTTCCTTTTCAATCTATAAAGGAGTATTCAGAATTAATGGGATTACATTTTTACCTCATGTTTAAAAACCTTTGAATTTGAGTTATACCTAATATTGTAAGTATTGTATTATTTTTTGATTTCTGTTGTGAACAAAACTATTAATTGTCAAAGCAAAATCTGCAGCATTACATACAAATATCTCAGTGAGGGAACACTTAGCTAAAAATAAAAGAAAACAAAATAAGATCTACCAAACCAGGTTCCAGTCCGGGATCTGACTTCTCCAGTAACAACATCAGCTGGAACCATGACAACAGGCTTAATATTTATATGTCTGCAGAAGGTGTCCAGATTCCCCCTTATGTTGGTTGTCAGGTTTTTCTTCTCTCATAATTCATCTTTGCTTCTCTCAAATGCTCTATCACCTCCCTTTTGAACCTTTGTATTCCTCATGCTTCTCATTTGTATTTTCTACTTGACACCTGTCAAAAACATCTTTTTTCCTTTTTTATCTCAATTCCTATCTCTTATGTCATTCAGGGAACTCAGGATTTTTTTTTTTGTAATTGTTGTCTTACCTTTCTCTTTCAAGGGAACAATCCTTGACTATGCCTGAAGCATTTTGTCTCTGAAGGCAACCCATCACTCTCTGCAACGTTCCAATCCAGTCAATCCTCCTCAGCTCCATTCTTGTTCCAGTGAAATTGGCACTCCGCTAATTGACTTTTCTTACTCTGGATTTCTCACCAGCATCCAAACCTTACAATGCAACAATCACTGTCCTATTAAGTTGAGGAGATGACACTTAATCTAGTTGATCCATCTCAATTCCAAGAACCAGATCAACAGTGCATTGTTTATTAAAACTGAAATAACTATGGATGCTGTAGATTAGGAACAAAAACAGAAGTTGCTGGGAAAGCTCAGCAGGTCTGGTAGCATCTGTGAAGAAAAAAATCAGACTGAATGTTTCGGGTCCGCTGACCCGTCCGCAGAACAGTGTGTGTGAGTGCATTGTTTATTGTTGGACTAAGCACATACTGTTGTCAGAAACATTCCTCAACACAATGAAGGAACACTTGTTCTTTGTTGACCCTTATACAACGAGTCTATATTTACATAACCAAAGTCTCCCATTGTAAGTACTTTATAATATCAGCATCCCTCTGTAATTTCCCCAGCAGATTTGTTCTACTTCTTCCCACCAGTTGGTGGTCAATAGACTACACCAAGAAATGTAATTGCAACCATTTTCATAGGATCATAGAATCCCGACAGTGTGGAAAGAGGCCATTCAGCCTTTTGAGTCTGCACTGATCTTCCAAAGAACATCCTACACACACCCAGCTTCCCAACCTACCCCTGTAACCCCACGTTTACTCTGGCCAATCCACATAACCTCCACATCTTTGGACTGTAGGAGGAAACCAGAGACTTGGGGACAACATACAAACTGCACACAGAGAGCTGGAATCAAACCCAAGTTCGTGACGCTGTGAGGCAGCAGTGCTAACCACCGTGACACTGTGCCACCTATGTTTTTAATCTTTAGGCAAACTGATTCTGTCTTAAACCCCTCTGAGACATCCTTTTTCTCCAAAATGCAATGCTGCCCTTAACTAATACTGCCATTTCTTCTCCCTTCTGTCCTTTTCTATCTTATTTTTAAACATCTTCTACCCAGGAATATTTAAACTCAGTCCTGCCTTTCCCTGACTGTTCTGTCATCATGACACCATCATATTTCCACATGGTAATCTGCACTCATAACTCTCCAATTTTATAGTCTGTACATTTACAGACATGCACAGTACTCTAATATAGGCTTGGGGACTTTTCCTCGACTCTGACTTCATATTCTAATTCTCTATTGTCTATGCTAATGCTATCTGTGTCTCCACCCTAGTGTTCTTGTCTCATCATGTCTGTTGGTTCCCACACCATGCCAGGTTAGCTTAAAGCCCTCCTAACAGAATGAGCAAAACACCCTGCAATAAACTCAGTTCCAGCTCTGTTCAGGTGCAACAAGTTTGGCTCAAACAGTGGCCAGATTCCCCAGGACCAATCCTAGTGTCCCAGGAATCTAAAGCCCTCCGTCCTTCACTATATTTCCAGCTGTGCCTTCACCTGCCGTATTGTCTGATACTCACTTGCATATGGTGCTAGAAGTAATCCAGAAGTTCCTACACTTGTAGGCTTGTTTGCTAAATTTAAAACTAGCTCCCTAAATTCAAACTGCAGGACCACATCCCCCTTTCTCCGTAAGCCATTGATATCAACTTGGACCATAACCTTTGGCTGATCACCTTCCCCCTGAAGAATGTCCTGCAACTGCTGCATGACATCTTTGTCCTTGGCACGAGGAATGCAATATACCATTCTGCTGTCACATCTGTAGCCATAGAAATACCTTTCTCAACCTCTGACTAATTAATCACCTATAAATATGGATCTTACTTTCTTTTTCCTTCTCCCCAACCCCTGTAAAGCTGAGCCGCTCATGGTGACACAAACATGGCTCAGACTGTATTCCTTTGAGGATCTAACATCTTCTTTAGCTTTTGAAATGGAAAGAGAATGATTTGAGAGTGCAGATCCAAGAACTCCTGTACCACCTGCCTGTTTCTCTTGCACTGCCTTACGGTCACCCATTCCCCTTCTGCCTCAGGGCCCTGGAGCTGTAGGTGGTCGCTTCTCTGAACATGGTGTCCACTTGACTCTCACCTTCTCAGAAGGTGCCAAAGTGACACCAGCTACTGTTTTTGTTCAGAAACCCAGAGCTCAGGTTTCTGCAGCTCATAGCAATTCCTGCATATATGATTGTCTCAGGTACTTGTAGGATTATATTGCTTTTTATATTATTAAAAAGGCACAGATTTCACTTAACCGAACTGGGATCTTAACTTTAAATCACTTACATTAACCTTACACTGCTTTGAATTAATTGCATTACTTTGTTATAATGGTCTTAACCTGCCTTATTTCTGGTGTTGCTCAATTTAATTCAACTATAGCTACTTCTTTAAAAATAATACACTTTTACAGCAAATTAATGATAGACCTAAAAGTTCTTTATTATGAACCAATGAACTGACTGAGAAAGAGTAGAAGATAAAGCAAATTTCACAAAACTCCCCCACTCCATTGTGTAAACATAGTAGCAGAGACTTGAGTGAGATATTTTACTGGAGCTTGTGGAGAGGAAATGCCGTGAAACTTCATCGAAATTGACTGCTAACATTTTGTCAAATTCCAGTTGGTAAAAGTCCCCAGCCCTTAAAGGACGTGGGCAATAGTGAGTCAATTAAAATGGTGTGGCAAAATCACAAAGATTAGATTCTCTACATCAAGAAAGAAAGTCTGATCTTCCACACAAAGTTTTGGCTGTTAGATGTAAATTTCACCAGTGAATGACAAGAGGCCTTTTTACATTTATATCTTACTATTACCTAATCATGTCTCATGAACGTGCAGTGTGCCATGTTCCTGGGAGCCTGAGAAAAACAAGATGGCGACAATTCCTGCCGCAAAATTCAGCTGGGGCCTGGCAGCTGCAACTAACCAGCAACTACTCTGAATTTGCTAACACCTCAGGAATGCTCCATGGGCAATGCCCACCTGCATCCTTCATCCACAGAGGCTGGAACTGGATGAGGAACAGCTTCACCACAATGTCAGGGCACATCTTCAACCCACTTAGGGTACAGTTCACCATTTCAATACTGCACCCTGGACTGCACTGACACCTCACAGAGCAATTCTACTGTTTTGTGTACACGGACAGGCAACTATCCTGTTTATTTCAGGTATTTTGGCTTGTTTTCCTAGCACTCGCTCAGTCTGTGCCATTTGGATACTCATAATATCTCAGCCTTGCCTTGCCTTTTTGTGCATCAGTGCCTCATTCAGAACTTACAGGCATGCAGGTAGGCAGTTTTCCAATCAGAGGGTGGACACAGTGCTTTATGGCACAGGGTTACATCAATGTCACACCAGCTGGATGAGCCAGCAAATTACTAGAACCAAGGGGAGGAGACCCCATTCTAGGCTGGGAGAGGCAATGGCTTAGTGGTAGTATCACTAGATGATCAGTCCAGAAACTCAGCTAATGTTCTGGGGACCTAAGTTTAAATCCTGCCATGGCAGAATTTGCATTCAATAAAAATCTGGAATTAGGAGTCTAACGATGATCATGAAACCATTGACGACTTTTGGAAAAACCCACCTGGTTCATGAATGCCCTTTAGGGAAGGAAACTGCAGTTTTTACCTGGTCTGGCTGACAAGTGACTCCAGACCCACAGCAATGTGATTGACTTTCAACTGCCCTCCGGGCAATTAGGATGGGCAATAAATGCTGCCTAGCCGGTGATGTCCACACCCCATCAGTGAATTAAAAAAAAACTGTCAGGGAATCCTGTAACAGTCAATCGTCCAAAATCAAACCAGGGGCTTGAAAATGGTCAGTCAGACATTTGGAGTGATTAGGTTTAGGCAGTCCATATCCTTGGTGCGGGGAGTCCTGCAAATGCAATGCGACAAGTGTGGGGATCAGCAATGAGTCAGGCACGGAGCTGCACAGATGTCAATCCAGTGTCTGATCATGCATGATTTGGGACTTTTCTACCAAATTGGTCAAGCTGATTTACCACAATCCATCTAATAATTCAGTTCACTGTAAGTCAAGGTGGGTTATCAGGGTTAGAGGTGGGTAGGTGGAGGCAGCATGCTGGGATGCAGAGGGGATAATGATTGTGAAGGGGGAATAACTGAACATGTACGTGTGGGAAACAGTAAAGAGTCAGACAGCACCCTTGTGGAAGACGGAAGGTCATTAAACTTCTGCCTGAGCTGTTAAGTGTTGATTCAACGGCATCTTCGGACAAGGCTGGTTGGGTCTGGAGTTGTGGTTTCCTCTGCCAGAGCACAGGAAAGAAGTTTTCACTTCTTTCCAGTGAAACAGGAAAATCATGTTCCTGACAGCAAATCGGGGTGGCAACTAGCCTCTGCTAGCCCTCGCAGGGGCAATTCTCCTCACCTAATGACTGTGAAAGTCCATGACTGACTTACAATGTTTGAAGTTATGCGCGGGTTGGAGATTTAATGCACGATTCCTGCAGGATCCCAGCAGTAGCGAGAACTTGCAATTTTCACTCAACTTATTTTCACTCTAGCGCAGGGTCATCAAAGTGTGGTATATAAATAATGAGGTGAGCAGTGGAGAATTGCACGAGGTAAGTCGCTTGAGCTCATGGAGAAAAAGACCTCCAGGAAACACCCCAAAATTGACACTTGGTTGCAGTAAAATTCAGGCCACAGAAACCTCATGGCAAAAAAAGGTATCCTTTCATCCCTTTCTTTTTGTATTATCCAATACGGAACTATTTAGCTTGATTCCACTTTTCAGCTCTCATCTGGCCTCAAGGATACAGCACTACATGTGGAGGGAAAAGCAGTGATACTGTAAATATTTTAAAATGAGTAATCAATACATTATTGAGTAAGGAATAAACATGGAGTGTTGTTAGCACACAAATCTCCAATTCAAAGTCAATCATGTACAGACATTTAAAAGAACCATGTTCAAGTTAGCCTGCAACTTATCTGCAAATCCTCAGCATTCTTTTCTGTTGACAGTGATTTCCAACAGAAAAGTTTTAAAAGGTCAAAAATGGGGTCAAAATAATTGGGTACTTTAATGATTCAAGTGTTCACTCAATGAGATTGTAAATTTATTTTTCATTCCAATCTTCAACCAAGGCAAGAAGTCAAACTCATTGAATGGCTCTGCTCCTGTTACTTTCTAATAAAGCTCTGGGAATTAAACTGGATGTTTTGCTGTCCAACTAATATTCCTTTTGTTTAAAATTTGCAGGGTGTTGTTCAATTTTCTGCCCCATGTGTGTAATTAGTTGGAGAATAAATTTCCAGCAAGTGTTATTAACTCTCTCGTTATTCATTAACTTGAAAATATACGTGATCAGGCAACGTGTGTTTTTTACAATCTTTCATGGGATGAGTGTGTTGCTGGCTAGGCAACAGAGGGCTGTTAAGACTAAATCACATTGCTGTGGGTCAGGAGTCGCATGAAGGCCAGACTATGTGATGGTGGCAGTTTCCTTCCCTAAAGGATACTAGTGAACCAGATGGGCTTTTTCCAACAATTGACAATGGATTCATGGTCATCATCAGACTCTTAGTTCCATGTTTTAATTGAATTGAAATGCCACCATTGTCTCCTGCACACTATTTGTACTTAACGAGGCAGTATATATATTAGTTCTCATAACATGACAACCAGATGTGGTACTGAAAGATTTGATAGAGATTTATTACAGCTCTGGATTTATAGTATCTGAGCTAATGCAAAGCTATTTGGTTTCAAAAAGCACGACAGGTATGGATAATGTGAATTTCAGGTGTCTATTTCCTAGGGTGGGGGATTTCAAGACAAGAGGCTGCATTTTTTAAGATGAGAGGAGAAAGATTTGAAAAGACATGAGGGACATTTTGTTTCACACAAGAGTAGTTCATTTGTGGAATGAGCTTCCAGAGGAAATGGTGGATGCAGGTACAGTTACAATCTTTGAAAGACATTTAGATAAATACATGAATATGAAATATTTGGAAGGATATGGGCAAACCACAGGCAGATGTGGTTTAGTTTGGAATTATGGTCGGCACGGACTGGTTGGACTGAAGGGTCAGTTCTATGCTGTATGATTCTATGACTTTATAACCCTTCCCTATCTGAGGATGCATTTCTCCATTTGCACGAACCATTTTGAAGATGAAGATGATTTCATTTTTTGAGGACTGTTTTTGTCTATAGTAATAGGGCCAGCACATGCCCAAGACAAATGTTTTGCCTTCATTTCTGCCATCCCTCCAAGCCATATGCTGAAAACAAAGCTAATGTCTATACAAGTTAACTCTACCTGTCATATACACAACAGAATAAACAGTTTTCCATCAACACCAAATAGAGATACAGTCACCTGCTTGCTGACAAAATGTTGGATTTAGATGCAATAGTGGAAAGACGATTTGATTTGTTTTAGTTTATAAAGAAAGTCCCTCACAGAAGTAACCAACAACGATCTGCCTGTATTTTGAAATCTTTTTCCAAAAATGGTATAAATATACTTAAAACTGCTTCATCTAAATATAATAGTTACAACTTACCCAGAGAAAATGTTCATGTGGAGAAAATGTTCACCACTGGAGTTTTCATTCGAACTTATTTAACTAAATTTGGACATGATCATTCTGATATTGTACACTTGTTTGTCTTCTTGTTCGTTATTTGTTCTCATGGTGTGGGCAATGGTGGAAAGACAACCTAAATGGTCCAACTCCAAGTGCCCTGAGAATTTTAAACCTTACATCACAATATTTAAGTTCCAGATTATAAAGTTCTCCATAAAACATATGAAAACAGTAGTTGAGATAAAAGGTACTGCAGATGCTGGAGAATCCGAGATAACAAGCATGGGGCTGGATGAACACAGCAGGTCAAGCAGCATCATAGGAGCAGGAAAACTTGACGTTTCGGGCCTAAACCCTTCATCAGAAA
>JAHRHZ010000035.1:9086873-9166409 GCA_024137785.1 Ginglymostoma cirratum | reverse complement strand
CTGATCAATGATTTCTGATGAAGGGTTTAGGCCCGAAACGTCAAGTTTTCCTGCTCCTATGATGCTGCTTGACCTGCTGTGTTCATTCAGCCCCATGCTTGTTATCTTGAAAACAGTAGTTATTGGGCTGGCCAAACAAATTAAGAGATTGGAATTTGAATATATCTGACTTTTTTTTTCAAATGCTGACTTACTTCCTGGTCATTTTCAGCAAATTCAACATTTAGTCAATGACTTCTTCATTTGTGATGGTTCTCATAAGCTGAATCATTCCATGGAAACTAAAGTGGATCGTCAAAAACTGGAGACCCAGCTACACAAATATCTATAGCCTCCTTAATGCTGCATTATTGCAACCAAGCACCTCTTATGATAATCAACAATAAAGAAAGGACAGTAATTAGGGCATATGGTTATATAGAGCTCTTCCTTTTTCACAATCGAGCAGCGAGGCAAAAACCAAAAACAAAGTCATAAAACCTAGATGTATTTCATAAAATTAGCTTGAGTCAAGTGTTGGAACCCACTTGTCATAAACCACAGAGTCAATTGTTAAACAATGACAAAATTACACATTATAAGCGTGAATGTCCTAAAATAACAACTGCTGTTTCAGTACATTGCCTGAGGTGTGGAGTCCCTCAGGTTAAACCACCACCAGTTGTTTCTTGGTAAGAGAGCAGCCCTATGGTCTGTTGGGGCTACGGCTCCAGAGGTGTATAACAACATCTCTGCACAGGGTATAGAGTCCTAGAGTCATTCAGTATAGAAACAGATCCTTTGGTCCAACCAGTCCATGCCAACCATGCTCCCAAACTAAACTAGTCCCATGTGCCTGCACTTGGCCTATATCTCTCCAAACATTTCCAATTCATGTACTTATCCAAATATCTTTTAAACGTTGGAACTGCACCTGCATCCACCACTTCTGGCTGTTCATTCCATACACAAACCACTCTTTGTGTAAAAAATGTTGTCCTTTACATCCTTTTTAAAACTTTCTCCTCTCACCTTAAAAAATGTGCTCCCCAGTACTGAACTCCACCATGTTAGGGAAAAGACCCTTGTCATTCACCATATATATGCCCTCATGATTTTATAAACTGAGAGAGTAAAACTATGATGTCAGTTTCCAATGCAAGCACGTGCGAGAGAAATATTGATGTGCGGAGATGCAATCTATATATAGAGAAGCCTGTTAATTCAGGAATAACTGATATCTCTAAGAGTGAACTGAAATGATCGAAGTTCTGTAGGAGAACTGAGGATTGTAAAAATATTAGCAGAACTGTTTTCAGATTCACTTTTAAATAGAATATCCTTTGTGCAGCGAAAAGTGTGTGTCGTTTCACGTACATAGGCATTATTCACACCAGCTTTGAATAAAATTTTAAAAAAAGACAACTTAAAGAAAGTGTAACATTTCCTTCTCCGCTGCCACCGCCAGAGTCCTGCTCTGGGCTTCCCAGTCCACACCATGCCGCCAAGAATATCAGGCTCTTAGAGGGGATATGAGGAAAAATAAATTGCTCATAGGGTGGTGGGGGTCTGGAATGCACTGCCTGGGTGGGCAGTAGAAGTGGCTAACCTTGCAACCTTTAAAACGCACTTAGCAAACACTTAAAGTGACATAACATTTGAGGCTTTGCTGCAAGTATGGGAAAGTGTATATGGTAGTATATTTTTGATGGGGTGCATGCAGATTTGATGGGCTGAAGGGCCTCTTCGGTACTGTTTGATGTCATGATTATTTGTTACTCATTTACTATTTTTCACATTGCTAGTGATGGCGGCTGTATAGGAAGAGTTCATGACAGAAAATGCCGTTTGAATCTAAAATGCAAACATTTAAGTGACTCTTGGATAGGTACATGGAGGATAGTAAAATGTGGGGTATGCAGGGTAGATTGTTCTTAGTATGATAATAGGTTGGCACAGCATTGTGGGCCAAAGGGCCTGTACTGCGCTGTACTGTTCCCTGTTATGTTCTTTTATGAGGAGTAAATGGCCTTTCTCACTGTTGACACTTTCCTACTATTCTTGTTTTTCCCACTTGGAATTCGAGTACTAACACACCCCAATCTATAAATAATAACCTCTCCAAGTATGAAAACTGTTGTATAAATCTTGTAGTGACCTGTGTACTAATTGTTTTCAATATGAATACTGGTCACTCAGTTTGCGCTGGTTCAGTGGTAGTGAACTATCCATGTCACAAGCCAATGTAGGAGAAGTCCACAATAAGAAAAATGCATGCAATTAGAGTTATGGTCGAAGAAAATGAAATAGATTGTTTTACCACCAGAATGAAGCCTATTGGCAAAGATTTGTAGCTCAGGTTGTGGGTGAGGTTGTTGACTTGCTCACCGAGCTGGCTTGTTTTTGTTCAGATGTTTCGTCACCATGCTAGGTGGCATCATCAGTGAGGCCTCCGATGAAGAGCTGTCGATTGATGTAACTAAAGCTGTGACATCAAAGGATACCATAACACAAGAACATAGAAATCAGCGACGGCGAGATAATGGTCTCCTTTGACACCACAGCTTTATTCACATCAATCGACATCCCACTAGCCAAAGAAACAGTGGCCACATTACTCGACGAAACAGCAACGCAGACCAGCAGTTCCATCAGCAAGGACAACATACTTAAATTACTAGAACTCTGCCTCACCACTCACTTCGTCTTTAATGGTCAGATACACAAACAGACCAATGGTACACCAATAGGGTCAGCCATCTCAGGACCCATTGCAGAAGCAGTCATGCAAAGACCAGAACACATCACACTCCCCCACATTTAACCTAAACTGTGGATCCAGCACGTAGATGACACATTTGTATTATTAAACGCAACAAATTAGAAGAGACCCATCACCTCATCAACAGCATATTCACAGGGTTTAAATTCACAAGGGAAGAAGAAAAAAGTGTATTGCAGAAACTAAACAGAAGACCAAGTCCATTGGGATTAACTATATTGGCAAAAGGAACATTTCTTACTGGATTAATAGAAGGGCTGCATGGTGGCTCAGTGGTTAGCACTGCTGCCTCACAGTGCCAGCGACCAAGGTTTGATTCCAGCCTCCATCTGTGTGGAGTTTGCACATTCTCCCTGTGTCTGCGTGGGTTTCCTCCCGCAGTCTAAAGACATGCAGGCAAAGTGGATTGGCCATGCTATATTGCCCATAGTGATGTGCAGATTAGTTGGTTTATAGGGGGATGGTGGGCGGGATGCTCTGAGGTTTGGTGTGGACTTGTTGGGCTGAAGGGCCTGTTTCCACACTGTAGGGATCCTATAAAAAAACCAGCAATCAACTTCTGTTTTTGGATGTTAAAGTAGAGTGATTGACAAACAGGGCGTTACAAACGTCAATACACAGAAAAGCAACCCATACAGATCAAGTCATCAACTTCCACAGCGCCCACCCCAATGTCCACAAACAAAGCTGCATTCGGAGACTATTTAAACGGGCCAGGACTCACTGCAACACTCCAGGACAATGCAGGGAAGAGGAAGAACACCTATACAAAACCTTTGCTATGAATGGATATCCTGGCAACTTCATCCACAGATGCCTACAAAACAGACAATAACAGGAGGACACAGTATGACCTAACACACTGACCACAGCGCCCTACATCAAGAACATATCGGAACTGACAACAAGACTCCTAAGACCACTAGGAATCATGGTGGCCCACACGCCCACAGCCACTGTACGGCTAACACTTACAAGGATTAAAGACCCCATTCCCACAACATGGTTTACTAAGTACCATGCAATAACTGCCACAAACATTACATTGGACAGACAGGAAGGAAACTAGCCATCAGAATACATGAACATCAAATAGCTGCAAAACGGCACGATAAACTCTCCTGAATATCGGTGCATTCAGACAATGAAGGTCATCAATTTAACTGGGACAAAGTAACCATTGTAGCCCAAACCAAACATAGATTTGCATGGGAATTCCTAGAGGCAAGGTCCTCCACCCATAATGCAATCAACAAACACACAGATTTGGACCCCATATACAAACCCATGCAGATCAAAACTGGAAATGACAGTCGTCACCATAACAGACTGGACGGTATAAATTCCAAGTGGAGTAGAATAACATCACTTCATCAGAGGCTCCACTGATGATGTCACCTAGCACAGTGACGAAACGTCTGATCAAAAACAAGCCAGCTCAGCAAGCAAGCCAATAACCTCATGAAACCTATTTAAACACATGAAGGTCTGCTCCCTTCCTTACAATAGAGCTTGTTACTAGTATGTCAAAATAACTGATATTATTAAAACCAAAAAGGTTATTACTCATTTAAAACAAGTAAGAACGAGCGGGCCTATGATTCTTTGTCTCAATGAGTTTCTTCCATGTATCACCTAATGGGCTATGAGGAAAATCAAGGGTAAGAGAAAGGCTGTTTGGTCCAAATAAACTTGAAAGGGTTCAGAAAAGATTTACAAGGATGGTGCCAGGGTTGGAGGGTTTGAGTTAGAGGGAGAGGCAGAATAGGCTGGGACTATTTTCCCTGGAGCATCATAGGCTGAGGGGTGAGATTGTACAGGTTTATAAAATCATGAGAGGCATGGATAGGGTGAATAGTCAAGGTCTTTTCCTCAGGGCAGGGGAATAAAACTAGATGGCATAAGTTTAAGGCGAGAGCGGAAATATATAAAAACTACCTAAGGGATAACTTTTTCACGCAGAGGGTGATGTATATATTGAATTAGCTGCCAGAGGAAGTGGTGGAATTGGGTACTATTACAACATTTAATAGGCATTCTGGATGGGTATATAAATAGGAAGGGTTTGGGTGGACATGGGCCAAATGCTGGTGAATGGAAGTAGATTAATTTCAGATGTATGGTCAGCATGGATGAGTTGGACCGAATGGACTGTTTCTGTGCTGTACATCTCTATGACTCTAGGACTTTATGCATCATTCTGATACCCCAACTGTTTCAATACAGTGTCTAATGTCCCTCCAGATAGATTGCATCACACATTAATTGAAGACATTCTTCATAACATCTGCTTCAAATCTATACATTTTTAATCACTTGAAATAGTTGCAATTTAAAATGCGTTGGAAGCAAAAGTTCTCATTACCCTGTCATCCATTGGTGAAGATAAAGTTCAGAAAGCTGCACACTAAGGAAATTTGCTGATATACCACAACTAAATGATTACATAAATGGTGTCTAATTTATAAATATCAAACTCTAATGAAAAAAATGTGTTTCCTGAAGAAAAACTGAAGCAATGCAAATTTTACAATGACATTTTTAGTTGGTCACTGTATAAATGTAATTCAAATTTACATTGATTTATATGCAGTAATATGATAAAAAAAAAGTTTCATGAAAAATGTTCCACATGATGCATTTTTATTAAACTAATAGTATTGTTGCTGAGAAAGGCTACTGGAGTTTCTAATTGAATTTTTTGATCGATTCTGCCTTGTACTTACTCACTGTCATTTAATACAGTAAACACATTTATTTTATATGGGCAATCAAATCAGCCACCATGAACCCCACTTAAAAATCAAAAGTTCAACTAACTTCAGATTTCAACTCAGTTTATGAAAAAAACATTTAGTTTTTACAAAGTTGCTCAAACATTAGTTTTCTAATCTCTTGTAGATTTGGAAAGCGAGATTTCAAGAAATATGTTGTAATAGATTTTGTGTTTTGCTTCATGACTCAAAACTTTCTATAATTATTATTCAAGCCTGGTGCTTGGGCATTGCCAGCTGGCCAGCATTTATTGCCCATCCCTAGCTGCCCTTGAATTGCATGGCTTGCTGAGCCATTTCAGAGGGTAGTTGGGAGTGAACCACATTGCTGTGGATCTGGAGTGACCAGGCAAAGATGGCAGATCTCCTTCTCTAAAGGACATTAGTGAGCCAGACATTCTTTTTTCAACAATCGGCAATAGTTTTATGGTTATCAGTAGACTCTAAGTTCCAGGTTTTTTTTTGTTTATTGAATATAAATTTCACCATCTGCCATGACAGGATTCAAACCCCGGTCCACTAGGCCATTGTCTCTCCAGTTCAGGGCCAAATGATGATTCTACTCCTGCACTGCTTCAGGAGAAATTGCCTGGCAGTGATTCTCCCTGAACTGACTTTTTAGTGCCCATAGAGCATGCTCACTGTGCAATTGAGGTAATGGATAAGTGAGTGGAACTGCTTCAGCATGGAGGAAGCTGCAGCCTGCTCTTTCAGGTAAGGGAGAGATAAGATGCTTCCATTTTGAGCTGTCTGTTCAGCCACTGTAAACGAGTCATATCTAAGAAAAAATGAGCACAGGTACCAGGCCACTTCTGTGGAGTAGATACCCCTCTTAAGGGTGGCTAATGGCTACAGCTGTAACCAGGTTGATTAGAGGAGAAGAGTCCATTGGGCCTCTAACAATTGGCCTTCATTAGCCTTTAACTCACCTCAGTTGGTTACCTGCTGCATGTGGGTGTCTTGCCCTTCGGCCTTAGCTCCTGCCTCTGTGGTAAGTCACAAATTAACGTACCAGCTGGCAACATAAGGTTACCCACCTTGCCCTGTCACCATTCTCGCCCCCAGATCAGGGTAAAAATGAATCTGATTCAATCATTGAAGAAAGGGTTAACCTCAAGACAGAAATAGTGCAGAGGTTTTTTTTTGCTAATTTGCAACGATCTTACTTCTGGGAAGATGGGAGTGGAGTAGGGTTTCTGAGTCCAGACCTCATCCACTCTGTCACCTTTTCTTTTAGTTTCTTTTTTTTTCCCCTCATCTTTCTATTTTTTATCTCTTTTGTTTCATTTATTTCTTGAAGAGGAGCTTGGTTGCAGCAACAGCTTTCTTGGGGGTGATTGGGCCCAGCAGCGCAGATTTGTGGCGGTGGCGCGGAGGCGAGTTTGGCATCTGTGCCCAGCACAGATTCATGGAGGTGGCTTTGGTGGTGAGTTTCGATGGGAGCGTCTGCAATCGTGAGGCCCATCAAGGACTTATAGTGGTGAGGGATTCAGTAAAGGCGAGATAGCACCACAAAGAGTGGTGAAACTTTCGTTCCAGCAGCAGCAGCGGCGCGACAAAGAGGACTCGTGCCTGATCACCAGGCCCATGACCTCTGGCAAAGCGCTTAACAAGAAGGACTGTAAAGCTGGACACTTCATTTCTACATTTTTCTGCTTTTATATTCCATGTTTTTGTTTACTTTTCTGTGTTTTAAGAAGGCACCGGAGAGTGGCAACACTCTACAACATAACGTTTTGTAACAAGATACATGTGGCCATAAATAAGTCGACTCAAGGATTCTGTGCAAGGGCTGGAAGAAAATGAGCGGCCATGGCAAATTGCATTGTTTGAAGAGCATTTTGTTAATTTTCCAGAAAAAGGAAAATGAAACAGCCCATTGGGATGAACATCATTTGTAAAGGTAAAATTAGTATTCTGCTTGCCCTACATCTTGCCATCAATTTCTATTTCCTTCCTTACCAAATGCTTCCTTTGATTTTCTTATTTCAACATGACTTTTACTTTACTTCTCATTCATAAAATCAATTGTACACCTTTACTCCCTTGAAAAGTTGAAGATGACCTCACCAATTTTCTTGCATGTCAATACTGCCACTGTTGGCTTTGGGGCAGTGAAGCTGCTCATGGAAAATTGGCCTTTGGTTTCTTGCAAAGCAGATCCCAGTTGCTTTTTAATCTCTTCAAAAATATAGTACATCAGAGACACAAGAAAAGTCAATCTGTGCCAACTCTGCATACATCATATACTCAAGCCACCTCAGAAGGAAGCGCGTCACACACAGTTGTAGCCAGAAGAGCTCATGCATCACCAGTAATGGGTAAATGGGAGAAGATGCATTCTTAAAAACCCACGTAAAGGTGGGAAAATAGCCCAGACGTCAAATTACTTTTAATTAGTTTATGTTTAATGGTATTTAATTATAATTTGGTTAATGTATTTTTTTCCTGTCTCTATTTTAGTTGGTAGTGTAGTTCAGGTATTTATTACTGTTTGTATGATGAGTAATCGTTTTAGTGTAAGAATGAATGACTCAGTAGCAAAATAGGAACACAATCAGTCAATCAACCCAATAAGCCTGCTCTGTCATTCAGTTAGAATATAGCTGATAATTTACTTCAATCTCATCTTTTTGTGCCATCTCCATATTCCTTGATTTTGTTATTATCCAGAACTGCATAAAATTTATGTACTAAATACACTATGATTGAGTTTCCACAGTCCTCTGCGGCAGAGAATTCCAAAGGGTTATCACCCTTTGAGTGAAGAAATTCCTCTTCATCTCAGTTCTAAATGGCCTACCTCTTATTTAGACACTGTGTCCTGGTGCGAGATTAAGTATTCGAAGGGAGCATCCTATGTGCACCCATCCTGTCATGCCCTGGAAGAATTTACTTCTTTTTCAAAGAATACACGTCTCACTCTTCAAAACTCTACAGAACACAGGCCCAGATTCTGTAATCTCACCTCTTAAAACAAGATCTTGAAGGATAAGTGAGATAGGAGGTTAAAGTTCTTTTCCAGTCACATTTTGCGTCATTAGAACTTTGCCACTGTACTTTTCTGAATCCTTAATAAGGTGCCAGCCATGAAATCTGGTAATGTATTGATGTATGAGGCCACGTTGAAAGTCCTAATAAGCAGCTCCTAATGTAACACTCATTCAGACATTAAACTAACTGGGCTGCATAAATAATTTTAGGTCACATACGAAGCAAGCTTTTGGAGCTCTTGTGATAACTGACAATACTCACTAACAATTGATGGAAATGATGAAAACATTACACCAGATGGTGGGGAATCATCGAGGGGATACAAAGTCTGAATAGAGGTATAGCAGCTAGATGTAAGGAAGCCAAGGCCACGACTCAATTCCATGCATTCTCTTTTGAGTAAAACATTAATCAGAAAATAGATGTTACTATGCTGATGGCTTGTTGGGAAGGGGGTAAAATGGCCATTGGCACAGTGGCATAAAGTACTCAAATTATCAAATGCAGACAAGATGTTTAACATTCTAGTATCTTTTTTGGAAGAAATATTTATCACTGGAAAAAGGGCATGGCAACTGAGCCCGTTAGGAACCTCTACCTTGTCTGGATTAAACCATTGTGAGCAGTCATTTCTGACACTCACTGAGTTTGTTATGAATGAGCAAATGTCATTACCAGTTTTGTGAGTGCTCCATGTGGTATCATTCATTAGATCTCTCAGTATTTTCAAGAGCAAGGGCTTATAAAATGTCGTATGAAAATGCTGCATGTTGAATTTTATTTGTTTGCAAAGATCATCTCTTCGCTAAACGACACTATGTTTATCACTACCAGGTGGCCCAGAGAAAACCTATCCCTTTCTCAATCTTAGGGCAGAATCTCTTTGGGGTCTGAGTGATGTGGACTATGGTGAAGAAGTCTGGCCAGAGCAATCTCAATATCAGGAGCATCTCGCTCCACCTTTCACACTTTTCACAAGTGGCATGCTGTGTTTCTCACAAGGCAGCAGTGAGTTGCTAATTAAGGCAGATTATTGCTTGTTAAATACCTCATTGAATGCATAACTTGCCTCTTTTTAATGTTCAACTTTCCATCTTACCAAATTCGCCAAACAACATTAACATCAAGAAGATGTGAAGTGGAAACCAGAACAGGCATTGGACAAATTTAGCTCGCTGCTAACTCTGAAGGACTTCCAGTCAGGGCACCAATATCCCAGGGCACACTCCTTGGGCACCGGCAACACGTAACCCCTTGTCCATGGACATCGGCATCTGACATGTGCCAGCCTCCAAAGAAACCTTCATGGTTTCTGATCGCCACTTATGACACCACATGGTATTTACCACCTCTGCCAGCCTTTAGTACCGAGTAATTTCACTGCCACCAATCCTCCTTTGTCAATGCTTTGTCTTCTGTGTATCTAGTGATTGTTAAGTATCCACTGCTCTTATATAACAGGAAGGTTTACTGCATGATAGCAATAACTACGACAAATTTACTCAAATATAACACTAGGATCTTAATGAACTGGTATGTATGAATTCATTCCCTGTGAAAATTAAAGTTGACCTTCTTATCTCCATCCACAGTCTGTATCTAACATTAGTAGAATGGGTGAGGCCAATGTGACATGAAGATTAATCCCTTCAGCACGAATACTTCATCCAGCAATTTTTTTTCATATTAGACATCAAACTATCTGCCCTCTCAGATAGAAGCAGAAGATATTATGTTATTCTTTTGAAGTAGAGCATCGGTGTTATCCCCAGTGTTTTAGCCAAGATTTATCCCTTAATCAACATTGAAAACCCAATTATCTGGTCATTATCATATTGTTACTGTAGAAGACTGATGTGCACAAATTGACTGCCATGTTTCCTACATAACACAAGGGCTCAAAAAAAGATTAAACTATTAAAAATGCTTAATTGCTTGTGAAGGATGTTACAATTTTGAGATAGTGTGAAAATACTGTAGAACGTAAGGTTTTGTTTCTTATCAGAGGAGGCCATGACAGACACATTGTTTGTGTCTACCGAACATTCAATGTGTATTTCAAGAAAGTCTAATTGGGTATTGAAAACTTTGGCCTGAAAATAAAGCTCAACCACATCAAACATTTCAAACTCGAATGAGTTGCAAATAAATGAACAGCAACTGTCATAGATTGTTGATTGAGAGTGGGCTACATTCATTACCGTCAGCAGCAAGAGGGCCGCTTTATCAGATTGAATCTTTATTGTTGCCATTTTACATTAATGGGGCTGTCACTTATGTGTTCTCTGTAAAAAATGTTTTTTTTGGAATCAAAACCCAACTCAATGGCGATATGTTGAGATCATTAGAGTCTCACCACTTCACTATTAGGCCTAACCACTTTATCATTAGCAATCCATCATTTTGAAAAAGAATAAGGAGACTGCAGCAGCAAAGAACTATAGGATTGCAGCTGTGGTTTGCAATGGAACAACATCCTTCTTATTAGGCATGTAGCAATCTCCTTAAGTTACCCTCAAGTTGTGACATACATGTGACAGCAAGAGTTGGCATCCTCTCATAATGAGAAGTATAACCTGAGAATATGCTGTCCTAGCGTCTGAACATCAAGTAACCCACAGGCAAATGCCATCTCATCACTCCTGCCACTTTGCTGTTTCATCCAATGAAAAGTTATGACTCTGCCTAAGAATGCTGCATTGAGGAGGTGGTCCAATGAAGTTATCTTGAAAATGCATAATTCATGGAAAATGCAGTGTAAAAGATAAACACAGGCAGGAAGCAAACCCACAGAAAGTAACATTTGATCAGATTGAGCAAAGTCCCAATCTGCTGACTGCACCAACCCTCCAGGCACATTACTGCTTGAGTGACAGCAAACTTGCTTAGTTCAACAAAAAAAAAACAAGCAGGACTTCGGGTCTGGCTTGCTCAATAACAATCACTTCAAAATAATCTTTTAAGCAGCTCGACCTAACTGAATATAGAATATATAAATCATCTAAGTTTTATCACTTTATGAAACAATAATTGTGTCTATTTTTCCCACTTCTAAACCACCCACTTCAAGTAATACAATACTTAGAAAACAGTAAAAAGATGTGAAAGCAATAAAATACTTTTCAGCTGAAATTAGCATCATCATTTGAGTCACAAATATTTCATTGAGTTTGAGAAGATTGGAAAAATGAGGGAAATTATGTGGACGTGAAAGCTGAGCTAGCTGAAGTGATCTGGGAAAGAAGCCAGAAGTTAGAACAGTATAAAAGCAGTGGAAGGCATTTAAAGGGATGTTTTGTATTATTCAAAATAATACCTTCCTACTACAAAGAAAAATTCCAAGGAGAGGACTCATCATCCATGGTTAACTCAAGAAGTTAAGAAGAGTGTCAAAAGTAATGAAAAAACACATAATTGTGCAAAGCTGAGTGGCAGGTCAGATGACTGATCAGAATACAAAGCATGACAGTGAATGAGTAAAAGCCAAATAGGAAAAATTGATTAGTGCATGTGAGAAAGCTAGCTAAAAATGTCAAAAAAAAACACAGAAAGCAAGAGTTTCTGTAGGGATTTAAAAATGAAACGAGTACATAAAAGCAGTGTTGGTCCTCTAGAAGGTGGGAATGGAGAAGAATAATCGATGATAAAGAAATGGAAGATATAATAAATAAGTATTTCACTAGAGAGGGTATAAAAATAATACCTGTATATCAAGAGGTTGAAGGTAGAGAATAACTTAGTGAAGCTACAATCACCAGGGAGGTGGTAAACTGCCAATTGAAACTGAAAGAACTGTGGATGCTGTAAATCAGGAACAAAAACAGAATTTGCTGGAAAAGCACAGCAGGTGTGAAGAAAAATTCAGATTTAATGTTTCAGGTCCAGTCACCCTTCTTCAGAACAGACGGTAGCTGGGAAACATTGGTTTATATGTAGGAAATAGGATGGGGAATGGGGTAGGAAGTAAGCAATAGGATAGAGCCTGAAGAGAGACAAGAACCGTTGAATAGACAAAGGAGTTGATAACGATATGGCCAGGAGGGTGTTGTGCCAATTGAAACTGAAAGAACTGTCGATGCTGTAAAGCAGGGACAAACACAGAAGTTGTTGGATAAGCTCAGCAGGTCTGGCAGCATCTGTGAAGAAAAAAAAATCCGAGTTAATGTTTCAGATCTGGTGACCCTTCCTCGGAAGTTCTGAGGAAGGGTGACTGGACCCGAAACTTTAACCCTGAATTTTTCTTCACAGATGCTGCCAGACCTGCTGTGGTTTTTCAGCAACTTCTGTTTTTGTTCCTGTGCCAATTGATGGAGGTATGGGTTGCTAGATCTTCGGGTCATGATGGACTTCATGCTAAGAATTAACTTATGAGTCAGTAGACACAACGGTGTTAAGTTTTCAAAATTCACAAGATTTAGGTAAGGTTTAATCAGGCTGGCAAGTAGCAAATGTTGTCCCTCTATTCAAGATGGAAGGAGAATATCTTCATTATTTAAACATAGAAGATTGGACCAGGAGTATGTCATTTGAGCCCTTGAGCCTGCTCTGCCTTTCAATAGGATCATGGCTAATCATCAAGCTCAATGCCCTAATCCCACCCTTCCCCCATTTCCCTTAATCCCTTTAACAACAAAAACCAGATCTATATACTTCTTGAAAATCTATAATATTTTGGCCTTAACCACTTTCTGTGGTGGTGAGTTCCACAGGCTCACTGCAGACTGGGTGACATAATGGAATTCTTTGAAGGAGAAACCTATCATTCTATCGTTGCACATTGTTTTATTTCTAGAAGGCATTTGACAATGTTCCATGTAAAAGGTTATTGGACAAATTCAGAGCTTCTAGCATAGGGGAAACATACTAAAATGGGTAGAAGATTGGCTAGCTGACAGAAAACAGAGAGTATGTACAAATGGGTCTTTTGTAAATTGTCAGGATGCGATGAATGGGGTCCTACAGGGGTCTGTGCTGAGTCCTCTAATTTTTACTATTTAAATAAATGGAACAGATGCTGGTTTTGAAGGCATGCTGGCTAAATTTGCAGGTGACACAAAAATAATTAAGGAAGTGTATCATAAAGATAATGTAACAAGGATGCAGACCAATTTGCTAGGTTGACTGTATGAGTAAAAATCTAGCAGATGGAATATATTTTTGGAAAATGTGAAGTTGTTCTTTTTGGCAGAAAAAGATAAATAAATAAATAGAGTACTATTTAAAACAGGAATAGCAGCAGGATTCTGAGGTACAGAGAAATCTAAGTGTTATAGTGCATGAAGCACAGAAAATTTAGAGTGTACATGCAGCAAGTGATTCAGGAGACTGAAGGAATGCTATCCTTTATTGCAAGAGAAATTATCTGTTAAAGCAGGGATGCTATGCTTCCGTTATTCATGGTATTAGTGAGACCGTATCTTGAATAACGTGCAGTTTCAGTCTCTTTGTTAAAGGAAGAGTGAATTTTAAGCATTTCAGAGGAAGCTTACTCAGTTGAAACCTGGAATAAGCAGGCTGTCTTATGTGGAAATATTAGATAGGTTGAGCTTGTTATCACTGGAGTTCATATGAGTGAGTGCATTTGATTGAAAAGCCTAGGAAAGGTCAATGTGGAAATAATGTTTCTTCTGTGGGTGCTTCCAGAACTAGGGTAGGCTACTTTAAGATTAGGAACAGCCTTTTGAGGACAGAGATGAATGGAACATTTTTCTCTTGCAAAGAGTTTTATGTCTTTGGAACTCTTTAGCTTAGATGGCGGTGGAGAATGTGTCACTGAATAATTTTAATGGTGGGGATAGATAGATTCTTGTTAGGCAAGGGAAACACATGATATTGTGAATAGATGGGAATGTAGAATTCAGAATACAAGTAGTTCAGCCATGATATTATTGAATAGCAGAGTAGACTTGAAAGGCCAAATGATCTATAATCTATTCATATCTTCATGTCTGAAACTAAACTCAGCAACTGATCCATGGTGATTCATCCTTTGGGGAGAGAATACCAAAAGCGACACTCAGATATTGAGAGTTATCCGGGGAACTTTCTATATTGAGCTTGTAGCTAAAAAGGTCACAAAACAGATTAGAGGTCCAATGAGATAACAAGGTGTACAGCTGGATGAACACAGCAGGCCAAGCAGCAACAGAGGAGCAGGAAGGCTGACATTTCGGGCCTAGACCCTTCTTCAGAAATGGGGGAGGGGAAGGGGGTTCTAAAATAAATAGGGAGAGAGGGGGAGGCGGATAGAAGATGGATAGAGGAGAAGATAGGTGGAGACGAGATAGACAGGTCAAAGAGGCGGGGATGGAGCCAGTACAGAGTGTAGGTGGGGAGGTAAGGAGGAGATAGGTTAGTCCAGGTCACGGGGGCGGGATGAGTTTAGTAGGTGGGTGATGGGGGTGGGGCTTGAGGTGGGAGGAAGGGATAGGTGGGAGGAAGGACAGGTTAGGGAGGCGGGGACGAGTTGGGCTGGTTTTGGGATGCGGTAGGGGGAGGGGAGATTTTGAAGCTTGTGAAGTCCACATTGATACCATTGGGCTGCAGGGTTCCCAAGCGCATTATGAGTTGCTGTTCCTGCAACCTTCAGGTAGCATCATTGTGGCACTGCAGGAGGCCCAGGATGGACATGTCGTCTGCGGAAAGAGAGGGGTTGTTGAAATGATTCACGACTGGGAGGTGCAGTTGTTTAGTGCGAACTGAGCGCAGGTGTTCTGCAAAGTGGTCCCCAAGCCTCAGCTTGGTTTCCCCGATGTAGAAAAGGCCACATCGGGAGCAGCAGATGCAGTACACCACATTAGCAGATGTGCAGGTGAACATCTGCTTGATGTGGAAAGTCTTCTTGGGGCCTGGAATGGAGTGGGAGGAATTGAAAGAAAAGTTGTTGAGGGTGAGGACGAGTTCGGCTAAGCGGTTGAGGGTGTCAGTGGAGGGGGACTGGTCGGGCCTGCGGGACAGGAAGCCTCATTGATGACTGTATCGGCACTGCCTCGTGCTCCCACGAGGAGCTTGACAATTCATCCACTTCACCAACACCTTCCACCCCAAACTTATGTTCACCTGGACCATCTCTAAAACCTCTCTCTCCTTCCTGGACGTCTCTATCTCCATCTCCTGCAACCACCTAGAAACCGATATCCATTTCAAGCCCACCGACTGCCACAGCTACCTAGAATACACTTTCTCCCACCCATTTTCCTGTAAAAATGCCATCCCCTATTCCCAATTCCTTCACCTCCGCCGCATCTGCTCCCAGGATGAGGCATTCCACTCCCGTACATCTCAGATGTCCTCGTTTTTCAAGGACTGCAACATCCCCCCATCAGTGGTCGAGAACGCCCTCGACTGTGTCTCCCACATTTCCCGCAACTCATCGCTCACACCACCTCCCCGCAATAACAACCAAAACAGAATCCCCCTCATCCTCATGTACCACCCCACCAACCTCTGGATCCAACGCATCATCCTCCGACACTTCCGCCATCTGCAATCCGACACCACCACCAAAGACATTTTTCCCTCCCCAGCCTTATCTGCTTTCCAGAGGGACTACTCTCTCTGTGAATCCCTTGTCTGCTCCAAAGTCGCCTCCAGCCCAACCTCACCCGGCACTTTTCCCTGCAACCGCAGGAAGTGCTACACCTGTCCCTACACCTCCTCCCTCACCCCCATCCCAGGCCCCAAGAAGACTTTCCACATCAAGCAAATGTTTACCTGCACATCTGCTAATGTGGTATACTGCATCTGCTGTTCCCGTTGTGGCCTCCTCTACATCGGGGAAACCAAGGAGAGGCTTGGGGACCACTTTGCAGAACACCTGCGCTCAGTTCGCACTAAACAACTGCACCTCCCAGTCGCGAACCATTTCAACTCCCCCTCCCGTTCCGCAGACGACATGTCCATCCTGGGCCTCCTGCAGTGCCACAATGATGCTACCCGAAGGCTGCAGGAACAGCAACTCATAATGCGCTTGGGAACCCTGCAGCCCAATGGTATCGATGTGGACTTCACAATCTTCAAAATCGCCCCTCCCCCTACAGCACCCCAAAACCAACCCAGCTCGTCCCCGCCTCCCTAACCAGTCATTCCTCCCACCTATCCCCTCCTCCCACCTCAAGGCCCACCCCCATCTCCTACCTACTAAACTCATCCCACCCCCTTGACCGGACTGTCCTCCCTGGACTGACCTATCTCCTCCCTACCTCCCCACCTACACTCACCTTTCCTTGCTCCATCCACGCCTCTTTGACCTGTCTGTCTCCTCTCCACCTATCTTCTCCTCTATCCATCTTCTATCCACCTCCGCTCTCTCCCTATTTATTTCAGAACCCCCTTCCCCTCCCCCATTTCTGAAGAAGGGTCTAGGCCCGAAACGTCAGCCTTCCTGCTCCTCTGATGCTACTTAGCCAGCTGTGTTCATCCAGCTCTCCACCTTGTTATCTCAGATTCTCCAGCATCTACTATCTCTAGAGCTCCAGTGAGTCATGTATAGAGTTTATCATTTGGCTCAAATGTCATATGCCATATATTTCAGACTGCTCCCTCTTCCTTTTCTGTTCGTCAAAGCTATTATGAGTATCACTCAACTCAAATCTCCATGAGGACTTATCAAACTTATCCCGATAGTAGGTATTTCCATGAGATTTGTCTGTTCTCAGTGGCCTCGTACTCAGAAATTAACGATCTTAGGACATATAAATGTGGAAAACAGCATTAAAGATAGATACTAAAATCCTTTTATTAATGTTCATGCAAAAATTACTTGCATTTTGTAATATATGTGTAATATATTTCTTTAATTGCAAATTGCTTTTGGTTACAACACATTGATCACATATAAGTGCACAGTGTTCAAGTTGCCGCCCACATGCCAGATTGCAGTCGTGAGTGAGGTTTATTGACTAAGTGTTGTTGATCTTTCAGACTGATGTGAGTCATTGATTGTGACATTGGTGCATACCACTGTGTCTGTTGTGTTAGTGCTTGCTGGTTTTGGTTACAGCTACATGGTTCATGCAGAATTCAGTGCCTGCCCAGTGCTTGTTGAAAAACCTCTGATAGATGTATGGGATTTAAATATTCAGCAACATATGAATATTGGAGGTAATCAAATCGAGTGAACTTGTTTGAGCTTTTAATTCTAGGACACTCAATGGACTCACAGTCAGATAAGATGACTTTTTGAAAAAGGGAGACGTGAGTAAAGTTATAAATTAGGCTTAAGTTTTGTGTTCAAAGACTGTATCAGACCAAAGGGAAATAAAGAGCACAAAAGAACAAGAGATTGCATGTTGAAAAGTCACATTTGTCCTTCTTGAGGATTTTTGCAACCTTAGAAACATATAATATAATTTCTAGAAAGTATATCTTAATTCCCAAGGATAAATGCCTGCCCTTCTCCATAAGTTGCACTTAAAACACCCAATCGATCAAGGAAAAGATGCTGCAGTCATCTCTCACTAACTGTTGAAAACTTTATCCTATCATAATACTGGAAATGAAATATTATAAGGTCCCGACAGCCAGTGTGTGTTTTCATGAAATGGAAACACAAAAAGATTCTGAACAGGGACTAAGAACGTTATACCTGTTGCCAGGTTAACCCATTTGAGGTCCCTTTCTCACATATGTAACAGACAAACTAATAACACAAATTGACAGATATGTTTGATATAATCACCATTACAGATACATGGGTCAGAACCGATTAAGGCCTTTGTCCGGTCACTGCCTTTCTTCTGCCAACACCGAGGGATACATGTGGCACCTGGTAAGGCTGCAAGGTGACTCACATGCAGTCTGGGATGATCCAATCCAAAGGCACATCATGCCCTCTTCCCTATTGCCCTCTCCAGCAAGACCTTCCCAATTCCTTATCAAAGCCTCCCAGCCTAGCCACCCAGCAATCTCTCCCCAAACCTAAAGTGTAATTTATTCACATCTTCCTTATTCTGAAACTCACCTTATGTGATTGTGAAACCATTAAGTCTCCCTTATATAAGCAATCTGCCCCCTCCTCTCCCCACAACACACCACCTCCCAGCAGCGAGGAAACTCCTGTGGGATTGGCTGCAGTTTCAGCACTGGATAATTGTTGGCCATTTGATTGTCTATGAACTCTCAGAGGCAGAACGTCTTCCCACATGGATGGGGGGAATGCATCTGAGAATGGATGCCCCTACAGTGAAGACTCGTAGGGCCATACAACGCAGAAACAGACCCTTCGGTCTAACTCTTCCATGCTGACTGGGTTTCCTCAACTGAACTAGTCCCATTTGCTTGCATTTGGCTCATATCCTTCTAAACCTTTTCTAGTCAGGTACCTGTCGAAATGTCTTTTAAATGTTTTAATTGTACTTGCCTGTACCACTTCCTCTGGCAGCTTGTTCCGTATATGCACCAGCTTCTGTGTAAAAAAGGTTGCTGCTCAGGCCCCTTTTAAATCTTTTTCCTCTCATCTTAAACCTGTGCCCTCTAGTTTTGGACTAGTTTTGGGGAAAAAAACCTTGGCTATTCACTTAACTATGTCCCTCATTAATTTATAAACCCCTAGAAGGTCACCCCTTAACCTCCTACACTCCAGGGAATAAAGTCCCAGCCTCTCCCTAAAACTCAAACCCCCCAGACTCGGTAACAAGTTTAGCCCAACTTTTCCGCTTAGAGGTTGGGCCCCCACCTAAGCGTTGAATTCCAGCCGTGTTTACATAGTTATCAAGTTTAGAAAGCAAATATTCTAGAAATACAATATTTTGAAAAGACGGGCAGAAACGATAAAAGGTGAGGAGTCACACTCATTAAACTATGTCATAAGGACGGGTCTAAGGAAGGTTCTTATGCCTGTATAAGAAACTCTCAGCAGATTGGGCCCCTCTAGGCTGTGATCCCCCTGAAAGACTCTCACCAAATTCTTCACTTAGTAGAATGTATCAGTCAACTAGCTTCTGTCCCCATTAAGGATGGCAGGGTTACACACACCTTCTTCCTTTGCGTCCATCACATATATCTTGACAGCACATGCTGAGCACGTTTTAGCAATGGTTATAGAAGTGACACATAACTGTATATCCAATTGCACCATTCTAAATACTGCTGTAGTCTCATTTCCTCAGGAGGTGGAGACCTTATTGTCTGAAGTCAAAACGGTGAAACATCTTCGCCTCATCAGAAGGCAATGCCACCCTTCCATTGAGATAACTTTGATGCTGCAACAAAGACCTAGAATTTAGGGAGTACATTAAAGCTGCACACAGCTAATTGAGTCAAAGGTACCTTCATGGAAACACGTTTTGTTGATCAGATCAGTGAGACGATATCAGACCTGGGATAACCACATAGTGAACCCTTCAGAGGCAACTAATGTTATTCATGCAGAAAAAAGATGGGCATCTAGAGGGTGCAGGGGGCCAAGGTCTTTGCCCTGGTTGGGCTTTCCACTGCCAGGAAGGGCATTCACATTATACATAGAAGGCAAAGCACACTTGAGAGATGATTCGCTGTATTCACTGGGGGAAGACTGACTGGTAGTTAGGGAGTGTGGAGATATTGGGGAAGTGTTCATCTTTATGTAGTTCATATTGCTGGAAACTCAGTCACTGAGGAAGGTCAGTCATTACAGTAGTATGCTGTAGGAGCATATGTTCTGCAGGACTATTGGGATAGAGGGACGTGAGCCCAACTAATGATGGCAAGCAAGAAGTGACCAAACTGGAAAGCCTTCAGCAGGGTGACTGTTCCTTGAATCTGCCTGCTCTTTGGTGGGACAGTAGCCTAGACTATCACAACCCTCCACAAACCTCTGTGCATCAGTGCACCTATAGGTAGAAGCTACTGGTCCACACAGTTGCCACAAAACCTTGGTTCCTAAGCTAAGGTTGCTGCCTCAGAAGACTATCATGTCAAAAGTATATTTTTTAAAAAAGGGGCATAGACTTTATCATAAATAGTGCAGCAAAATGAAACCTTTGAGGTGAATTGAATGCATGACAGCCTTCATTATGTCCATAACAAACAAATCATTAAAAGAAACTTATTCAACGATAGTAAGAACTGCCGATGCTGGGGAATCTGAGATAACAAGGTGTAGAGCTGGATGAACACAGCACGCCAAGCAGCATCAGGGAGCAGGAAAGCTGATGTTTCGGGTCTGGACCCTTCTTCAGAATTTTTTCTTGAAAGTGGCTGGCTAGGAGACTTTCACATGTCTCTCTGCCTGTTCCAATAGGGTCCTCGAGTTGTCTCTTGAATTGACCCCAACATGCAGGCTGTAATTCTGCTTCCCCACCCTCTCCTCTCCGCATGCCCCCAATAACTCAGCCCTCTGAGTCTGAAAAAGGATTACATAGTATTTTTAAAGAAATGATCAGTGAGACACAGTCAGCTGGCTGAGCCTTTCAAGTACCATTGGCTTCCTTGTGACTCACCCATCCTCACCGTTCTCCTCCGTTGTCACTGGTTTCAATTCCTGATGCCCCAATGATCCTCCATTCAACCCCCGTCTTAATATCGAACCCATATTGTCACAATTGACATCCCCATTCTGATCTTGGAACCCTTCATGATGAAGATACCACTGCCCTTGCTGAACATTATCTCTCCTGATCGAGGCGATCTGCACCCTGCGTCCCTTGACAGATCTACAAAGACTGTGCACTCCCCAACCCTCATTATTCAACGGCCACCCAACCGCATCCAACTACCTCTTGGTCCCTTAGTTCCTCACTCTTGTTAGACATGATCTGGCCACCAATTGGTCTGGTGAGTGAGCCCCAGTCAACCTGTGAGCTGTGCTTTAGTCATTCTTGGAGGTTCTGGCTTGCAGTCAGTTAGGGGGCTGTGCACCAGTCAGTCTGGGGGGTTTGGACCTCAGCTAGCTCAAGGGCTATATTCCAGCCAGTCTGAGAAGTTCGGACTGCACTTAGTGCATGTTTGGGATAGCTTTGACAGAGTGATTTCTGTTAAGAGGTGAACTCATGACTAGAATTCAGTCTGGACGGGGCCATGTGAATCAGAGTTAAATGGTCACAGGGCTAAACTCATACATTTCCAGCACTTGATGGTTTACATACTAGGGTTCTAAAGTTGATAGCAGTAGAGATATGGATACAATGATTATGATTGTCCAAAATTCGTGGACCCGGTGATATGGAAGATAGCAAATGCAAAACTGTTATTTAGAAAATAGGGAGAAAGAAACAATTGAAACTGGAGGCCAATTAACAGGACTCCTTTCCAATAGTTTGGTAAGTGATGGCATTTGTTGTTGAGAAAGACTTAATGTGCGAATCATCAAGTCATATTTTGAAATGAGCAGAATTGCTGCTATCAAGTTGGTGAGTTTTTGAGTTGGAGACATGACATTTGATTTTAGTCTTTTTTTGCAAATAGAGATGACAGCTTGGCAGGGGTTCTGCAGATGCTTGACAAATTGTGTCCAAACACATTAGTCGCCCACAATATTAATTTCATATTTGTCCTTACACTCACAAACCATTTTACATAATATCAAATGTTGATCATAGAACACGCAGCAGTGCCATGTACAATGACATCCATACAGAAAGCTGGGTTACCCAGCAGCATACACCTCCTGTCAACTAAGGGAATGTTATTGACAGGGCACATAGTGACCTGGAAGCCTGTCTGGCTCATAGACGATGTGCTAATAGTTTGCAATGTGTCACTTCTGCAAAATAACCTCAGGGACAGCAAGACAAAATTATTCCAAAAGAAGAAATAGTAAATTGGAGAAAAAATTGAGCTTGAGCGGTATCCTGATGGCAAATCCAAATGCTTTTTTTTAAACAAAAGTGCAAAACCTTATAGGGGTCTGAATGATGCGGGCGAGAGTGAGATTTGTGACAGAATCAGACAAGAAGTCTGGCAAGACCTATCTTGACCATTTCACTGTCTCTGTAATAGTTTTGCCAATTGACAGTAGCTAGTTGCTAATTAAAGGGGATTATAGTTTGTTAAATGTATTATTAATGCTGCCAGTCTCCTGATTAATATTCAGCTTCCTACCTTAGCAAATACACTGAACAAGCAAGAATTATTGACATGGAAGTTAGAGCGGATCCCGGCAACTTCATCTCACTGCTTGTTATAAATGTCCTCCATGTTGGACACCAACTTCCATGGCCACCAAAATTCTTAGTGTTCACTCTATGGCCAAGTGCACCACATTTCCATGTACATTGGCGGCCAATATGTGCCAGCCTCTGACATCCTAAGATCGTACCTGCAATCCACTCACTTCAGCACTTCAATGTTGTCCTGGCAACTATCATTGCAATCAGGAAGGATACTGCCCACGGACCAGATCAGGCTGCATCTCAAGTGCTGCCATAGTGCACAAACACACTGAGCCTCCCTGGATGCTTACCTTGCATTGCCTTACCTTGATGTGTTTGTGTTTTCCCCCTCAGCCAGACCTACCAGGCCCATACTACTTCTGCCTTACCTTGCTGTTTATTATGAACAGCAAGCTTGCCACCATTTTCAGTAGCCCTCAATCAATTCAAGGGGATACCCTTCCCTCAGGGGCACAATAACTAAAGACCAGTCGATACGTGTCCAAAGACTTGGTCAAGCAGCCACTTGGGGTGCTTTGAGTCAGGGTGCTCTCCATATAAGGGATGAGGAGCCAAATGTCAGGCAACCCACTAGCTGTTTTAAGTCTTTCTACCCCACTGTGGGCTGTTTCGTCCTGGAATGAGAGTGAGGCAGCGAGTTGAAAGTTTGCGGAACTTTCAGTGCCAGTGGAGATGCCGTTCTGAGTGTAGTCATGGCAATGGCTTTGCAGGGTAAGTGCAGGGTTAGGGAGGGTGAGAATGAGTGCAAAGACGTTGCAGGCAATAAAGAGATTAGTAGAATATAGGCGTCAATGGAACAAGCAAGGAGAACACCAGAGAAACTCAACAGGTCTCTCTGGCAGCATCCGTGGAGAGAAATAGAGTTCACCTTTCAAGGCGGGTAATGACGCATTTTCAGAACAGAAGGAAATCATTCCCCGGCATCTGTAGGGCTTCTGTATTATTTCCTTATTTGTTTCATATTTCTAGCATTCACAGTATTTTGCTTTTAGCCTTGCTGGGAGGTGAGTACAAGAGCAGGGAAGGTGTGAGTGGGAGGTATCAGAGAGAAATGGTCACACTTACACTGGTGGAGAGTCAATGACGTGCTCTACATTGCTCTGGATGTTGAAGCTGCACTGACGCAGATGTCAACCTTAGACCAGGCTGGCATGGCCTAGTGTCGTGATGCCCATTTCTGTTCATGGATGAAGAGGACCTCCAGTGTGTACCCACAAAGCGGGCACCAATATTCCCTGCCTGCTTTTTTCAGAGGAAATCTCATGAACCATGAAAGGCAGCTCTGGATGGACAGTGTTTCTGTAGGCTTTTAAAGATGGCATGATCAAAAGGGGCGCCACTGTTTCAGCAGATAGCCGTAGAGTGGCATGTCCTTACAGGAACACCACATGGCAAGATGGGGATAGAATCGAAAGTGAGAGATGCCAGGATAGATAGTTAACAAAGTGACTTCGGTAAAATACAGTGACAAATCTCACAGAGATTCACATCAGGAATCCCTCCAAAAATCTCAACACAACTTTAACCTAACCAAAAGCAAGCGTAAGATTCAGCCTAGTGTGAGAGATTACGAAGGAATACTGAGCATGACCATGGAGTGATTTGAGCATAGAGGACAAGAGTAAAGTCAACTCAACAACAAAATAGGGAACCACTGGAATGAGAAGAGATACATTTAAGGGGCTCAAGGCTTAGTGGCAAATAAAGAGGCTGGCAGTGTTGCTGATGTGAAACCATGTGGTTACAATCATAGAAGAAATGACAAAAAGGAAACAGGGATCAAGGTCAAACAATACACCAAGGTTTGTATGTCCAAGCTACTATATTTGAAACTAAATGTATGTTTATTAACTAACTTGCATCTGCAAAATTCAACATTGAGTAACTGCAGAAATGACACTTCCAGGCTCATGAATCACTGCAGAAAATAAAATTCCTGACCTTAATCCAAGTTTTATAGTTTACGACAAAATATAGAGTGGAATCATAGAATTTCAACACCCAAATAAATATAGCAAAATCTGCATCACTGTTTACAATGGTATATGCTGTGATGATGTCCACCACAACCACCTGAGATGTTTTGAGTATACTCACTAATCCTTCATATTAAAATTAGTCTAAGTTACAAAAGAAGGATGCCGAGATAAAGTCTTCATCAGAAGGTAGACTTGGACTCGAAAAATAGGTTTATCTTTACGTTTCAAGTGATAATATTTAATAACTAGAAACATTACATCTGCTTTACGTACAAAAACAGAAGTTGCTGGAAAAGCTCAGCAGGTTTGGTAACATCTGTGAAGGAAAAAAACAGAGTTAACATTTCAGGTCCAGTGACCCTTCCTCGAACTGATGGTAGCTGGAAGAACGTTGGTTTAAATGCAGAAAATAGGGAGGGGAATGGGGTAGGGAGTAAACGATAGGATAGAGCCCGAAGAGAGAGAAGAACAATTGGATAGACAAAGGGGTTGATAATGATCTGGCTGGGAGGGTGAATAGTTGTTAATGGGGACTGTTGGTGACTAACTACAGGGGGTGTGTAATGGCAGGCTATGTGATAACAAGGCCTGGTGTGTGAGGTAGGGGGCTAGGAGAGTTTAGGCCTGAAAATTATTGAACTCGATATTGAGTCCGGAGGGCTACAGGGTCCCCAAGTGGAACATGAGGCATTGTTCTTCCAGCTTCAGTCGAGCTTCGCTGGAACACGCAACAATTAGTCACTAACAATCAGATTGTACAGGATCTGGTATTTATTCATCACTTTGAGATCCAGGAGAGCTAGGAGTTCTCCACTTCTTTGATTTGATTTTTTATCATCACATGTACCTAGGTACAACAAAAAAGTTTTTTCTGTGAGCAGATCATGCCATACAAACAGCATCAGGGTAGTAGAAAGAGCAAAGAATACAATGTGCAGAGAAAGCGCACAAGCAGTGAGTTCGTATTAAATTTAAAATTTGAGAGGTCCGTTCAGAAGTGTAATAACAGCAGGCGAGAAGCTGTTCTTGAATCTGTTGGTACGTGTGTTTATGTTTTTGTATCTTCTGCCTGACAGAAGAGGTTGAAAGAGATTATTACTCGGGTGGGAGGGGTCTTTGATTATGTTGGCTGCCTTCTCAAGGTAGTGAGAAGTATAGATGGAGCGAACACAACCCAGTCCATCACAATTGTTTGTAGTTTCCTATGGTCCTGGGCAAAGTAGTTGCCGTACCTAGCCATGAAACATCCAGATAGAATGCTTTCTATGATGCATCTATGAAAGTTGGTAAGAATCTTTATGGACATGCCAAATTTCCTTAGCCTCTGAAGGAGGTAGAGGCATCGTTGTACTTTCTTGACAATCGCATCAACGTGGGTAGACTAGGACAGTTTATTGGTGATCATCAATCCGTGGAACTTGACGCTTTCAACCATCTCAACTTCAGCTCCATTGATGTAGATAGAGGTGTTCTCTCTACCTTGCTTCCTGAAGTCAACGACCAACTCTTTGATTTAGTTGACATTGAAGGAGAAATTGTTATCTTCACATCATGCCACCAAGCACTCTCTCTTTCCTGTACTCAGTCTTGTCACTGTTTGATATCCAGCCTACAAAGATGCTGTTGTCAGCGAACTTGTAAATGGAGTTCGAATGAAATTGGGCCGCAGTCATGTGTGTACAGGTAATATAGTAGGGGGCCACAAACATAGCCGTGCAGGGCACCAGTGTTGAGGATAATCATAAAGTAGGTGTTGTTGCCTGTTCTCACTAATTATAGTCTGTGAGTCAGGACATTGAAGATACAGGTGCAGAGGACAGACCAGTGACCAAAAGTCTTAGATTTTGGAGGTAAGTTTTTTTTGGAATTATGGTGTTAAAGTCTTTGCATTCCAAACGTAACTCTCAACCAGGCCCACAATCAGCCGATCAAGTCCGCCCCCCTCCCCTACTGCCACTCCCTTTTGAATTCAACATGTTAACATTAAACCTTGTGTGATCTTCCTCTGTTGTATCCCTGGCCATGACTTGCAATGACCCCAGCCTTTCTGATCTCCCTTCACACAATTTCCAATTGTTACTGAAACACTGCACAGAGGCCAGTATCACATCAACAAGTCACCCTTTATTAACTTACATTCACCCACAGGGCTGGAGTTATCTTGGCATTATCAGTCAAATTGATGAGAGATTGCTCCTCTGTTTGTTGTCTATAAAATTTGTACTCCAGTCCATGGACTGAGGGAACTCTCTGAATCTTCTGCCCAGGTTAACAATCCCAATAAAGAACCTCAATGTCAATGAGGTCCTCCTGGCCATGGTTTCAATCACTACACTTCCAGTTCTCTGTGCCTTATCCACAATCTTCAAGCTACAACCCCGACCCCTGTTTTTCAGAAATCTGTTTTGTCTTCCAATCTCCTCCCACTTAGTTTTCAACTTTAAACCATGCTGAAGAGGCTGGTGGTGGCTGGGTCTCATAAGTCAGCCTTCATCACCAGGCTACACTTAGAAATTGGAGTGGAAAATAGGGAGGGAAGATCATCAAGGACAGGAATAGGCCAATGACTGGGGGTCAGAGGGGACGGTTACTTAGAGAAATTTAACTCAAATGAAGCAAGTTCTTGTTGTATATTTTTGAGTCTGTCATTTGACTTTAAAAGTCATTATTACAAAGGCCCATGACATGGGGCATACAAAGGGATTGAAGAAACAGAAGTATAAACATCCTGAAAAACCACTGAAAATCTGTCAATAGCTGATTGAAATCATGCAGTGTTGGGTGAGACACTCACTTTTAGATTGTGAACCATTGTAAATATTGTTTAGCTCAGTGCAGTGCACAAACTGTCGAGCAATTTGAAATATAGAGTTAGAAAAGCAAAGCAATTGCACTTTTCAAAGTCCAATTGAGTTAGCTGGCATTGCAAGCAATATCTTCTCCTGATAATTGCCACCTAATTGTAAAGTTCAAGCCACAGATTGGCTGGACTGCAATTTTCTCTCCCGACTGCAAGAAAATAAATTGGGTGCTATTGCAATGTCCATTTCTTTGAAACATGAGAAAAAAGGGAGCAGAAATGGTTCAGTAGATTGGACACTTACGCTTCACCTATGGGACTGGAGTTATCAGTCAAATTGATGAGATATATCTACTCTGTTTGCTGTCTATAAAAGTTGGACGTGCAATGAATTTAGGCAGTCCCAATCCAGTTTCCAGTATGTCATGCCTCATTGAATGTAGTCTGATATGCTAGTGTTCTCTGTCCCTGGATTAGCTTCCCTTACATCAATGAATAAAAAATCACTAACTTTGGTAAACATCTTTTATGCTGGACAGTTTCATATGTTCTAAAATTGCATAACAAGCAATTAAAAAGTATTAGTTGAGCTTGTAGTGGGGTCACTTACCCTTGCTAGATGCTTCGTGTGTTCATTTACCGGGGCTTATCCCCTGAAGGGGAAAGGAAGATGTCTAAGCATTATAACTTCTATGAATTAAGTAAAAACGTGGGGCATAGCAGTTCCAAGATGGATTCTCTATTGCAACACATTGAGCAAGTTGAATTAGCTTGTCAATGAATCAGTAGTCTTTTCTCGTGCAGTATACTTCATTTCTCTCTTTGAAATTTGAAATTCTTGCATTTGCTCTGATGAGTGTAATTCAACAGCATGTCTTTTTTTATTAAGCAATAAATATGTTTCTTTTGATCACCAAATGTTTGCACATCTAAGCATTGCACCTTTGCAAAAAAATGACTATTTTCTTTTCTTAAATTTAGTGGCATAGATTGTTATTTTAAATTCTACTTTAAATTACTTTTTGTTATATTTTAGGGTTGGACCACACTGTCAAAAATATTATAACAGCACAACTCAGTGATTTTCATTTGTGATCAGAATTTTTTTTACCGTTTTGTTCTTCCCTCTGACAATATATTCAATAATTACTTAGATGAGAAAGGTATAGTCACTGTCGTCCTAGAGGATTATAGGGCTGCTCTCTCATTAAAATCAGAGGTGGTGGTTAAACTATGCCTCTGGTGAGGGGAAGAGTTTGGGAAGGAGAACCCTTCACGGTGCAGGAACATACTCTGGTGTTATTCTCTGCTGCAAACTAGCTCTTCAGCATACTGAGCTAACCAAACCCCTGGCTGAGAAATGGTCAGATATGAATCATTAAGCCATGTTGCCTTGCATCCCATAAATATGCACAGCGACAATTTTGAATCCATTTGCTCATTTCAATCAATGCCAATTATTTCTGAGTAATAACACAAAGTAATGAATGCACTGCACTTTGCCTTATTAATAGGTCATCATTTTGGCATGAAAAGAAAGTTGGTCTTGCTGTCTGTCCTTTGGCTCAAGGCAGAATCTCCTCATCTTGCTGACTGTATTGCTTTCCTTCTCATTCGGCCTAGTGGGAGCATTTCAGCAACCCATCTCCCCACCCCCACTCCCTCCTCTACTACCCACAGTCATCCCCTGACAACACACTCCTAATCCAGGAGTGGAGTCAATCTGGCTCATTTAAAGTCTGCTCAATTCAGATGAAGCAGCGATGAGTGCAATAAATTATGAACATTTAAGCGATCTTAATTCGCCTCTAGCAAGCTGGTTTGTAAGGGGCGTCTGCATTCTAATGTAAATCTCCAGTCCTGCTGTCCTTCAAGATCTCTTAGTCATATAATTAACATGCATTAGCCAAGTGAGATCCTCAAGGGCTTGATATAGTGCTGATAGCTTGGAGAACACGAGCTCCCTTGAAATAACTGTGAGCGATTTTCACCACTGCTCCTGATCCAGGCTGCAGGATTTGGTCTAACAAAACAGGTCAGACTTTTGTGGAGAACAACTCAGGTCAAGTGGGAAAACTTCCCAACTCATGAGACCTTCATAAAAAGGATCCCAACTGATATACTTTCATTCCAGAGAAGTGGGTGTAGAATGGAATGGTGCCTCCAGAAATAGATCTCATATGGCAATGGAGGCAGATGGTTGAAAGAGGCTGGCAGTTCAGAATGATCACCGGTGTAGATGGGGATAATAGAACTTGTGTAGTAATGAGTTTCAGACTCTTAATTTCTTATCACACTCATGTCCACTCATTGTCCACCCATAATACCTCCATGGCCAATGCTCCCACCCATGTCCTCTTATAACCTATATACCCTACACTTTCATATACTTTTCCTGCTCATAACACCTTGATCCCTCATGTCTTTTCAAAATCTCATGTATCCTCTATAAGCATTCATCCAATATCTATTGTGGGCTGATCTCAGATGTCTGTGAGATGACATTTAAAAGTAATCTCTTAACAATCCAAAGTAGCTATCATTCAAATATATACCAGTCTGAAAAAAAAAAACTCATTCAAAAAAACCCATGTCAAAAACAAAATTAAATCCCCTCAAGAGGTCAGTTTGTTGCAAATAGAAAATCATTCATTTACTCACCAAGGTAAATATTGATAATCCTTTAATACCTCCCTAAACTGTCAATCCAAATGTAAACCCATTCTCCTGCTGATAATAGAGTGTCTGTGGTATTTTAACATCAGCCATTACAGGTGCAGGTGCCATAACAAAGAATTCCAACCCATAAACAACAAAGCTGATTGAAACTGTAAAACAGATACCTCATTTTCTTCTTTAAACTACACCAGATGGCCTGTTGCTCAAGGATACTCCAGGAGGAGAATTTATTTTCTCTCTGTAGGTAAGATGCAAAACAGTTATTTTTTTGTTAAATTTTAAAGGGCAGAGGCATATAATATTACCTCAGATCATTATACCCATTTTTGGTTAAATTTGATTTTTGTCAACTTAGTTTTGCCCAGCCTAACAAGTTTTTTCACGCTACTATCCCAAACCTGCTTCAGTAACTGCATACTCTGCCCTTATGGTATCCCTCTCATCAGGCATAAGACCAAATCTCGCAATTGGCTCAGCCAGAAGTAATTGTCCCTAGTTGAGAATACCAGGATAGACTGGCATCCCTGGTGCTATGGCATATTTTAAAGGCCATTGCATACCCAGCATGCAATGGCAGTCCCGAAACACCCTTCACAGCTTGTGCTGTGCATCTTGGACATGACAGAGAAGGGGAAATTGGAGCCCTACTTTACAACAGAGACCTGAAGTCATGGTGGATGGGCACATGTCCTCTTCCGTCTGCAATACCAAAGGAGGCCATAGCACCAGGCTGACAGCCCAGTCCGAGGTCACTGCCTGGGTCAGTGCAGTCCAGTTAAAAACGTTGTGATATATGAAAGGGTCAATAATTTTCTTTGCTCCCCCAGCATAATTTCTGCCATTTTCTTGTTGCAACCTCACACTCACTCTAGCTCTGCTACTGTACCCAGCTCCCACCAAGGCTCGTGGCCTCCCTCACAGTTGCAAGCAGCATCTCCCCTCAGTTGCTTCTGTGTACCCCAAACCCCACACTAATCCTGCACGTTCTCCATGCTGCCTATATTCTCTTGGGTCACCTGAACAAACACTAACAGCTGTGCCACCTATGTTCATCTTAATCCATCCCCTACCTCCATTACTCCAGACGAATTCAGGCTATAAGAGGGTCAAAAAGGCCAGGATCATTGGTGGGTGCCCAACTTTTGGTCCTTCACCCACTACAGGGAGAGGAGCTTGGCCCTCAACAGAGAAGACTGGGACTACTCCTGGAGAGGTGTTAATCCATATCCAAACCAAATTAGAAGCATGTTCTATTGTTGTTTGAATTCGCCATTACCCACAGTGTACACTTCATCTTCACAACTTCCAGCCCTTGGCCTCTTTTGAGTCTTGCTAGTAGCAAGATATCCAGAGTGGCCATTGTAAAGAAGACCACCAAATGGAATATTGCTTCCACTACTTTTGGAGAAAAGAGCATGGATATCTTAGGGGGAAGCATCAGCAAGTTTCCTCCTGCACCTCCACCAGCTCAGATTTTGATGCACTAGGGGGCATTGTTTATAAATTAGAGTTGGGGGCATCTGCTGACAAGAACACCACTGCCAGGTCTCTGCAGCTGGAAGAGGAAGAAACACCCCAGTTGCTGGAACTCTGTTGGCCCAAACTCTCGCTCAGCCCCAGGCAGGAGAGGTGCCCAGTGCGTGTCAGCAGATAGGAACCTCATACAAATGCATAAACAGACACAGAAGCAGGAGGCAGGCAGTTGGAGGCACAAGGGAAACTGACACAAAGGATAATGGATTGCACCAATGTTGTCGGCACTTTGATATCCCTGGCATGGAAGTATTTGGTTGCCTTCATGGACAGTTTGGCAGCTACCAGGGAGACCCAGATTCAGCACACCCAGTGTCTGCTGAAACCGTGCATATCATTATGCCAGCTTCAATAGCAAGGCAACGGGGGTGGAGGGGATCAAGGGACCTTAAGTACATTCTAGGTGCCAGTTCCTCACAAGGTCAGTAACAGTGGGCACCCAGCTGGAAGAGTCACACACGGGCTCTTCAGAAGACTCTTCTCAGGACAATCTAGAAGTGGCCGGAATAAGACCAGAAAATTTTGGAGAAACTCTGCAGATCTTTCTCTGTGGGGAGAGAAACAAGATGACATTTCACATCCGTTATGATTCTTCTTCCAACGGTCCACTCACTATTTTTAAAGGGCTCCCAAGTCAACACTACTTAGCGCATATCCAGGACTTACTCTCTGCTTACTCTCTTCAAACTAAAAATAGCTCCAACCTGCTAAAATATTGAATGAAAATACTGACCAGAATTTTACTTGGATTGTATTTCCATTTGTTGGCTCCTGGAGGTAGTGACTCAAACCTGGGCATGCTTCCATGGGTAGAGTGCCCATAGAGGGATGAGTCATTAATAAATCCAAGCAATGAGCAGTGGCATTCAATTTGATTGTGCAGGGGCAGGGCACAATTATTTTCTCATCTGAAAGATCTTATTGTACAGGAACATCTCCTGCCAACTGACAAATCTTAATTAACGTCTTTGAGAGCCAGCTCAGTAAAATAAACAAACGTGCGCTTTTTTTTTTTCAGTTCAAGATGGTCTCACATGTGTAGTCCCCAACCAATGCAAATTTGCTTCTCTAAAACGTGGTCATTGTGGGTTACCTCTTCCAGACTTTGTTTTGTCTCTCATAAATATAAAGACACTTCACACAAATTTTCTGCTTTAACCAAGATAACAAGCATGGGGCTGGATGAACACAGCAGGTCAAGCAGCATCATAGGAGCAGGATTATTTCTGCTTTAACCAAGTCCAGTTATCAAGTTGTCTCATTTCAAACGGTTAACTTTATCATTGGTATCTTAGGAGACATTTAAGATGCATTACTACAGAAAATCTAATCTCTCTATTAACTACATAGGCAAAAACTAGACACCATATTTATATGTTCTGCCATACTTTTATGATGTGGGCGTTCCGGTGTTAGACTGGGGTGGACAAATTTAGAAGTCACATGACATGAGGTTAGCGTCCAACAGGTTTATTTGAAATCACAAACATTTGGAGTGTAGCCCCTTCGTCAGGTGCAGTGAGAGAGAAGCACACAGCACACAGAATCTATGGGCAGAGAGATGAAAGATCATATAAATAGTGTGAGTGGAGTGTCGAATAATAAGTCTCCACAGATGATTGAAAATGTTAGACGGTGTGAGTAAGGTGTCAACAGCTGAATAACAAGCCAAGGGATGACTTATAATCCAATTAAATGAGGCAGAGAGATGATCACAAAAAATTAAAAATAATGTGGTGCTGGAAACAAACCACATGACTGGAGTAACATAGTAGGTAGGAGAGTCGCATGCTGAGGGTCTAACCAACGTATTAAATAATCCAAAACTATACAAACCAATTAAGGTAGAGTTTGCATAACAATTTATCTAGGTGATGGTGTCAAACAGGACAGTAAGGAAGATTTTTACAGACAGAACAGTATACTGGGGTCACATATAGCGTGACATGAACCCAAGATCACAGTTGAGGCCATCTTCATGGGTACAGAACTTGGCTATCAGTCTCTGCTTGGTGACTCTGCATTGGTGTGTATCTCGAAAGCTGCCTTGGAAGACACTTACTCGAAGATGCAGCCTCCGAGATCAACAGTGTAGAATCACCAAGCAAGAAGCAGATAAGCAATCTAAAATTCGTATGTTTGCCCATGGAGATAAAGTATTGATGCTGTTACCAGTGGTAGGGGATCCCTTCAAAACAAGGTTTAGTGGTCCCTATTAGATTGAGAAGAAGTTAAGTCAGGTGAGTTATCTGGTAAAGAAGCCAGTTAAAAAAAGTCATTGTTTATGTCATATGAGTATACTGAAACTTTACTGTGACAGGGAAAGGGAACCAGAGAAATAGGTATTAGTTACTGCCCATCAGAGTGAGGAATTAAATCCAGATAATTCAGACTTTGATGTGCCTCAGAACAAATTGATTAATGAGGAGGTCTTTAAAGAATGGGTTAGGATTGTGATCTCTCTCTCCCAGGAACAGCGAACTGAATTGAAAGACTTGTTACAGTGCTATGAGGACATATGTAGAAATAGAATAGGGAGTACATGAGGTTGACGGAGGGAAGGCTGTTCTGATAAAACAACACCTTTACACCCTTAATCCACTCGAAGCAGCGCAGGCTCAGAAGGAAGTAGAAGCTCCAAGAAGACATCACAGAGCTGAGTTAAAGAGAATGAAGATCGCCAATTGTATTGGTTCCCAAACCTGATGATGCTCAACAATTCTGCATAGGTTATCAGAAAGACAACGTCGTGATTACATCAGACTCATACCCAATTCCAAGGCTGGGCGACTGTGTGAAAAATGAAGGACAAGCCACTTACATCACAAAGTTGGACTTACTTTGTGGTTACTGGCAAGTACTTTTGTCAGAGAGAGCAAAAGAAGTTTCTGCTTTTGTAACCCCAAATGGGCTACGCCAATTTAAAGTAATGCCCTTTGGAAGGAAAATGCACCAGCCACTTTTCAAAGACTTGTAAGCAGATTTGTTGTAGGGTTGACTAATTGTGCCGTCTACAGAGATGACTTACTGATCGTTAGTCATACATCAAAAGATCACATACAACATTTGGCAGAGCTCTTTGAGAGATTATGGAAGGCAAAGTTGGTCATAAACTTGAAAAACACAGAATTCGCGAAGGCGGAAGTGACATTCTTAGGCACAATATCAGACACGATAGATAACACTAAGAAACGTGAAGATGAAGTCCATTGAGGTATTTCTAAGACCATCCTTGAAGAAGGAAGTGCTACGAATTTTAGGATTGAGCTGATTCCGCAGGAAATTTCCACCAAACTTTAGGTGTGTGGTGGCACTGTTGACGGACTTGGTAAAAAGAAAATGAAATTTCAATGGACAGAATAACGCCAGGAGGCATTTGAGAATTTAAAAGCAGTGTTAACCACCGCAAAAGTTTTAGCCACTCCAATTTTTTTGAAACCCTTCAATGTCGTCTTTGACACAAGCTATGCAGGTAATGCAATTATATTGTTACAGGAGAATGATTGTGGAATTGAAAGGCCGATCAGTTATTTTTCAAACAAAACCTCAACATCCACCAAAAAAAAAAATTCAACAATCAAAAAAAGAGTATTGAGTTTGATACTGGCCTTACATCATTTTAATGTTTATGTTGCAAATGATGCATCAGAGACAATTGTGTATTCTGATCACAATCCTTTGACATTTCTGGAAAGATTTAAGGATGAGAACACCAGATCATTTTGTTGGAGACTCACGTTATAAGCATTTAATTTACAGAATGTACATATTGCAGGTTGTCAAAATGTTATCACGGATGCTTTATCGTGGATTTAAAAGAAAAATGTTTATGTAAGATAGAAATGGTTGTGTTCAATGTTGTATATGTAGAATTAGTGTGAAATGTGTAACTCTAGATTAATGAGATATAGACCTGGTAATACAAGGGGAAAAAAAGAAAGTTATCATTTCATAATGATGGTTCTCTTTTTTTTTTCTTAATGGGGAGACATTGCAAAGTTGGGTACAGTACTTGTGGACTGGAAGGCAGGAAGTTAGAATTTGGTGTTTGTAAAATGTGAAAGGGGAAAGTAGTGTGTGATCCCCCTAAAGATGATGTGCTTTTTCTATGCTTAGAAATGCAAAATGGACGTCTGTAGGCAGCAGCTTATGGCTTTGCAAGTGCACAAAAAGCACTTGAATTGAAACATTTAAATCAAAAGGCTGTACAGTTAGCAGGCCAAGCAGCAGTTTTGTTTTGGTATCAAGAGAACGAGTTTTTATTTTAGCCAATCTATTTGAATCAAGCACTTAGATCCCAAAAACCAATTAAATTTAAATCTGACGGTTTTGACAACATCGGCCCAATCCTATTGTAAGAAATTGATATGTCATCAAAGGTATAAAAGGAGAGAGCAGTTGGAAATCAGGAGAATTAATTGCCATCTGCCAGAGTTAACAGCACTCAGCTCTCTAGACACCATTGCTGGTTCTCAGTTTGCTGCAAGTCTTAGAGAAAGCACTATTTAAATCCTGACAGAACATTTGACAGAGAAGGCACAGAGCATTCCAGAAGACATGTATCCTGGCTGTAATTTTGACAGGCTAAATTCTATTTTTTAAATTTCATTCTATACAAGTAGGACATGTATTTATTGGACTAGCATACCATTACAATCTTGTTTTACTTGAGATAAAAGGTACTGCAGATGCTGGAGAATCCGAGATAACAAGCATGGGGCTGGATGAACACAGCAGGTCAAGCAGCATCATAGGAGCAGAAAAACTTGACGTTTCGGGCCTAAACCCTTCATCAGAAACCCTTCTGAGGGGTTGGGTGAACCTCTGCTTTTATAACAATATCTAAGTGCCTGTGTCCAATAGACCAGCTGTCCATTTTTCTTCCGAAAATGCAATAACTGGCTTTTGAATTTTGATGGTTTTTAGCCTGAGTCTCTGTCCCCATGACAACTAAATCACACGGGCTTTTTGCTGGACAGAGTTTGGTATATTTTTACCATCTCCCATTCCAAACAGAACAGAATAGTTTAAAAGATTACTGCCAAATAAATCTCACATTCATGACTACATGTACAGAAACTGAGCAGATTGAATACCGTGCTTGTGAAGGTTAGAGACTTTTCAAATGAAAGGAACTTGTTAAAAAGTGTAGACTGCATCTCTTTAAAAAGACACATTGGCCTGCGATAGAAAATAGCTCTTTCAAGCCTATGGAATTTTTTATTAAGTGACAAAAGTGGGACAATTTGAGTGAGTGAGCAAATACATCGCAGATAATGTGCAGAGATGTGAAATATTCCAATTTGGCAGCAAGGACAGGGAGGTAGATGAACATCTGAATAGCAGTAGATTACAAAAGTGAGAGGTGCAGCAAGACTGGGTGTCCTTGTACACCTGTCACTGAATGTAAGCATATAGGCAACAGACAGTGATGAAGGGAATTGTTCTGTTAGGACTATATTCTCTGGAATTTAGAAGAATGAAGGTGGATCAATAAAAACCTATGAAATTCTAATAGGATTAGGCAGGGTGAATGCACAAAGGATATTACCAATGATCAGGATTTCCAGAATCAGGGGTCACAGTCTAAGGATATAGGTTCACTATTTAAGACTGGAATGAGGAGAAATTTCTCCGCCAGAGAACAGTGAATTCTCCATCACAGAAAGCCATTGAGGCCAAATATTAAATGTTTTCAAGGAAGAGTTAGGTCTAGTTCTTTGTGGTAAATGTTTCAAAAGATATGGGGAGGACAAAAAGGAACAGGATACTGAGTTAGATGATCAGCCATGAATCATATCGAATGACACAGAAGACTTGCAGTTCTATTGGCCTACTCTTGCCTCTATTTTTGCTTTGTAGTGATTGGAACGAGAGTCAGGTGGATCCATTGACAATGAAATCCTTGATTGGGGTTGTTAACCTGGCCAATCAGGGAGTCCTGGCTGACAGATATAAACAGGAGATTCAGCGAGTCTCCTCATTCTAGGGGTTAGTTGTGAGCTGACTAGTCAGACCCTGTGCACTGTGTGTATGCAAATAAAGGGTGGCATGCTGAAGGGATGCTGACCCCTGTGCAATTATTTCACTGTTTCTATGAAATTGAGTTGAAACCAATAGACAGACATTGTTCAAAGTTAAGTTTCACGTTGATTTTGAGTTAGACTTTTGTGGATCTTCATGCATACAAATAACATAAACTTGTCAGTTCAATTCACTGAAATAACAAGGTGTAGAGCCGGATGAACACAGCAGGCCAAGCAGCATCAGAGGAGCAGGAAAGCTGACGTTTCGGGTCGAGGCCCTTCTACATTCACTGAAGTATGGTGAAAGTTGTAAAAATTAACACAAACTGACCGCTTAAAACTGACAGTTAAATATCTCTTCCACTTTGGATATATAAAGATATATATGCAGAGTGATTTAGCACTTTCGATATTAAATTAACAGTCATTCTGTAAAAGTTGCATTTTTCACTTTTGACATAGTCAGGCACAATAAAACTATGTCAACATTTCCTCCTAACACCCCTGTTTTCTCAGACCATATTGCACATTTGAACATCGCAGTTTTTCTTTAATTGCAAGGTGGTTTGAAGCTATTAATCAATGCTAGTTAGAACCATCACTGTAATCCAGCAGCACTGATAATGGAAACCTTCAAGACATAAGGAAAATCTTGACTAGCTGATAAAAATTTTGTATTCTATGTATAATAACATTTATGTGGAGACAGTACCAAGTAAGTTGTGTGCTTACATCCAAATAGACATAAGAATATGTGAAGATAAGTTTTCCAACTTATGAACATTCTTACATTGCCTCAATGAAAACTCCCTACTTCGTGTAAGTTAGGAGACATGAGAAGAAATTGAAATCACTAGTGGTGATGTTTTGGGTGCTATGAGTGAAAACCAACAATATTTCATTGTCTTTTCTCAGAGACTATCAGCTGAAGGAAGTATGAGTTTGCAGTGTTCCCCATGTTGATGACGTCATTTGCTACACATATATCATTTTACAACTGCCAACATAAATCCCGGGCTTCTGCAGCACCTGAACAAACCGAGGCAACAGGTCAATGACCAATGTCTTGACACCTGTCATGTTGCCTTCATTCTGCAGAGTCAGATTTCCAAGTGCGTTTGAGCTGTTGAGCCAATAGAAATTTTGGTTAGTGGGTGATATAAGGAAACACATGATTTATCATTCCAGTGGGTAAACCATGTATGGGATACATATAATGAACGCCATTCCAGTGGGTAAGCCATGTATGGGATACATATAATGAAAGTCATGCTACGACATGAAATTCAATCGGCAAGTCAAAGGTATGGCACAGAATGAAGGTTCTTCAGCCCATTGCAACCACTTCAGTCAAAATCAAAGACCTAAACTATGCTAATCCCATTTTTCAGCACTTAGCTCAGAGCCTTGTATGTCTTGTGCAGCTTAATTTTGCATGCAGCCCCCTCATCTGTTTGTGGTGGAAGGCTAATTTAGTGTTCATTATATTTCAGGTTGTTTAGGAAATTAGATGAAAATGTGTTTAATAAGGTTGCAAGCATGGTTGCAAGAACGGCTGAGGATCCTGGGATTGTATTCATTAGTGTTTAGAAGGTTGAGGGGAGATCTAATAGAAACTTACAAGATAATGCATGGCTTAGAAAGGGTGGACGCTGGGAAGTTGTTTCCGTTAGGTGGGGATACTAGGACCCATGGGCACAGCCTTAGAATTAGAGGAGGTCAATTTAGAACGGAAATGAGGAGACATTTCTTCAGCCAGAGAGAGAGTGGTGGGCCCGTGGAATTCATTGCCACGGAGCGCAGTGGAGGCTGGGACGTTGAATGTCTTCAAGGCAGAGATTGATAAATTCTTGATCTCGCAAGGAATCAAGGGCTACGGGGAGAGTGCGGGTAAGTGGAGTTGAAATGCCCATCAGCCATGATTGAATGGCAGAGTGGACTCGATGGGCCGAATGGCCTTACTTCCACTCCTGTGTCTTATGGTCTTATGGTCTTATGATGTTGATCCAAAGGGAATACATAGTTTGTATCACAGGGCTAATATTACCTGTTCTCACCGTTGTAGCCAAACAAATTTTGAAGAAAAATTAGACTTTTTGTTTTTAAGTGTACTTGATTTGCACAAATTCATATATAAATGGTAACATAGCAATCCATCCCTGCCAGTGGAGGAAGCTAAGCTTGTCAGCATACTCATTGCAATTATGATAACTTATCAACCAGCAGAGGGTCACCTGTTCTGGAGTCGGTTTCAGAAACATGGGTTATCTTTTATTTATAAACTCATTTATGTTCACTGTTATTGAGCCTTACTGAAAACTTTCGCAACATTTTCACTTCTTGTAGTTATTTTGTTACAATACTAAATGACTGGGCACATTGAACCTGGCCTATGGAGGGAACAGCCTTGAACAACAAACCAGAAGATTTTCGCAAATGTTGGCTCACCATTGTGTCCTTTGTGTTTCCAAAATGGCTGCTTGATAGCCTTGAGAATTCTACGTCACGGAAAATACCTCTTTGAATAGTCTCGTTTCTTAAATTCTGTTCTACTTGGGCTAAAAAAAAAATCACGTAGTACAGAATCCTTGCAAGAATAGGAATATTGCACTTATGCTCTGGATTTGTTCTCTGTAAAGGCCTTCACTTTTCTGCCTGTTTGCCTACTGTTCTTCACTCTAATGATAGTTTCAACATTTGTTACTTGCTGTTCGACATGCTGCTTTCCCTTTTTGCAAGAGACATTCTATACTAAAATAAATTATTGTAGGTATTTGGAAAACAGTTTAATTATTAAAATAGTTAGATTATGTAATCTCCTGGTGTTACTTAATTTAACTTTCATTATGTTCAGAAGGGTGACTCCTTTCTGACTGGGAAATGGAACTGCCTGCATGACGCGTATCGTGTGTCAGTGTAAAACATTCCATGTCAACACATTATATAGGTCAATGTAAAACCAGCCTTCTAATCCAAGAAGGAGTAAAAGACTCCCCCAACAGTAATGATTTCTTGGCGATACTTTAGCTATCCTGTGGCTTCACAGAATAATTTAGAACTTAAATATGAGCAGCTGCTTGTTCTGGGCTTATGCCTACTTGTGGTCTGATTGGAGCCTCTCTCTTTGGATTGTAGGTAGCCCTGAGAAGAGATTGAGGTGTTGTTGAACTCCAAATTTTAAAGCCAAGTATCTAACCTGAACCACGCTCCAAACCATCTCATGAAAACGATAACTAATCCTTCCTTAAATGATTAAGAAGAAATTAACTTGCATTGCCTTCCAGTTCTTCATTAAAATTTTTGAGTTCGAACTAGTTTAGTTCAATTTCAGTCTCTCTGACACTTTGTGGACTATCGAATAACAATCCTCTCTCTGTGTGCTAATTATCTGTCTTTAGCACAAATAATGTATGTAGGTTTGTCACAGCAGGTGATGTGTTTCCTACATTACCACTGTGACTACATTTTAAAAGTACTAAATTGGCTATAAAACACTTTTGGATATCAAGCATTCATTAAAAAGGAGCTAAGTCAATGAAAGTTTTTTTTCATTAAATGTTACCGACATATCCTATGCATTCAAGTTTGTCATAGTGAAAGTATGAACATTTATTTCCTGGAACATCTCTGAAAGTAGTAGGTGTGTGCAAAAATAACAAAGACATATTTCTAAAGGATAGCATTTTCTCTTATTCCACACTTCCATTTATTTATTTTAATTTAGGAAGCGAGTATATTGTATTGCCATTTATATACAGTTCACATTAAGTACAATTTTAAATGTAACCTCAGATAATAAACTAATAGGTCTTTCTCCATTCTCTAATCCAGCGCTTCTGAAACATTTTCCCATTGTGACCCCGTTTTGAACATTGGTAAATGTCACAATCCCTCAGGGGGAACTGAAAAAGCAGGCAATGGGGGCTGACAGGAATAGGAGTCAACATTATTTTAATTCAGAGTTCCAAGATGATCATTACTTCCTCAGAGCTTGTGACTCCAAACTTTCAGCTCATATTTGGAATCCCAAACACTACCTTTGAAAAACTTTGCTCTATCAGCTGCAAAGAAACTTGGTAGATATCTGAAAATTATTTTTTTCAGTTTGGACTTTGTAAATGGAAGTAAAGGTACCAGAAATTGATCTGCGAAATTGTAGTAAAAAACATTGATAACAACTTGGTAATGATTAACTCACGTCATTTCCCTTCATTGTATATCAACAGCATCACACTAAATCAGAAGGGCCATCTTTCAGATGGATCATTTCACTATGTTGATTCTTTTGCCCTTCTGAACATCTGTAAAAAAAAGAACACAATGAATCTACTGCTCTGGAACATGAAAGGTGCTATGTATACGTATTTTTTCTGTAGAGTTTTCATTCTTAAAGTTGTTTGTGAGCAACTTGATGGAACATTGCGATATTTTTAAAGTCTGTTCAATGAGATGATGAAACTCATTGATAGTTTTCATCACAAGATGCTAATGTAAACCAAAAAAAAAAAAGTGTAGTTGAGAGTGGTTACTCTTTAGGATTGGCCTAATGGAACATAAAAACATTATTGATCCTGCACAATATTTGACACAATCACCTGCAGAGATTCTTCACGAACACAAAGTGTATTAATTGATGGAATGTAGAATGCACAGAACATCCTCAAAAATCCCAATCAATTGCAAAATCAGGGCTGAGATCACTCCTATGATGGAATCAATTATTTTGATGAGATACAGTGCCAGATTTCCCAACTGGTTATAGTTCCAGAAAGGATACTTCAAACTGTTAAGGTCATTTTCAAAATGATCGTGGCCTTTGTAGGTTCCTCTCTCCCAGACCCAAAGAAACTTGTTTTAAAAGGATCCAATTTAACCAGATATTCTTGAGTTAACAAAGAGTGAGTTTTTAAATGACTAAACATGGGAAGAATTAGTAAACGCCTACAGACAATTCTGAAAGATAACTTTTGACATTGGTCGTTGGACAGTTATTTTTGTAGATTGGTTAAGGTTCTGTCGATTTAATTCCTTCCAACAGTGACTGAATTCCAGCATTCAGAGTGTGAGGGAATCTTTTCATTGCTTGGATTCTTTTGTCTAACTGCTAGCTATCTGACTTCTCGCATTCCGAGTGAAAAAAATCTTCATTACTTGCAATGCAGGGGTGACTACAGGATAGTTTTTTTTGGTTGTAGTATTCACGCAATGTTAATGTTTGGACCCAGGCAGATACACAGGAGATGTTTCTAGTCCTGTAGTAGACACCAACAGAACTGAAACTGGCTTTATAAACCTGGACATTGTATATTCTCCAAAAGGATAAACGTAGATGTGTCTGCATGTCTTTGTGACGTATTCTGCAGGGGCAGGCTTGCTGCTGAGCAAAGGGTCATCATCTCTCATTAGCTTTGTAGTCACATAAAATTATAGTCCACTTGATTTTAAGTTTCTTTGTTACCTTTAGGTGTTACATTCCATTGGTCCCATACAGATATTTTGCTAGCCATTCATCGAATGCCTACCTACACTAATTTTGTCTCTGTAGCAATTGTCTTTTTTAAAAAAAATACATTTGAGAACTAATAGATTAAAGCACCTATATTATTTTGGGGTTCCAACTCATTGTTGTAACACAGGTAACACTGCTGTATTTAATATCAGCTGTGTGTAATTCACTCTGCTCACTTCCTTTATTGGAATAATGAAAGAAATGTCGGCAGCGAGAAACTTCTAGCCTTTAAAAAAAACACTCAATTTTTTATAATCAAGTATTCATATTAGGGCAAAATAAACGGAAGGCCAAACTTAAAACACAACACCATTAAACATGTACAGATTGGCAGAGCAGTGCAGCACTCAATCGCATTGAACAAGTAAAGGAAGTAGAAGCAATTCAACAATAACTTGCAAAAGAAAAATCAGCAACTACTTTGCCAGACAAATTGTACCTTTTCATCTGGGAAAAAAAAAAATCAGGGAGTGTCACCAACTAGGACAGCTCCTTAATGAATTGGCGCATGCACGATGAGATTGTTAGAATTCTCTCCATGCTGTTTGCCCTATGAATCCATGTTGTCGCTGTCACTCTACACAACAAACCAGCCTTTCAGCCAAATGAGTTAACTGACCTTCAACACCAGCTGAGGTGCTTTCTTTGCCACCTTGCCCCTCACCAGGAGTGCAGTGATCCTCAGATTAAATTCATCGTCGGTCGTCTTTCTCTCTCTCTCTCTAATAAGAGAGCAGTCCTAAGGTCCTATGGGACTAAGACGGCTTCACCTTTTCATTTTCTTATTCTATGTTACTTCAATGGGAGTGCAGTACAGGCTCCATTCCACTTTAGCACTCTAGAACACTATCCCGGCAAGTTAGTAATGCATTGTGCCTGGCAGTTGATGTCAGCCAGGTTTAAAACTGCATGCAAAAAGCAGTGCAGAAAATGCCAGATTCTGCAGAATGTGATGAGGTAAGATTACCCAAAATTTATATTGGGTAGGTGGTTCAAAAATGCAGGACACAAAAAGTTGCTGAATGACAAGTTTCCCACTATACTGCTCACTCACCCTAAATCCTCACACAACACACAATTATTGCAGTGAATCAAACATATAACCCAACTTCATTCGACAATACATTCAAGCCCCAATTTAAATAGCTTGCCCATTTCTATCATCTCGTTACCTTTTTTCATACCATTACAATACAAAGTCACTCGTCAACAGTCATGACAAACTTCAGCGTGGATTGCTGGCAGTCTTTAAGTGTTTATTTTATTATGAAAGTTAAGATAATTCCACCATCAACCTTGCATAACATGCTGCATCCCTCATCCCTTCACCTTTGGGTGATGCGCAAGCACATTGTATTGGGAAAATGTGTAATGCCACTCAATGAAAGAAAAATGACAGTGTTTGTCACACTAAGTGATGCATTAGTTATCAGTTCCTTTTTTAGAAGAGAAATAGAGAGAGAAAGTGTCTGAATCAGAGAGAGATTGAGAATATCAAAAGATTGAGACATACATACAGAAGAGAAAGGAAAAAGTGAAAGATTGAGACTAATCTAATAGAGATACGTTTGCAAACTGTCAAGCAATATTTCTCGCCAAATTTGTCAGCAAAATTCTCATTTTCTGCGTTCAAATAACATACACAAGATATTTTATACATTAAGCTGCCAAGACCTCATATCAGGCATTTCTTCAAATTGATCCATGAGCAAAGAAGTTTTACAAGAAAGGGCCTGCAGCCGATCAATGCAGGGGGCTTCCATACATGGTCTGACTGGGCCTGCAAGCTGCTGACCGCTAGCACCGGTCCCTTGTCCAACAGCTATCCCCATTCCACTCGGTGCATGCTGGCTGTCCCGCTCTACTCAGGCTTCCAGCCCAAAATAAGGATAAAAGCTACATATGAAGGTGAAAATGAGAGTGTTTAATATTGTTGCAGGTACATGTAGTTTTGTAAAATGAAGGGGTTGAAACTTGAAGTCAGATTCTTCATCTGCAATGGTTTCTGGAGTTGAATAGGCAGAGTTTGTCTCTGTAGATATATTCAGCAGCCGCCATTGCTTCGTAGATTGAGTGAAGATTATTTTTCCATATTGGCTCTGTCAGCACAGCACATGAAAACTGCTTTTTCAATAGACAGGAAGGAATTCTGATTACCTTCCACTGTAACTCCTGTTGTCAGAGCGAATATCCAACTCTTACAGGTAGTTCTACTAAGAGTGGTGGATTGAATTGGCTTTCCTGAGGTCTCTGCACAAAATTACTGCTCCCAGCTGGAAATATTATACAGTTCAAAATTTAAAGCATTTGCTATCCCAACTTTTGAATCAGGATTCCACATTAGAATTTGGGTTAGCCCATGTCTGCAGCAATGGTCCACCCATCTATAGTCTCTTAGCTGGTATAATTAACTTTTTGGTTGTTTCACCCATTAACTTGAATTACTCCCATTCTTTCAGGATTTTTGCTGAAATATGAAGAGCTATTCAGATCACCATAGAAGCCATGATTAAGGAGTTTCTGTTTACCCTCAATGAAAATGTTCGTTCAGTCTCTAAAGATCTCCTGTGATCCCTCTGGAGAAAAGTACACTCTGGTTCCAATCATAATTGGCTGCACAAACGAAGTCAAGTGACTTTTGGGGGCTATTTTGTAAGGGTCCTGTTTAAAGACACATTATATTTCTACAGAAAATATGATATGATAACAACACACGGTCTTCAAAAACCAATATTGTTAATAGTGGATGCTAAAGCAAGGTGGTGATGTTAGTGTACATTCTGATTTTACACCTACTTTGTTACCAGTAAAGACAAGGGTAAATTCAGCCAGTTTTAAAAGGGGTTGGAGACTGAATAAGTCACTTAATATCCTCACCTAGCCTCATTGGCTTTGTCCTGAGGTTCTAAAACATATCATTTGTAAGTTTATTATTTTTTCCAGAGAATGCTTCAACAAACCATCTCATTGCCATTTTGCTGCTCAATGTGAACCAAAAGATATAGAGATATAAATGAAGAACATAAAACAGCATAATTCACAATATATCTTATCACATCATGCAAAACATTTACATCTTGACAACAAATATGAGGTACTTTTGCTTCATTTTGGTCGTATGACTGATCCTTCAATCAAAGGAGAAATGAAAATGATCCAATACACATGTTGTTATGCTCGTCATTGTTGTATCCATGGCAACAGTACTTTTAACATAAAGAATATAATGTAAACTTCACCTAACTTGTATTGTGGAAAGGGAGCAGAGTCATCACTAGTTTTTAGATTGCGTAACTCATGCGTGTCAAATATACACCAGAAATTAATGATTGGTTCAGTTTTGATTGACATTTTTTCACCCTGACTGACAATTCTTCTTTCTCGGGCATGGTTAAGTTTCCAGTTGAACAGTGAACATTGAAGAAATGGAGAAATGCTTTTAGGTGGTGTTGAATCGGACAGATTAAAATCCTTGCAGTAAGACAAGCTTGTTCTTGCAGTTAATAAATCACAAGAACATCATAAATGCATGAAACGACTTTCTAGACCACAGATTCTAATCATTTATTGCCTTGTCCTCTCAAAAGATAGTTAATAGAATTTCTATTGTGAATGCATTATCTTATTGTATATTTATTTATTCATTTATAGGATTTGTTTAATAACTTGAACTTAGAATGATGTCTCATGTGTTGTTCACTTATTTATTGATGAATGCAGATAATAATTCCATTAGCTGAAATGCAATACACCAACAGTGTTTTTGTTCCTTATCCTGAATACATTAGCAATACTTACATTCATAAAACTCCAGGAATTGAGACTTTGACTATGAAAATATTAAGCTTGAGAGCCAAAAGATAGCACAGACATTTTAAAACTCAGAAGTGGTGGCAATAAATTGGATTCTGAAACCTCAACTAGTCTTGTAACAAAATTTGATATGTTCTCTTTATGTGATCATGGCTGGTTAGGAGACCATTTATTGCCTGACCCTATTTGAGCAAAGTTGGTGGGGAGCGACCATCTCGAACCACAGCTCTCTATGGGAGTGGGTACATCAATAGTGCTGTTAAGAACAGAACTTTGACACATTAATATTCTTTCAAGTCAGGATGGCCTGTGCCTCGGAAGAGAAGTTTCAGGTGGTGGCTGTCCATGCATCTGCTGTCCTAGCAGAACTTGTGGGTTCAGAAGATGCTGTCAAAGAACCTCCATGCACTCCTCATGGCAAAACTCTGACCGATAAGAGTCTATCCACGCTGTCCAAAAAAAACTTTCAACGAATGTAGATTACGTTATTGCAGTAAGAAAGAAGATAGGCAGATGCAAAAATCCAAAAAGTAATAGAAAATGTGGTCAAGAACAAATCGCAATAAATAATTTCAATCAGAATCATAGAGATGCAAGATAATGATTCAAACAGTCATAGAGAAAAAGATCTACAGCACAGAAAAATGCCTGTTGGCCATTGCACTAGTGAAAAGAACACCTAAGTATTCTGATCACATTTTCCATCACTTGGCGCATAGTCTTCCATACCTTGGCATCACAAGATCACATCTAAATACTTAATTTATGAGGGTTTCTGCCTTACCACGGGCAGTGAGTTCCCAGATGCCTACTACCCTCTGGGTGAAAAGGCTTTCCTTACATCCTCTCTAAACCTTCTGCCCCTTACCTTAAATTTATGCCTTCTGGACATTGATCTCTCCTTCAAAGGGGAGCTTTTTCTTCTTCTCTACCCTATCTATACCCCTCATAATTTTATACATCTCAATCATGTTACCTCTCAGTCTTCTCTGCTCTATGGAAAACAACACCAGCACGTGCAATCTCTCTTTGTCACTGAAACTTTCCAGCATTGGCAACATCCTGGTGAATCTCCTCTGGACACTCTTTATCCCTTCTGCAATGTGGTTTCCAGAACTGCACAAAGAGAATATTACAAAGAAATTGAAAGAGCAAACAGAAGAGGAACCTGTGATGTTCACTGTGAAGCTGAAAATTAGATAGTGAAGTGAAGAGCTGCGATGCCATCATATTCTCAAGCTGCCAAAGACAGGCACATTCTCTATGAAGAGAGCAGGTAGCGGTACAGGTCATTTAGGTCAGAATACGAGTGAGGCTATTTATGTCAAACCTAATATAGCATAAAGTTTTAATGAGGGATGTCACATTGACGGTTATATTCAGTGCCAAAGTACTGGACTGTCACCAATAATGGAACAAAAAGATTTGAACGGAGTGTCTAATATTACCAGCAGATAGCGAGAAAGGAATACTTGTATTTATATCACACTTTTCATGCCCACTGGATATCATAAAGTCGTTCCTCAGTAGTGTTGTAGGGTAGTCAGTGTTGTAGTGTAGGAAACGCAGCAGCCAGTTGGACAGAATATACCAACAGACAGTAACAGAAGAGTCTAGGTCTCAATTTGGTGAGGCGGACTGTACGATTCTGTTGCTTCGCTTATCCGGGATCTCTCTCCCAGTTTTTCCTTCATGCCCCAGAAATTATTTTGGAGGAGTTTACAGAATGGACTTGGCAGGGTGTGTTGTCATTGGTTATGGTTACTAGGTCAATGCCAGGTGTTCTGTCCAGTTTCATTCTCATTCAGATTTTCTGCAGCATTTTTGTACACCTATGTAGCCTGCTTGGCCATGTCAGAGGATTTTTCGGAGTCAAGCACATTGCTGTGGGTCTGACTCACACGTAGAGCGGACTGCATATCAAAAGTGGAATTGCTCCTAAATCAGACATGGGTGAACCAGTTTAATTTCATGTTAATCTCTAACCTTAGATCATTTCCTACTGAGACTAGCTGTTTATTCTTGATGCATTAATTGATCAAATTTAAACTCCCCAGCTGCAATGTGGGATTTGTACTCACATTTCTGGGGTATTTGTACAGCTTTCAGGATTACTCGTCCAGTAACACTACCATTAACCTACTGCCTGCTGCTTAAAGCTATCTCTGTATCTCAGGTAGTTTTTCTCTCTGCTAACTGTCATCTTTAATTGTCCATCTTTTTGTTCACTTTTTTGTGGCTTAAAGTTTTTCAATATAATCTATCTCATCTACGCAGACTGGTTTTCCACCGGCAGTGTTACATTTTTTATTTGGACCTTCTTGAAGTATTTTTATGTGCCTGATAGCTCCAGCACTCATGTGAATCAAGTTAACTCTCGTTTGGTGCTGGCTGATGGTTTTGTAAATTGAGCAAAGAGGATGCACAGACTGCAGGTTGCAGGCACTTACAGCAGCAAACTGTCACTTATCGAACAACATGAAATATAAAACTTGTAAGGTGTTTGTTTAGGAACGGTGATTTGTCAAATCACATCAAACAAAGCAGAGCGTATCCATTCCACACAGCTCAAATTGCAGCCAAGGAAATGAGCGGCATTCACAGTCAGTCAATCATACACTTCCACCAGAAATCTAATTGTTTACTGCCATTGCCAGCTTTTATCTGCAAACCACATGCCAGATAATGTGAAAGAAGGATGAGAAATTTTGTAGCATGCTTGCAGGTCTCTTAGAAACCTGTCAGCACAATTCGCAATCATAGCAACACGTGTTTGGAAGCTTATTTTGGACCTTGATATCGACTTCTCCTGTTTTCACATGCAAAGTATTGTTGTATTCTGCTCTTGCTTCAAGCATGCTTTTGATACACAAGACTAACAATTCCAGTGTTTTCCTGGCTGATCTCCAAGCTTCAACCTTCCATAAACTTGAATTCATCTAACAGTGTGCAGACCTTATCCTAACTCACCTCCTCATCATTGATGGTCCCTTGCAGATGAGGATGACTCTTTTTCACTCTCAGGGTGAGTCTATAAGTGGTTCTACAGACTGATGCAGTTACCGCAGGCTTGGTTATACTTGGGAACTCACTTCCAATCACTGTCTTACACTGGTCAATCAAGGCCTCAACTTCTTCCAGCCAAATTAAGATATCTTCACTACTCTATTTCTGACCTCTTTATTTGATTGAGTAGAATACTGAAGTTTAGATGACCGAGCCATGATCTCATTGAAATTCTCAGATAGCTTGACCGGATAGTGCAACTGAATGAACAACAAGTTTTACTGAACATTACTACATACGGTAGGGAAAGGGAGAACACCTGATTTGCGCTGTATAGATCCAACTCTAGTTCCAGTATATATATTAAACAAAAAATACAAAGCATTGCAGATGCTGGAAATCTGAAACCAAGAACGGGAATTACTGAAGAAACTCAGCTGGTCAGGCAGGATTTGTTGAGAGAAAGCAGAGTTAACGGTGCATGCCCAGTGACTCAAAGAAGGATCTCAGAAGGGTCACTGGACATGAAACGTTACCTTGGCTTTCTCTCCACAGATGCTGCCAGACCTGCTGAGCTTTTCCAGCAGTTTTTGTTTCTTTGTTTCTAGCTCCAGTAGATTTAAAATAAGAAATATGGTCTGAGTAGGCCATTTAGTCCATCAATCATGCCCCTTCATTCAAGTCAATCATGGATAATCAAACACTTCAATGCCTTTTACACACCCCCATTCCCATTGCCCTGTATGCCATTAGTAATCTGAAATCTCTCAACCTCTACCTTAAATGGGCAAAAAGTCTGAGCTTTGAGGCCTTTTGGGTAGAGAAGTCCAAAGGTTCAGAGTTCAGTGAGTTAAAAAAAATTCCACATCTTGGACCCAAGTGGCATCACTCATATTTTCAAATTGTGCTCCCTGGTTGTGGATTCTCCATCCAGGGGAAATGTCTTACCTGCATTACAATAGCTCTCTTTTTAGATATGTATTAAGTCTTAATGAGATCATCTTTCATTCGTCAAAATGCTAGAGAATAGGGACCCAGTTTACCCAATCTCTCATCATTGAACAGTCCCACCAACCTTGGAAATATATCTGGTGAATGTCATTGCACTCTCTCTATGGCAATATTATCTTTCCTGAGGTAAGGAGAACAAAACTGTACACAGTAGTCTAGGTGCAGTATAACCAAACTCTTACACAATTAAAGCAAGACTTCAGTATTGCAATATTCAAGTTGCCTTGCGGTAAAGGAGAACATTCCATTAGCCTTCATCATGTCTTACTGCACCTGTGTCTTCACCTGCACTGATTTATTGACAAGGACATCAAATCCCTTTAACTCTCTACATTTTCCAATCCCTCACCATTAAAAAGTGCTCTGCATATCTGTTTCACCTAGCAAAATGAGTAACATCAGATCTTTCCAATTTGTATTGGATCAGCGGTGTTCTTGCCCATTCTCAAAGCCTAGCTGAATCTTCCTGAAGCCACTTTACACCTTTGTCACAACACACTTTCTCACTAGCTTTGTATCATCTGCCAATTTGAAAATGTTGCATTTGGTCCATGTATTCAAATCAGTGATATATATTGTAAAGAGCAAGGACCCAAACATTGTTCACTGCAGGACCCCAAAAATCACACCCTATCAATGTGAGAAGCACCTATTTATTCCACTCTGTCTAACAGACAGAAAACAGTCTGTTAATCCATAACAGTGCGTTACATCCTATCTCATCTGCTTTAATTTTTTTTAACCGGCCTCCGGTGGGGAACTTAATCTAAAGCCATCTGAAAATTTCTGAAGAAGGGTCCAGACCCAAAACGTCAGCTTTCCTGCTACTCTGATGCTGTCTGGCCTGCTGTGTTCATCCAGCTTTACACCTTGTTATCTCTGACTCCAGCATCTGCAGTTCCTACTGCCTCTATTTTTCACATCTTTTTTAATAGATTCTGGCATTTTTCCCCACTACAGGGTTAAGGCCAATGCATCTGTAGTCCCTGTTGTTTTTTCTCTCACTCCCTTCTTAACCGAAGGAATAGAGGACTTGAATTATAAGGGGAGGCTCGATAGGCTGGTACTTCTTCTCTAGAGCGTAAGAGGTTGAGAGGCGACCTCAGAGGTTTATAAAATCATGAGGGATATAGATAAAATGATAGTAGGTGCCTTTTCCCTAGGATGGGGGATTTCAAGACTAGAGGGCATATATTTAAGGTGAGAGAGAAAGAATTTAAAAAAGACATGAGGGGCAAGTTTTTTTTCGATAGACAGTAGTTAGTGTGTAGAATGAAATTCCAGAGGAAGTGGTGGATGTGCATACAGTTACAACGTCTAAAAGACATATGGATAAGTACGTGCAAAAGAAATGTTTGAAGGGATATGGACCAAATGCAGGCAGGTGGGATTAGTTTAGTTTGGGGTTTTTGTGGGCATGGACTGTTTGGACTGAAGGGTCTGTTTCTGTGCTGTATGATTCTATGACTCTAGGCGTGAAATTTGCTTCCTTCCAATCTGCAGTAAACACTCAGAATCTCTAGAATTTTTGAACAAAGTCACCCCAGTGATTCGATTATCTACATAGCTGCATCTTCAACAGTCTGGGATGCACTGCACAAGTGGAAGGTACTGAATTACTCTTTCCCGTGGCTGGAGTAAACCTTGTGTTATGCCATGATCTCAGTGATCTTAGTGGTTTCAGATTTGAGAAAGTGTACTATCAATTGTTACAGACCATCTGTTAGCCCATTATCATGCATGGCTGTTTGGTTATGAAAATATTGATCAATATTATTTAACTCTCATTACTTCTTATAATTTGCTTTTAGAATGTCAATAGCACCAGCAAGGCAATATTTAATATTCATCAGCAGATTCCATGGGAACATAAAGAATTTATCATGTTGTGGGCAACCAGAATCACAGGAGAGCGCTTGGGTCATTCTTACTACTTTGAAGGACAGTCATGAAAAGATTGGGTTTCCACAACAGTCTAGCAACTTTCATATTCATTTCATGCGGTGCCAACCCAATATGACCAGATGTCTGAATTTAATAACTTGTCCTGATGGAATTTGAGGTTACAACTTCAGAGCTGCTAGATTTGGCATCACAAGTGTGATGCTGTAAGAACATTTATCTTCAAATATTTTAAAGTTAATTGGAAATTGCTATTTGGCTATAACGTTTAAGTTCTGTGTATTTATTTGGTGATGCACAAATTGAGAGCTTAAAGGTACATAGAGTCTGCCTGCACGTCTTCCATTGAATGCAGAATGCATTAGGCAAGATTTGTTGATTTTAATGTTTGGATGATTTATTCTAAATCAGCAGTGCAGAGTTTGCTGACAAGATAATTGGAACTTAATACGTATTCCAGTAATGCTGACCAGTTGTTAACCAGGGAAGATCTTCCAGCCAGCTATTTTGACATGTAGGTAGACTGGTTGATTGAAAAAGCAGTCAATTCTTGTTGCCCTGAGACTTTTGCCAATTAATTCAATCACTTGTTGATGCATGTTATATAAGATGTTGAAGTATTGAAAGAGTTAAAGTTGGAGATTACATTAATCTTCATCTAATCTGATGATGTTGTACAAACCTGAATGAGGAAAAGCAGAATAGGATCTTGGAGAATGAGGATCTATATCTTAGCTCACCTCATAATCTATCCAAAAACAAAACAAAGACTTAGAGTTAGAGTTGCATCAAGTCTTTTTTGGTAAATTTATTTTTGCTGTGAAACCCAGGTTTTCTCACCCAATCTTACCAAAAACTCACCTCATGAAGTATCTACCTTATTCCTGTAGTGACTCTCATTTTTGGTTTCCACTCCATTTGCTATTCATTGTATATTTGCTGAAACATCATCCCTTCAAATGTCTACCACCGCTTTTCTATTAAATTATCTCCTAGCCTAGTATCCTAGTTCAATTCAAAAATTCAGCTTTCATGCCCACATCATTGCCCTTATTTAAGATGATTCATATCAGACTTGAAATGTTAGCTTAGTTTTTCTCTGCACAGATGCAGCCAGACCTGTTGAGTTTCTTCAGTATTTTGTGTTTGTTTCAGATCTCCAGCATCTGCAGTACTTCGCTTTTATAAAACATTTGTGTTTAAATTTTGTAATATTTAGACTGCAAATTGCGCGGAAGACCAAAAAGAATCAACTAAAAATATACAATTAATATGGTGGTCACTCATTGAAAAATAAAAGACACAAGGCTGCAGAGTTTCTTTAACAAAAAGAACAGAAATTTGTGAAACAAAGACAAAATCTAAAAAAGCTCTCTCAATGTAGAACACAGTTTGAAAGATCATAAAATATATAGTGAAACAAAGTCTCATCCCATTTTCCAATGCTATACATTACAGAAATTTAATGATGGAGAAATGACCTCTCTATATCAATTATTTATGTTCAACTTCAATGATTCTTTCCAGATCTTTTCTGTGGAAAGTGCAGTCTTCTTACATGAATACTCAAAATTGAAAGCTTAAACTGCTTCAGCTTTCAAATCAAAAACCTTGGGTATGGAACGTTCACAAGCTGCAGTGAATTTGCTTTCTATAGACTGGCCAATACTCCTTTCTGGAGAGAAACTGTATATGCTTCTGACCTCAGTGAAGTGTCCTCCAATACTGCTTAACAGCTCTCAATCTCAACTTCCTAAACTAAGATTAATCCTCAATTATCCTGAACCAAAATAAATTAATGGCCCTCAAACTTATCCCACATGTCATAAACCACCACAGTAAAAACAACCTTCAATTAACAGTCCAGGCTTCTGCTGTCTGGCACCTACACAATTAAGTCACTATTCTGGAAGGACTGTCTGACCTATTTATTATTTCTGATATTTTAAAGTAAACCTCGCAAATGTAACCGATCATATGCCACTATCTCTAAAAGTAATAGAAATATACAGATATAAAAATCACAAACCTCTCATTAGTGAAACACAGTGGTGTTTGGCATGTTTACTGTTTAGAATTAACATTAAGCACTTCCCAAATCAATTACACTACAACCAGATGTAGAGGAAATATCCCTCTATCCCCACAATTCCTACCACAACTTTAACTGTCTCCATTTCTCATACTCAAAGTGAGCCTGCAAATATAGCTGGAACCTAGTGATCAAAAAGGACTAATTTTGCCACAATCATTAAAAAAAAAAATCACAATGCCTTGTGTTAAGCTTCACTTGCAGGGGATCTGTTCATGCAGGATTTAAGCACTCAGTCTGTTTCATTGTATATTTTGCCCGCTGTCAAGAGTGGTCATACCAAGAGTACAGGTATGTAAAATGACGTTGTGAACTTAATCTGCATTTTTAAAAACAATTCCAGGACTTTTGTCATCACAGAATTCCTACAGTGTGGAAGCCAGCCATTTGGTGCATCAAGTCCACATCAATCCTCCAAAGAGTATCCCACCTAAACCAATCTTATCCCTGTAACTCTGCATTTCCCATGGCTAACTCACCTAGGCTGCACATCCCTAGACACTATGGGCAATTTAACATGGTCAATCCACCTAACCTGCCTATCTTTGAACTGTTCGAGGAAATCAGAGCACCTGGAGGGAACTCATTCAAACACAAGGAGAACGTGCAAACTCCAAACACAGTCGCCCGGGATGGAATCGAACCTGGGTCCCTGCTGCTGTGAGGCAGCAGTGCTAACTCCTGAGCTGCTTTTCTTGGGTCTGATATCAACATCTCCTCCATCCATCTTGCCTATGAAAACCCCACATCCTACCTCCCTATTGAAAGAAAAGGCAGTTACTGATTAGAGTTGTAACCGCACGAGGCAGCTCTGAATTCTTGCAAAGTGAAATTGAAGATTCATAACTCAACTCACGTCAAGCTCCACAGAAATTTTACGCACAAAACTCTAAGCTGGATTGGAACCAGGGCTCCAGCACGGCAACTCATCATGATAAAATGTCCCCGAGAGGTGATAGATTTAAATATCAAAAGTAATATCCTGAGAGCAGTGTGAGAGATTGCCAGAGCTGTGAAATTCAAAATGTCACGGTTTAAAAACCACACAACAAACGCCATACCTCAATTGAGAGCTGACATAAAACGAGACCAAAACCTTCCAAATCATTCTGGGAGACTACACCCCTGAGGATCAAAGTGATTCAACAATTATTACAGGCTTTTAATGCCTTACAAACAAAGGAATTAAAAATATTGCATAACGTTAATTTCAAAATGTCACAATTGGTGGTATGATAGGACTGAAAACTGTTTTTCTCCGTAACAGTTCTGCTGCAGGTTTTATTGCCATGATGATAGGGCATGAGTTCTTTCAGCTCCCAAGGCTATTTGATAAAGAAAATTAGTTCTTTGATATGTGCCATCAGGAGGAAACTTGCCTTCATCACTTACTCAATGAGCGATTAAACAGCCTCTTTGGAGAGCAATTAGTAATTAATTTTGAGTTTTGCTGCTGTGAAGTACCTGGCTTTTCCTATAGACTGAGAAAAATTTCAAGCAAATGCAGAGATACAAAAAACCAACATTGAGAATCAGGAAGATAACTTTAGTACAGACGTTACATGTCTAGTAGTGTGCATAATCAATTTGGCCAAATGAGTTAAATGCAAAAGATCCAAAGCCCAATACTTGAAGAATAAGGCAATCTTCCAGGCTTTTTTGTCAATATTCCTCATGTACATCAAGGCATGATGGCAATAGCTGAGTGACACTGTCTTTATTTCAGAAAAAAAAAATCATCTAAACATGAATTTCTACGACAGTGGTAATGGACTGTCAAAGCTTATCTCCATTATCTGATTGTTACATCTGAGACATTCATAACCAAGATGTTTTTTTTTTAAGAAGGAAGAAATATTGACCTAAAACGGTCGCAATGGTCATTTGACAGAGATTGAAGAAAAACTTTGTGAAACCCATGTGGAATATGCTAAACTGTACAATATCACCATGTTTTAATCTGAGGAGTTTGAAACAATACAACTGAATCAGCATTAAAGGAATTACATCTCCAGTTTAGTTCATGTGTGCATGATAAACCAACAAATTGGGAGATGAATGTCTCTCCTGCCAGTTAACCAACTTTGAAAGACAATGGAAATTGAAAAAATACATTGAAATATGGTTCAAAATATGCTTTTGAACAGCAGAGCAGAGAGATGAATAAATGAACCTTTCACATAAACTGAGATTATCTCTCTCTCCCTTTCCTACCATGATGATGTTCGTCCTCATCTCAGAAGACAGCACCTGGTGAAAAAAAAAACTTGAAAAACAAGGATTGACTGAAAATTTAACGATATCCATAGATTCCGTTCAAACTACAAAGAGGAGTTCACAACTAATTGATCATGCCTCATGTTTAAAATGGAATAACACAAAGACTCTAAGGATCTTTAAGCTATGGAGTGTCTTTTTTTATATCTGGACTACATTCTCCTTTAAAAGGAAACTTACTAAGTTTGTGTATTTGACATGGGGTTTATTTTGTTATTTTTGCTTGGGATTAGTAGAAAAATAAAAACACTCTTCGTTCACCCAAGAAAATATTAGTAATTGGCTCCCTCATTTTCTAGTGAACGACGTTTTAATTGGAGAATTTAGTTGTATGCTAAACACAAAATATATACATCTTTTGTGACCAGCTGCAAGGGGGTTATTAAAGAAGGAGGCATAATCCCCCCCCACTCAACCGGGTGTAATATAATGGAGAATTTATTATGGCTGTTGGGTGATGAGACCGAGAGTAATGACAACACATATCCAAAGTTGCTCAGGTCAGACTGAACAGGAATCCCAAGGATCAAAATTAGGCTGTCTGGGTAATGCATATTAGATCCACAACAGCCCAGAAAAAAAATACAAGTGACACTTACTGTAAAGGCATATGCACTTCAGAAGCAAAAAAAAGTTGTTGACCTATATTCCATGTATTAAGTATTTTGGTTCCCAAAAGTTTGAAATAATCCCGAGTCAAATGCTGGAGCTCTGTTGAATATATTTCTCAGATCACACCACATTAGATTATCAGTCGGTTCCCTGACTATGGTGCAGAGTGACTGATATCACTCTCTGGGGGTCGGAGTACTTAAGTATACATACACACTCTTGAACATAAGGTTCTTAAAACTAGTCAGGATTGTAACGATATTATGGCACCTTTTTCCTTGAACAGAATAATGCCTCCATGTGTTACTATTGGAATCATTAACTATTTTGCTTAGGAATTAAGTTTAAGAAGCTCAACAATTGGCTTTTATAATTAAATTGAACACCTTAAGAGCACTTTAGAGCAACATTCTTTTCTTAACATGATTATTCATGGTTTCGCTTAGTTTAAAAATTCAGTTCTTTTCTGATTTAAAGCAGTACACTACAGTCAGCATTTGGCCTGGCAATGCTTCTCCTGAAGCTCCACATTGTTATTCTGCAGCCTACGCTTTTTTCTTCAAACACTTTGCTCCAGTCTTCCAACAGCTTTTCAGCTTCCTGCTGTGCCCGCTGTGCTTGGCTTCTTGCATTTCATATTTCCTCTTCTTAAGCACTCCAGCATTTCTTAGAGCTTGTTATTGGTCTCCAGTAAATCATTCCGTGACAATGATACGCCGTTCAGGCTGCATCAGCAGTTCACTAATTTGCTGTCTGATCTCAGCACTGTCTGTCACTCTTTTCTTTTTCATGTTCTTCTACTTGAAACATATGCTGTCGAGACTTTGACCCAAGGTTCTGCCTCTCGAATGCTTAATTGTTTTTAATTCATGGACATTGTAAGCTGAAGTGTGCATCTACAAGTTAGATAACTACTGCTGTTAAAAAAAGTCTCTGTTGCTTCAGTTATAGTCAAGCTGTTGATGTGATATCCAGGATTGCCCTTGGAGAAGGGGTTAAGATTGTATCAGAGATAATATGTACTGCAGATGCTGGAGAATCCCAGATAACAAGGTGTGGGGCTGGATGAACACAGCAGGCCAAGCAGCATCATAGGAGCAGGAAAGCTTGACGTTTCGGGTCTAGACCGTTCTGACGAAGGGTCTAGGCCCAAAACATCAAGCTTTCCTGCTCCTATGATGCTGCTTGGCCTGCTGTGTTTATTCAGCTCCACACCTTGTTTTCTCTCGCCCTTGGAGAAGCTTCCTTTGCAGTTTTCAGTTTCTCTTCCATAAGCTGCTTTCCAACATATTGTATTATATCCTGTTCAGCCTTCACTCTTTGCAAGTCAGCAACTGTTACAACAGTGATGAGAAGGCCACTATTGTTAGCTTGTTATAGTATGATGTGATGCCTGGGTTGTGGTTGAAGTCGAGTGCCACCATCAATCCAAATTGCTGTCTTATTTTAAAGGACAGTTCCATCATCTGCATTGGAGGATGAACTAGTAATAAGTTTCAGCAGAACAGGTTCTTGTCTTAGATAGACCGAGGCCATTTATTACATTTCAGCAACTATATACAGGTTATCTTAACTCTTAGGCGTAATAACTAGAACGAACATGAGGTCGGTAAGTAGGAGCTGTCGACTGACAGACCACGGCCTGCCCAAACTGCCCATAGCGCCATCCAGTTAATGTGTTGTTTATCCGATGGGGACAGCTGGAGATTGGCTCAGATTAATCCTATCATATCCATTACCTTCTATCAACAGTAGCCTCACTCTCTATTCCTACATTTTCCATTTGGGCTGTTGCAAGTTTCTGAAAATCTTTTCCATTAGCTTTCTCAACTTTCTGAATTAGTCCTCTTCCAATTCTGTCAAGCCTTCTTTATGCCTTGCAAATTTCAATATCCGACTGAAACTCATTTGGTTGTGCATGGAGTGGTAACAATTCATTTTGATCAGACTATCCCTAGTATATCAGAGACACAGTCTAAAAACAAAATACTGGTTGTTAATGACCTGAAGACACTCATTACTGCTTCAATATCTACAAATTAAAATCTAAATAGTTTTGACCTTTGACAATATAAATATTTCAATTATTCTGTATATATCATGCCATCCATCTTCAGAATTCCTATTGAGAATGCAGAGAATTCTTTTTCACTGAGTTGTTTGGACCTGCAACATACCTCCTACAAAGGTAGGCAGAGACCTATTGGTATTGTTGTCAGACTAAGTCTAGAGGCCCAGGTAATGCTCTGAAACGTCAGCCTTCTTGCTCCTATGATGTTGCTTGGCCTGTTGTGTTCATCCAGCTCTACACCTTGTTATCTCTAATGCTCTGGGGACTGAGTTTGAATCCTACCGTGGCAGATGTTGGCATTTGAACTCAATAGAAATAAATCTGGAATTAAGGATCTAAACGATAACCACAAATCCATTGTCGATTGTTGGGAAAAACTCATTTGGTTCACTAAGGTCATATAGAGATGAAACTGCCATTCTTCCTGCTCTGGCCTACAAGTGGCTACAGGCACACAGAAGTGTGGTTGACTCTTAACTGCCTTCTGGACAATTAGAGATGGGCAATAAATGTTGTCCCAGCAAGTGGAGCATACATCCTGTCGATGAATTTTTTAAAAAGTGTGCTGGAAGCAGGTTCAGCAACAATTTCTATGTTAGAATTGGTATATGCTGATAAGAGGACAAATTTGCAGGGCTGTGGGATAACACCAGGGCAGTCTGATTAAACAGGTAGCTCTTTCTGGTCTCCCTGCTATAGGAAGGATGTTGTGAATCTTGAAAGAGTTCGGAAAAAATTTACAAGGATATTGCCAGGGTTGGAGGGTTTGAGCAATAGGGAGAGGCTGAGTAGGCTGGGGCTATATTCCCTAGAGCATCAGAGGCTGAGGGATGACCTTATAGAAGTTTATAAAATCATGAGCAGTATAGATAGAGTGCATAGCCAAGGTCTTTTCCAAAGGGTAGTGGAGTCCAAAACTAGAGAGTATACATTTAAGGAGAGAGGAGAAAGATTTAAAAATGATAGAAGGGGCAACTTTTTAAACTCAGAGGGTGTTGCATGTATGAAATAAGTTGAGAGGAAGTGGTGGAGGCTGGTACAATTATAACATTTAAAAGGCATCTGGATGGGTATACATATGGGGAGGGTTTAGAGGGATATGGGATAAATGCTGGCAAATCAGACTAAATTAGTTTAGGATGTCTAGTCGGCATGGATGAGTTGAACTGAAAGGTCTGTTTCCATGCTGTACAGCTCTATGGCTCTATGATTCTTTCAAACAAGATGTGATGGACTGAATGGTCTCCTTCCAGGCTGTATAATTCTTTGATTCTTTCATCCTTCAGTAGAATTTTCCCAATCGTTAGGTATTCCTACTGGCGTAGGTCCCATTCTAACTGCTGTAAGTCACATTATTGCTTGGCATGACTCTAATCACCTTCTCAAAAAAAAATGTACAAATCAATGAGTAATCAGTGCCATCATTTTAAGTTTTTCATTTATTTGCACTATTGGCAAATTGTTCGCCTTCCAAATAAAATGACCACTCCTTAAGTTTCAACGTATAAAAAAATGCACCAATTAAATGAACATGATTCCTGAAAATTTAGATGGATTCCAGTAATGCAGACCTTACTATAACCTCCACCCAAAGAAGAAAACATTCTTTGTCATGTCAAGCCAACAACAGCTCAGCAAATGCAAATTTTACCACTTATATTTTCTCAGCAAGTTGGAAATCAAAGGAACAGTGAGCCAATGGAGACAATTAACACAGCATTAAATTATTTGAAAACAGACTGAATGCTGCAACTATGGGGACTGTGGAAAGAAGAGAATTTTATCTGCAGATTGCATGCAAGCTGCCCAACAGATCCGAGATTCCAGGTGTTCAGCAAACCAAACTAGAAATTGTTGGAGAAAAAAACTCAGCAGATCCTGTAGAGTTAATATTCTGAGTCCAGTGACCGTTCTTCAGATTCCCGTTGACCTTGACTTATACTCAAAGATGGTTATGTTGCACAAACTCTTTAGACTTTTGAATGTTTGCCCTCGTAAAGGAAGCACAAAAAAAAGAATCAGTCAGTAAATGTTCCCTTTAATGTAACTTGTGAGATTTGTTCTTTCGCTTTTGTCCACTTTATTCAATTCTACATTTTTACGAGCTCCATGAACTTGATTCCCTTGTGTAATTTCTTGATATTTGAGGTACAATTTGGAAATCTCATGTCTGCAAAAAAGTAGGTCACTGAGCTCAAACCAGTTGACTTTGACGGTTCACTAACACCAGGATAATATAGATATATGAACACTGCTGACACAATTTAATTGTGTCTATTTTTATTAGCAGAGGTTTTGGCTAAGGCCACTCATCTAGTCATACAATGACTAACTGTGTCGGTTTCTAGAACTCATTGACAGTAAGCTACAGGGATAATAATTGCAGTCACCCATCAGTGTGATAAGATTCTCTCACAAGATGATATTGCACCGTATTGTTCTACTTCTGAGTACCACCTCATTCTGCACATTAGTATTCTAACTGCTTGCACTGTTGTGCTTACCACTTGTGGTTTGGTTGGTCACACTTTTATCTTGGAGTCAAAAGGTTGAGAATTCAGGGCACACTCCTGTCTAATCTGAAGACACTTCTGCATTTCAATCCTGCACTCTCGGCTGCATGGATTTAACTCTAATTGTAATGCTATAGCCAGAGCACTGGACTAGACCAGGCTACATCTCCAGACTTTCTGCTGGTTCTCATAGCACTCCCTCTGAGCCTACCTGCTTCATTGCCTTTTTACACATTACCCACAGCCAGAATTACCAGGGTCATATTAGTGATGTCTTGCTGTTTAGCACCAATATAAAGCCTGGAAACTTGTCATCACTGTAAGCAGGCCTCAGTCAAAGTTCAGGGGATCAGCCTTTACACACGGGGTTCCTGGCAAAGTAGTTTAAGGCAGCTTCTGATACCAATCCAGGGTCTGCTTGGGCCAGTCAGAGCCAGGATCCTCTTGATAAAAAGGGAAAGAAGCTGAATGAGACCCACCACCTGTCTTGACTCTTCTGTCCTAGTTTGGGCTGTTTTCCTCATGGAATGAGGGAAGAAGGTATTAGTGGTGAAGAAAGTGGATGGCACAGCTATTTACGTTGGTGGAGATGGGGAGGATTTCCAGGTGATTGAGTAGGCAGGGTAGACAGGGCAGGCAGTGATATCAGAGGTTAGGGTGGATGAGAGTGAGTGAGGGAAAGTATTGCAGGCAAAGGTGAAAGTGGTACAGCATGTGTTTCGGTAGGACATGGATACAGTAGCAGAGATAGAGTGCAAGGTGTCAGAGAGAAGATGCTGGAATTTGCCCATCAGAGTGGAGAAGATTGTTGACCCCTTTCCTACAGTGTAGTGCATTCCTCCAGAGTATTTTAAGTCAGGTGCAGCTTTAGACCAAATATGCATGGTTTGATGTCATGGGTTCCACCGCTGGTCCCAGAGGATTAGGAAGTCCTGCCCTGCAGGACCTCCAGAACCCTGAAGAGGGTGAATTTCTCTGTCATGTCTGGGGAAAATCAGGAGCTGCAGAGCAGCTCCAGACTGATCATGTTTGTTCAGGAGCACAAGGGATTTTTCTAAAATGGCACCTACTCAAGGGATGCTGGTGAATTCTGTGATATCTGCTGAGTTGTTCCGGGAACAGAGCATGGTAAAGTGGGTGGGTTGAGAAATGCCATAGGAACCTGGTTGGTAATTAACCAGACAAGTTTGGTAGGACACAGAGGACTCAACAGGCCTCACGACAATAAACTAAAAAAACTCAATGCAACTCAGACCTAGTCCAAAAATCTTAATTTAGTTCTTGCAAATTTAAAGATATTTGCTTACTCAGTTTGCAATGGTGGAATAAGGTATTTGCTTTGTCCTGAGTCCACAGGATCATTGAATGGTCTCAGCACAGAGGGAGGCTATTCAAAGCTTTGTGTTTCTGTTGGTTCTCCAGTCAGCATCTGTCCATAGCCCTGAAAATTCTGCCTTTTTAGATACCAATCCAATTCCCTCCTGAATGCTTCAACTAAACCTGCCTCTACCACGCTCAGGCAGTGCATACCACATTCAAACCACTCACTGTGTGAAAAGGTTTATCTCCACGTCCTCATTGCTTCTTTTGACAATTTCCTCAAATTTGGTGCCATCTTGTACTTGATTCTCCCACCAGGGTAATAGGTTCTCCCTCTTCACTCAGCTCAAAGTCTCCATGGTTTTTGAATCCTCTTAAATTGTTCCTTAAATGCCTCTTGGAAAAAGTGCTGTAATAAAAACTCCAGTGCTAAACACATATGTCCCAAGGCACTCCACAGAGATATCAAATAAGATAACAATTAAAAGTTGAGCTTTGGGTAGTGTTATAGAACACAGAACTGGGGGTTCTGGTACTTAATTCTTTGAAGTTTCTCTCACAGGTAAAAAGAATGGCTAATAAGGCATTCAGCATGCTTGCCTTCATTGCTCAGTCCTTTGCGTATAGGGCTAGAAGCGTCAAGTTGAGGTTACACAGGATGTTGGTGGGGCCTCTTCTGGAGTGCTGCGTCCAGTTCTGGTCACCCTGTTATTGCATGCTATTAAGGTGGAGAGGGCTCGGAAAAGACTTACCAGGATGTTGCAGGAATGTATGACTTGAGTTAAAAGGAGAGGCTGGATAGGCAGAGATTGTTTTTACTGGAGCTAGGAGATTGAGGGGTGACCTGATAGAGATTAATTAAATAATGAGAGGTATGTATAAGGCAAATGGAACATGTCTTTTCCCTAGAATGAGGATTTCAAAACTAGGAGGCATATTTTTCAGGTGAGAGGAGAAAGACTTAAAACAGTCACGATGGATCTTTTTCTTTAAAACACAAATGGTAGTTTGAGAGAGAAGTGAACTGCCAGAGGAATTGGTAGATGTGGGCATATTTACAACGTTTAAAAGACATTTAGATAAATATATGAATTAGAAATGTATGGTGGAGAGATATGCACCAAGTACAGGCTGTTGGGGCTAATTTAGTTTGGGATTATGGTTGACTGGTTGGACTGAAGGGTCTGTTTCTGTGCTTAAGACTCTGTATGGAATATAAGGAGATATTACGGTCATTGATCAAAACTTTAGGTTTTATGGAGAGCTTTAAAGGAGGAGAGGCAGGTAGACAGGCAGTGAAGTTCATTGTACAAGGGCACAAGGGTTAATTAGTACTGCCTTCAGGATGGCCCATAATAATGGAGCCCTGGGAGAAGAACAACTTAGGATTTCAAAAGAGTAAGCCCTTGTGTCCTAGTCTCTGAAACAATCTATCATATTAATGGAATCTGTAATTAGTTGCTGGTATGAGGCTGCCAGGAAAGAGGATGGCACCAAAAAAATCTGCAAGACATCTCATACAACATGACCGATGGTGAGGATTTATCTTACAGTAAGGTTTAGAGAGAGAATTGCCCGGTACCTAGGCAACTGGAGGCAGGTCCCATGAGGACAGAATGAATAACTCAAGCGTATGCAAAAGGCTGCAATTAGAGGAGAACGGATACCTTGAAAGCTTATGAGCTGGAAGTTAGAACGATCATAAGGGGACCGACCATAAGTGATTTGAAAACGAAGATGATTGTTTTTGTTTTTAAATTGATGCACTAGTTAACCAGAAACCAGTGTAGGTTAGCAAACACAGGGATGGTAAGTGAAAGGGCTTTGGTGAGAGTTGGGACAGGAGTAGCAGGATTAAATTACCTCAAACTGATGGACGGTATATTGTGGGAGACCAGCCCAACACTGCATTTGAATCGCCAAACTTGAAGATAATAAAGACAGGCACAAGGCTTTCAACAGCAAGTGAGCTGAGGCACGGGTGAAGCTGGGCAAAGTTCCATATCTGGAAATAAGTATTGTTAATGATGTAGTGAAAACAGAGGTCAAATATGACACCAAAGTTGTGAACAGGAGTTTCACCAGATTTCAGGAAACTAAGCACCGTTTTGATCAGAAGGGCAAAATAATATCTTTTGTACCTAATCTACCAGAGAGAAACAAAAAGGCTACAGACAATGGTGGAATGGTGGCTCAGTGCTTAGCACTGCTGCTTCACAGTGCCAAGGTCTTGGGTTTGATCCCAGCCTTGAACGACTGCCTGTGTGGAGTTTGCGTGATTTCCCTGTGATCTACATGGGTTTCCTCTGGGTGGTCTGGTTTCCTCCCACAGTCCAAAGATGTGCAGGTTAGGTGGATTGGCTATGCTAAATTGCCCAGTTATGTGCAGGCGAGCAGGATCAGCTGTGGTAAATGTGGAATTACAGGAATTGAGTGGGGGGTGGAGGAAGGGGTGCTGGGTCTGGGTGGGATGCTCCCCAGAAGGTGCAGGCTCAAATGGGACAAGTGGTTTCTACCTGCACTATAGATATTCTGTAAGACACTAAATGACATACAGTCGATTTACGCTTTGGACTAAATTCAAATTTGGTCCAGTTTACAGTGATGAAACACATCCCTGCAAAACGCCGTATCAAATGCATTTGGAAAGTCTCAAAACATCAGATCTGCAGTAGTACAGTGCCCTTTTTTTTTGTTTCTAGTAGGAAATCTGAGTCAGTCACAGAGGTAGGTGATGTAGTAAATACAAGAGACCACATTGATGGGGAGGGAGGTGCTTCTGAGAGATGGATTAGGACAGCTATCTGGGAAAAGCAGAAAGATTTTTGCATTGCCCCGAAACCATACCAGGTCTGGTCAAAAATGTCTCGATCATGATAGCAAGTCCTCAACTAGAAAATAAATGCTTGTTTTCCCATCAGCTTTTTGGTCTTTAAGGATAGCAAAATTCACCAAAAACAATGCCCGCCATGAGTGGCAAAGCCAGACTTCAAGAAACAAATGGCATCTGTGCTCCCTATAGACACATGTTGACATAAATAGTGCTACACAACAGATGGATAAAGTTCCAAACCGCAGGGCTTGGCTGCTGCCAGGATTTTGCAGCAGAGGACCAATAATATAAATAATCTGACAAGATAATCAGAACATTTAGAAGGTAGATGCAAGGAGATGGGGGGAGGCGGAGTAACTTTCATTGACTAATGTTATACTTCAAGGAGAAAGACGCTGCTTTCAGAGAGTGACCACGCCATCAACCCATTGTGTGCCAAAGCTTACTTATTGATTCAAAATCTGCAATGTGTAAAGATTTGATTTCAGTTTGGCTTTTCCACAAGATAACAGCAAGCAAAGTTCACAAGAGCAGATAATAAAATATTCCAGAATTAAATAAAATGTAGCAACTTAAAATGTCCAGGCAGAGGGTGCCAAAATTGGTGGCATCATAGTAATGTGACTGTTCTGGTGATAAGAGTACAGGGATATTCTGGAGGCTGCAGGAGGAGATTGGGGGGGTGGCAGCGTCAGAGGCATAGACTGCGACACAGCCCAACATGGGATAATTAAACAGTGAAGGAGGTCTCCTGGTTTCTGCAGTGGCGACTTTAGGAACAGGTAGAGGAGGTCTCCCGGACAGTGAACTAATCGCAGGACTCAAAGATTGTTGAATTTTAACTTTATTCCTTTATTTTCCAATTTATATTAAAGAAGGGCTTTAATGTTAACTGTTACTTTATTTCTCTACTTATTCTATAACACAGCTTTTTAAACTTTGTTTTACTACTTGGCATTTCAGGTTTTTGTACCTAGGTATTTTTATACCTAAGATGCTTCAGTGTGTGGCAACGTTGTAGACGTTTTACTGTACTCCTGTACTTCAGTAAATGTGACACTGAATTCTAAATGTAAATGTCATAGGATCCCTAAAGTGTGAAAACAGGCCCTTCGGCCCAACAAGTCCACACCAACCCTTGGAGCATCCCACCCAGACCCATCTCCCTATAACCCATCTAATCTACAGACCCCTGAACACTACGAGTTATTTAGCATGGCCAATCCACCTAGCCTGCATATCTTTGGACTGTAGGAGGAAACCCACGTAGACATGGGGAGAATGTGCAAACTCCACACAGACAGTTGCCCGAGAGTTGAATTGAACCCAGGTCCCTGGCGCTATGAGGCAGCAGTGTTAACCACTGAGCCACCATGCCACCCCTAAAAATCAGACCATTGGCAGGTGATGGATTTAAACCTTTAAGAAGAAATGAAAACCTAGAATAAAAAGATGGCTTTGACGATGGTGACCATGAAGTTATCATTAAATTTTTGTAAAAACCCCATCTAGTTCATGATGTCCCTCAGGGAAGGAAATCTACCAACCTTAACCTGGTCTGCGCTATATCTGGCTCCAGACCCACAGCGATGTGATTCATTCTGAATTGCCTTTTGAGATGACTTGGCCAGAAAGCTCTGTGCGAGGCCAAGTAGCGATGGGTAACAAATGCTGAACTTTCTAGTGATGTTCGCATCTTCTGATGAAATGAAAAAATGCCAGGTCATGAACGAAGAGACTGCAAAGTCAATCTTTACTCAGTTTTAAATTTATTTACAATGTGAAAGATTGAAAGTTTAAATCTCCTAACTCCATGGTCTCCTCCTTATATTCTAAATTAATCATTTAATCCACATGTATACCTGCATGTACTTACACTTCTACAAATAATATTAATATTTACATATAATATATATATAAAGTGAGCTGATAGGAGTTGTTTGCTTTTCGCTGATATATATTGTCCTCCCAATTAGCCGTTGTATAAGGAGAGGTAAAATGAGCTACAACGTGACAAGTTTTTTGCTCATTTTTCTTTTATGGCCAGCAAAAAATTTGATTCAGCTTTATTTTCCCTTCACTTATTTCAAAATAACAGCTGAATTTGTAGAAGGTATCAAATTTTCTTCTGTTATTCCTGCCTTTATTCAAGGTATGGAAGGTGACCAGACATACAAAGACTTCATATTTTAGAAAGGCTATCAATTACTAAAAATGAATTTTAGAATAAAAGAGCTGTTGTGCACATATGAAAAGTACAGTTGTTTTCTTTTACACTTTCACTTGTTACTCTATAATATGGTGCCTGTCACAACAGTTTGTCCTTGCATGATGCTGTTAATAATTTGTACCTAGGCACCCCACAGAAGCAAAGAAATAAATACGCCCTGTCAAAGGGGCAACCAAAAGTTTGATCAAAATTGTTAGATTTTAAGGAGGGCTAAGGAGAGAGGTAGCTGTATAACGATGAAGATAAAGGAGTGGAATTGCAGAGTGTGACACAAAGACAATTAAGAGCAGAGTCACTAAAGCAAAGGGAACTGAAGATGCAGAAAATATTTGAGTCAGAGGAATTGAAAGCTCCGAGTAGGTGATTTTAAAAGAAGGAGAGTTTTAAGTTAACAAGACCAGGGAGGTATTTAAAATACATAGAAGTGAATTTTAAACTTGAGATATAAAGGAGCTGGTGTTGACATCATCAGCGGTCCCTTGCAGACAAGGAATGGTGCTCTTCCACTCTCAGAGTAAGTCTGTAGGTGGCTATGCAGACTGATACAGCTACCGCAAGCTCTGTTACATGTGGGGCAGGTGGTGGTTAGAGGAAGGGGTGGGTGGGGCATTGGTGTGGCAGTGCGCTCCTTTCACTGTTTTTGCCTGGTCTCGAGGTGTGAGGTACCTTCACAGATGCTCCTCCACTGCTTTGGACAGTCTTGGGCCAGTGATTACCAGGTGTCTGTGGGAATGCCACATTTTTGCCGGTGAGGCCTCAAGGGTAGCACTACCGTGCTTCCTCTGTCCACCTGGGGCTTGCCTGCCATTTTGGAGCTGGGAGGGGAGCACCTGCTTGGGGAGTCTTGCTTCAGTCATGTGGATGACATGCCCATCCCACTATAGCTGATCAAGGCTGGTCAGTGCCTCGACGCTGTTGATGTTGGCCTGGTCAAGGACGCTCGTGTCTGAAGTGTCTATCTTCCCAGTGGATTTACACGATCTTGTGCAGGCAGCATTGGTGGCACTGCGCCACCTCCTTGGGGGGCCTGTTGTTGTAAGGCCTGCATAGGTCAGGTGGAATGCTGACATCAATCCTGCATCCTATGTTAGTTTAGGGGCTTTCTAGTAGCTAGTAGTAATATATAAACCACAAATAAGTCTCAAACAAAAATAGGCACGCATCTTAGGTAACAAGACAAGGTTGATTACATCGTGCACATAGGTTAGTTTACTGATGGAAGCGAGTGGAGTAAAGACATGATTGGTTCTAACTATGATCACCCAGAACTCCACAAGACTGGCTAATGCTGCACCCAAAGTGGGCAGAGCATCAATTTCGCTCAAGTTAACCCATCTATATCCATTATCTTATGGAACAGGTGGGCATCATTACGAGTCAGGAAGCACTATTATAATGGAAGAATAGGATTTGTTCTTGAACACAATGTGCATATTAAGGCTGAAGTTCATGGAAGGTGGTCTGAAGGTTGCTAAATAGGAAGGACCACGCTGGCACCCAGCTTCTAGTCCACACCGGGCCCTGGCTCCACACTACTCCAGTGTCATGCCATACCAGGGGGCTACGGAAGGAGACCAGGAGGTCACCATGCCATGATGAGGCCACTGGAGGAGCCCAATGCACCAGGCTGGGAGGCTGTTGCATCAGGTTGAGGGTTTGCCAGACCATGCCAGGAGGTTGTTACTCGAAGCCACTGGAGGCTGGGAATCATTGCTTGTCAGAGGCTGGAAGTCCTCACTCGCCAGAGGTTGGGAGTCGAAGAGAGAAAAAAGGACAAGAAAAAGCACTGATAGGAAGAAAAAAAAGATAAAGAAGAAAAAGAATGGGTAAAATGGACAAGCTCTGGTTGGAGTGTCCTACTCCACCTCCATCTTGCAATTCTTTTCTTGACCACACAATGTTTACAGATAAATATGTTGCACCAGCATTAATTTGAGGTTATAGAAAAAAAACGATAAAAGCAGATTTTAATACCACTGTCTGACTTAGTAGTAAAACATTTTAACTAGAATATCTTTTCTATAATCTTGAAAGCAAACTCATTTGAGCAAAACGGTTCTAAGTTCAAGCCCCGTTACATGATATGAAGCATAGCTAGGTTTGCACATAAGTAAAGGATTATGAAAAGACTGCATTGTTGATCGGACTTTCTTTCAGAATCATGTGGAAGACTGCTCAATTGGATGTAAAGATTCTATGGTTAGCTCTCCTAGACAATCAAAAGGATAGGGCAATAGAAATGAGAATTCACTGCAGATGACTGGCATGTGTTTCATGATGGAAGATAAAAAATATGCATACCCCATAAATATCTGAGGACAATGTCAAAGGAGATTTCAGAGACTTTTTTTGTGGATTTGGTTCTCATGAATGTGCAACAGTAAAAATTAATGCGATGGTAAACTGAATCCACCACTGTAGTCAGATAACCAGTTGAAAATTGCACAAACGTGTGAGATTGGAGTGCAGCAGACAAGAGTAGAAAAGACAATGGACACATTATTCCCAAGGCTAATTTTTAGTATCAAGGTCTACAGTTTTTCTGAAATGCAATGTACATTGAGCCTCAAAAGATGGCTCCATGTGTCTGATCTTGTAGAAGTGTATAAACCCAAATGATGAAAAAGCAAATTGAAATTGTTCAGTGGTTAATTCAGAAATTGTCATACATTCAAACTTGCAAGCATAGCTTTAGGATAGATAACAGAAAGTATGCTTACACCTAAAGAATGATCAACTCTTGGATTAAACTTCCACTTAAAGGAAGCAAAGGAAAAGAAATCTGGCACCATTGAAAACAAAATTGGGTAGTGCATTGAAGGAACATAGGTTCTTTTAAACTGGTGGAATAGAGAGGAGTTCTAATGGGGTTCTTTCTTTTAGAGATGTATTGTGAATCACCAGAAAGTGAGCTTCCTAATAGGATTCATTTTGATTGAATTGCTGCAGTATGTTTATTTCAGCTGTGAACATTAATGAGGTGGCAACATGGGCAACCCATGCTTATAATTTGATATGGCACTAAGCAAGGAATGACACACTCACCATTCAAATATGTATCTGTATCTCATTTGGGGGAATATAACCAGAATGCATAAATGAAAATTCACCTTCATTTGCATGAATCTCAAGGTGCTTAATAATAATGAACTCCACTTTAAAGATTTTCCAGCAATGAGGCAAAAATATGAAAAACTTGGTTCAAACAACAAACACAATGGAAGTGAACCAGGCGAGTAAGAAATACAAATGGCAAACAGGACAAGGTTGTTGGGCTTAGTGACCCTTGGATTATTTTGAACATCATTGACCCACAATCTGGTCACATTGAATCCAACTGTTTCATATTACCTTTAGCTACAACTTTAAGTCAAGCAAATTTGGCTTGATCACAGCCAATTTCACTGAAACAGGGTAACCTTCTAAGTGAATATTGCCCTGAAACTGATAGTTATTCCCAGAATTTTGGTTATGATGTGTATTTCAGGAAGTGAATCTTAAACTTCTGTTAAGGACAGCAACTGTGACAGGATTTCAATCCCTACAGTGTGGAAGTAGGCCATTTAGCCCATCGAGTCCGCAAGGATCCTCTGAAGATCATCCCACCCAGACCCACCCCTCCTACCCTATCCCTGTAATGCTGCATTTCCCATGTCTAATCCACTTAGCCTACACATCTCTGGACACTATGGACAATTTTGCACGGCTAATCCACCTCATCTGCACATCTTTGAGATTGTGGGAGGAAACTGGAGCACTTGGAAACTCACACAGACACATTCGAGAATGTGTAAGAGTTTGCACAGATAGTTGCCAGAGGGTGGAATCAAACCCAAGTCCCTGGTGTTGTGAGGCAGCAGTGCTAACCACTGAGCCACCGTGCTGCTCTGAAATTTGACGTGGTAGTCCCATGACATTACACTCAGAATGCAGTAGCAGTTAGAAAAGTCAGATAAGCATTCCAGCCTCCCATTCAACATTATATGCATATAATTTTCTCAATTAAGAACACATTTTATTGATATAATATATGATCGACAAGTATACATTGGATGGAAAATGCAAAACCGAAGGGCCATTATGAATTAGACTACCTGGTTATTTGTCAACTAACAACTTAGAGAGGATTTCTTCTTTAAAAACACAATTTTTATGAGCTGATACTATCATCGTAAGGCATGGGTATAAAAGCTACACAGAATTATAATCATCTCTGAATCTCTGTGACCAATGAGAACTATATCCAAAGTATTTGTATTTATTATTGCAGTAGAAGGCCTTATAAGTGAAGAAACTTAAATACAAAAGCCTATTTATGGCAAAGTCATAAATGATTGGCCCCTGATACATATCTACAAAATTGGAATCTCGAGTGGCATTGTGGTTTCCATACTCCACTGACCATCTGAGTGGTCATGGGTAGATTCACTGCCATCCATCTGTCTTGTCGGAATTCATCTCAGCTGCTGGTACCATGTGGGAAGAATGCCCACGCGACAGTTTGGGTAGAAAATGGGCTCAATCTTGACTAATAGTAAATAGGTTCACTACATATGACTTAATAGCTAGTTACATAACACCTGAGAGACAGGATAGTCTCTGGTATAATATTAGGTTCAATTTAAGAGGACATTCACATTACTACCACTAACAAATTCTCACACAGCCTTGATAGCAACTGTAGATTCCTAATAACTGATAAGGCACACTGTTTAGTGCTCCCAAGAATAGTCTTTTAAAATCTGAGTTTATTTTTGCAAGTTCAATTAATGCGTTGATGAATTACTTGTCTCATACATCTTTCCACAGATTTTTTTTAAAAATCTATGCTTCAAGTCCAGGTTTATAAACAAAATAACTCATGCCCAATAGTTGCTGCCCCTGGAATGATTTGTTCAACATTAACAGTCATCTATTCCACAACTTCATTTGAGATTTCATACATATTCTTACCTTCAACCTTTCTAAAGCATTCCTGGAAAATTTCAAAATAACCAGATGCCTTCTTTACTTCCCGACCTAAGGACATTTCTGATTTCTGTCTTCAACCGTTCATTACAGTGTTCGCATGCCTTAAAACGCAAGCTTACAAAGCACTTTGCTCATGCGTTTATATTGTAAATAAAAACTTGCACTTATGTGCAGTTATGATAATCTCAGATGTCTCAAAGCACTTTACAGCCAATAAGCTATATTTTTCTTAAAGTACAGTTATTGCTCTAATGCGTGTCAAGTGTCAGCAATTTGTGAACAGCACGTTCTTGCAACCAATTAAAGAATAACTAGATAAATAAAATTGCTTCTTAATAACTATTGCAGTAACTCCCTGTGTAGGCAACTTGAATCCATTAAGCATTTGTAATAAGCTACATAAATGGAATGTTTGCACTGTCACTGTAATTTCACAGTAAATCCTGAACAGGTTCAATTGGAACAGATCAGACCATCCTATAAATACCAATAATTAAAAAAAATACAAACTTGAATCTAAAGTTTATAACAAAAAGAATGATGAAATAACTTCAGAGGCTGGTATCCTGTCACTGAGTCACCCTTTACTCACATGTGGAAAGTCCTTGACACTGCTCCAGCTCCCTCAGAGCCAGCTCACCGAGTGAGAAGAACCCCTGACACTTCTGTTTATATCTGCTGTGTTCATCTCATATTCCGTTGTTTCTTCAACGTTTGACAGAGAGGGAGAATTTAGGGGTTCCGACAGCCTTTCCGACCATTCTAAGGAGCCGGGCATGTTTTACTCCTGTCCCGTTTGCAAGTTGGCAGCTTTTATGTTGTCCATGTGCTTTTTTAGGATCACCACACCTACCCGAATGTTACATGTCACTGGAGCTGACTTCACATTGACCGTGACTCTTTCCGACACCAAACATCATCCCCTGAAGTAAATTCTCTCTTTCTCTTACTTAGAGTATTGTGTCCAGCACTGGTGTGCCTGATACTCTTTCACACCTCCCTCCTAGATCTGGAAAGATCAAATTTAACTTGGCATGGAGTCTTCTCCCAATTAGCAAAACTGCCAGAGCTATCTCTGTTGTTGCATGGGGGTTGGGGGTAGGTTTATAATCATATCAGAACTGGGGCAGTTTGGTATCTAGAAAAGTTATGAGCTATTTCTTTAAGACTGCCTTCAATGTTTTGGACTGCTCTTTCAGCCAGACCATTGGATGATAGATGGTATATAGTTGTCCTTATATGGCATTCAACATTCAATCTTAGAAAACATTCAAATTCCCTGCTGATAAACAATGGCCCATTATGTGTGACCAACATTTCTGAGAGTCCTTGCATTGCAAAAGATGCACGCAGTTTTTCTAATATTGTTCCCATGCTTGATGAATGAACTCTGTGCACATCCAGCTCCTTTGAGTGGGTGTCCGCAATGACTAAGAACATTGAGCCCATGAAAGAGCTGCCATAGTGGACATACAAGTTAGACCAGGGTTTACCTGGCCGTTCCCACGAACGTAGGGGAGCTGTCGGTAGTAATTTTTGTCCTTGCTGTCACACTGCACTGCCCCACCAGTGCATTGTCTGCATTCAATCCTGGCCACCAGACATAACATCTCATCAATATCTTAATTTTGGAAATCCCTGGATGACCCTAGTGGAGTTCAGCCAGCAACTGGCAGCAACCTTGCTCAGGACAATCACTCTTGCTCCCTGTAATGATATGCCGTCCTCTACTGTGATCTGGTCTCTCCTGATCCATAAAGGTTTTAATTCTGGTTGTGATGGCCTTTTGGTTTCCCCATCACTACCAGCTGTTTCAGTTTTTCCAGGACCAGACCTTTCTGAGTCCAAAGTCTGTTTTGTCAGCAATGACTGGAAATGCGTCCAGAAAATTTAAAACCATTACAGACTCTTCCAGTGGCAGTGTCACTGGGGGTGTATCTGCCAACAGGAGACATTCAATTTATCCACATTCACTGGCTGGCCTCCCAGACAATGTTCCAACTTGTAATTATACACACTTAGTATTACAGCCTACTGTTGAATTCAGCCTGAAGCCATGGGCCACACTGCCTTGTCCTCTTCAAGTAGGCCTAGCAGGGTTTTGTGATCCATTATTATTACAAATTTACATCCATAGAGAAATTGGAGGAATTTCCTGACTCCAAATATGACCATCAAACCTTCCTTCTCTGCCTGGGCATGTTTATGCTTTGCATTGGCCAATGTCCTAGATGCGTACGCTATTGGGCATTCCTCTATTGGTCCATCTGTGAGCTAATACTACCCTAATGCTGTACAGGGAGACATTATATGTCAATACCAGATCTCACTTGGGATCATTGTATGCCAACACCTTCAAGGATGATAGCTGTTTCTTCACTTCACTGAAAGCGATGGATTGGCTATATGACTATTTCCAAGGCTGACCCTTTAAGAGTTGATGCAAAGGTGCCAGGATGGAGGTCAGATTATGTATAAGCTTTTCATAATAATTCACCAGCCCAAAGAAAGATTTGAGTTGCACTATGGATGGAAGAGCAGGAGCACCTTTGATTGCCCTCACTTTATCTTCCAATGGGTGTAGCCAAGTCTTGTCAACTTGTAGACCAAGTCAGTTACTTACAGTGCCTCAAAATACACATCTTTCTCTTTGAAGATGTACACCTGCCTGAAAGAAACATCTAAGGACTATGTCAAAGTTCCCTAAGTGCTCCTTATTGATCTGTGTTATTAGCACGTCATCTAGATAAATGGTGATCTGGGGCAGACCTTATAAAATGTTTTCTATCATCCACTCAAAAATTGCACAGGCTGTCAATACCCCAAGTGGCAGTCTCGTATATTGGGACAAACTCTTGTGGATATTAGTTGCAGCGTACTTCTGGGAATTGGCGCCCAACCGTAATTGCAAGTATGCATGACTCACGTCCAGCTTCATGAAGGGCAGCTCCACTGCCAGTTTTGCATATAAGTCATCTCAGAGCCTTTGGGTATTTATCCAGTTGTGAAAAGCAGTTTATCATTTAAAATCCCCACCGAAGCAAACCAACTGCTTAGGCTTCACAATCGATACAACCAATACTGTCTATTCTGCAAACTGGACTGATTTGAGGATTCCTTTGCTTGCCAGCCTTCTGATTTCTGCTTCCACTTTTGCCCATAAAAAAAATGGCAGTGGATGGGCCTTGTTGCTGGAATTGCTTCCTGGTCAACATCAAGTTGACCTTGGCTCCTTTGCTAGTCCCTAGATCTTCCTGAAAAACTTTTGGGTATTAGTTACGACTTCACTCAGATGGTCATTTTCTATTTAAAAATTGTTGAGTCAATCTGGGTGACTCTTTCTCAACCAATTTCACCCCATCAAGCTTTGGCCTGAGCCTTTTTACCAAAAATCAGCAGTAACTGAACTAGCTACTTTTCGTAAGACACCTGAACCAAAGCTGTACCCTTAATCTGTAAAATTCCCTGGTATAGTTTCCCAGGCTAGACAAGGTCTTGCCCAAACTTGAGAATTGGATTCCAAAGCAAATGTTATGAAAGACTGGTTCTGCGACCCCTGAATTGGTTGTGTTGGTATCAATGTTTATTAGAACCAGGTGACCATTTAACCAGAAGTTTATTTTGATTGGTTCTGATTCAGATGTTGCTAAGCAATTTAAATGTTCCAAACTAGATTTAGGTGGACTTTTCAGGGTGTGCAGTCTTCTGGATTCTACCCTAAGAATTCTCTTACTCCATTTAGGTCTAGTGGGACTCCTTGAGTGACATACCAACAGCAAATACAATGGCCAGCTGTGATCCTGAAGGAAATTTTAAGTGCTGGACAAGGCTTGGCATTGTTTTGGGGTTTTGCTGTTGGCTAACCGACAATCCTTCTGTTCAGGATATATCTTGGAGGGAGACTGTGTAATTGCCTTCTCTCAAGTGGTGTTCCCCAAGCTCAGTTGGGCTGCTAAAGGTGTCCACTTCTATACTCTGCAACTCATATGCTCCACTAGCTACATTTCCTAATGATATAGGAAATTGTAGGGCCCATTTGAAATCCAGTTGGGCTTCCGCCAACAGGCACTTTTGTATGGTTATATCATTAATCCCACATACCAAAATGATCTCTCCATCTCATTCAGGGTGAAACCAAAGTCACATGCCTCTTCCAGTCATCTTAAATTAGCCAAAAACTCTACTATCAACTCCCCTGGTTCTTGAACTGCTGAGCATCTCAGGATTAGGGGAAACTTGGAGTCATAATATTCCATAACTAAATCCATCAACTCTTGAAAGGAGTTAGTATCTGATGCATCAGGGAAAGTTAGGCTCCTAATAACTAAAAAAGCTGCAAGTTCACAAGCTGTCAGGAGAATTACTCACTGTTTTCCATCTGCTCCAATTGTCATTTGCACAGAATAATTAACATATCCTTTCCACATACTAGGCTGAATCTTCAACAGCAGGATTGAACAAATCAAGATTCCCAAATAATAGCATGTTATCAGAAATGCTTACCTCAAGGCAAAGACTACTGTTGCAAGTGAATTTCTTTAGAAGCATGCATTCCTATTGTCACCACTGAATTAAGTCCACAGAGACTGGGATCACATCACCAAGTTTCCCGCTTTATTTATATGTGGTAGGTCCTCAACACTGACCCAACTCTCTCAGAATGAATAGAACCCCTGACTCTCATGTTTATATCAGTTAGCCAGGGCTCCCTAATTGGACCAGTTTAACAGCCCCAATCAGCAAACTCACACTCAGTGGGGTCCACCTGGCAGACCTCATTACAATCATTGTCAATGATTCAATGAATTATTTCAGATTTTTAAAACTGATACTGTAATGACCAGACTAAAACCACTACTGACTAAACAGTATTCCTGAAAGCAAATCGTAATTTAAATCCCTGGAAAGTACTTCCCCTTTTATGTCTAACATAGCCAGAAAACCCCACTTTATAGCTATACTTTACAATCTCATTAAGTAGTTATTCAATTTTTGTGGCCCTAGTTTAGAATGTTTCTCAGGTCCATGTTGAACAGAAGTAAACAAGCCTGGTTATTTTTAAATGCAATCTATCTTCCAAAGGGAGGTTTCATTCTGGCAATTCTTTCCCTAGTATAAACTTGGTGAAACTTGCAGCTTTGTTTCAAATTCTCAGGAATTTTGCTTTTTAAAGCACAGTGTCAGCATCTAATTTGCATTACTGCACCACAAAGAACTTTGGTCGTTAGCTGCTCTCTCTTTGCCACATTCTGCCAGACTGATCAGTCTGAGAGTTATTGGGAATACCGTAGAAACAGTTCCCAAATCAAATCCCATCTCCTTGGCAACAAGAATTACATGGGACTTGTATTTAGGTAGAAATGCAAATATGCTATCCTTGAGCTTGAAAATTTCTTTCATCTCAGAAGTGAATGGACAGTTGAAAACATAACTGTTTGCAACCTGACATTCTCAACATCCTTCCAGCACTTTGGAAAACACAATCCAAACACCATAAACACAGAGACAGCTGTCAATTTGCTATAAGTGAGAATGGTTTACATCTTTTTCCCAGCAAAACTAGCTTGGTCTTCCTTTAACGGCCTTCCTATAATAGTCACTTCACCAAGATAACAAGCATGGGGCTGGATGAACACAGCAGGTCAAGCAGCATCATAGGAGCAGGAAAACTTGACGTTTCGGGCCTAAACCCTTCATCAGAAATAGGGTTTAGGCCTGAAACGTCAAGTTTTCCTGCTCC
>JAHRHZ010000035.1:8972469-9076873 GCA_024137785.1 Ginglymostoma cirratum | reverse complement strand
ATCTTCTATCAGCCTCCCCCTCTCTCCCTATTTATTTCAGAACCCTCTTCCCCTCCCCCATTTCTGATGAAGGGTTTAGGCCCGAAACGTCAAGTTTTCCTGCTCCTATGATGCTGCTTGACCTGCTGTGTTCATCCAGCCCCATGCTTGTTATCTCGGTCCATCTCAAGTGGCCTGGTTACTACAAAACAGCCTAGTCACTTTTGTCAAGAGTGAGGGAAATAGTACAGGGTGAACATTCAGCTTGCCTGAGGACTTAGTTCCTATCTCATAGCTCCTCAATTTCCCTGGTAATTCAAAGCCAGCACAAGACTTGACCATACATCCTTTATTTGCAAAGAATGTGTCGCTGGATATGGAGATATATTATGTATAGCAAACATAAATGTGATAATGAAATTGACTGATTATCTTAAATTGGCTGTCAGTGTAGCAATTAGTGGATTCTAGATCGTTCACTGAATGCTACCCAACTGTGGGATTGCATCTAATAGTAGACATATTATTCTGTGTTTTTCAAGCATGGGCTGCATATACTCTGCCTTTTGGATATTGGAGTAGGAAAATACGGGCAGGAACAGGCCTTTTGGTCCTTCAAGTCTGCTTCACCATTCAATAACATCATGGTTGTAGTCTCATTTCTACTTTTCTGTCTGTAACCCATAACCACTGCCTTCTTCATCCATCAAAACTCCATTCAACACACTGCTGAATAAATTTAAAATTCCACGCTCCATTAACTTCTTGGGAAGTGAATGTTAGACTCGAACCACAATCGGAGAGAGAGAAAAAAACAGAGCTCCAATGTCTATCCTACACTTCTTAACGTATGCCACCTAGTTTTAATAACCCCCTACCCCAACAAGTGAAATGGTTCTAAAGCAACTAACCTACTTTTTCACTAAACATGAGGGCAAAACAGTGATCCTAAAATGTCCTATATTTAAAGAAAAGCCCTTTCCTACTTAGATGTTTCATTCCCGCAGCAATAAGAGGAAGCACTTCATTTACCTTCCTACACATTGCTACGATTATATACTCATCGGTGATAATGGCAATCACTCGCTAATGAGCAGGATTGTCCACCACAGGTTCTGCAGGTCTCTGTTGTAGAGCTGCATCCTAATCACACATTCATTATGAGTTTCGGAGGTGAGTGGCCCCAGACCTTGAGAATGTTGGTATTCCTTTCTCAGATTGTTTTTTTTTCCCACCTCCTGCTGACATGTCTTCTCAAAGAACTGTATCCCTTTGTGCAGGAGATTCCTCCAAGTCAGCTGCTTCTGAGCAAAGGTCTCTGTCCATGACATCTATGTTGCATTTCTTGAGGGAAGCCTTCATGGAGTCTTTGAAACACTTCCTTTGACCTCATCTTATTTAAGTGCATTCCTTGAGCTGAGTGAAGATGATTTGCTCTGGTAGTTGCATCTCAGGCATTCTAAGCATGTTGCTGGCCCAGCAGGGCTGGTTTGGAATGGTCATAGCCTTGATAGGTGCCATTAGCTGCTTCAAGGATGCTGATATTGGTATGCATGTGCTCCCAGCTGATGTGGAGGATCTATCTCAAACAGCATTGATCATACTTCTCAAGGGTCTCTAGGTGATGTCTATATGAAGTCCAAGTTTTGAAGCCATACAGAAGAGTGAGAAGGATGGCTGCCTTATACACAAAGATCTTGGTATCAGCACAGATGTCACAGTCATTGAAGACTCACGTCTTTAGTGGTGTTAACTTTGGAAACCATGCACTAGAACACTTAAATCCCTCTGCACTACCGACTTTTTCCATTTTTCTCCATTGTGAGTAGACAAAGGAACATACTGTTTGATTTGAACAGCCATTTGTTGAGGATCTACAGCCTAAATGCCTGGCGTTGCACTGGCACTGAAATTCATACACAATTTCACTCAGTAGTGTGGTAGGCTCGATATTTTTTTTTTGACTGACAGCAACATCCTGCAAATGGAAGATTTTAAATTTGCATTCCTACATCTGTCACGAGAGTGTGAGGTCAAAAGCTATTGCAACATATCTCCTATTTTCATATTAAGGTTAGCTTGCCCATTATTTACCACCAATTTCTACCTTTTAATTTGCTAATAAAGCTTTTCTTTAATATTTATATTTCTATTAGAATTAGATGAAGGCTTTTCAAAACCTAATTCAAATTAGAATCTATTGTGACCAAGGTCCTAGTTGCAACATCACCATGGAAACAGAAATCAAAAGCAAGAAAAAGACTTGTACTAATGTTAAAAGGCAGAAAAAGGTTGACTATGCTTTTCCATAGTTCTATTTTCCAGAAAGTCCTTGTATTTCTTAACTGTAGAAAGAGCAGAAGAGACACCAATATGTTTAGACATGCATATAAGGAAAGAGCAATAGTTCATGTCTTCTCCCCAGAAGTTAGTTACAGCTAATATAAATCTTTGTTGTTCGTTGTGAACTGTTGCTTGAATGCACAAAGTCTCACTTTACCTAAAATGAGATCATAAGCCATCACTAATAAAGAGTAAGCTTTGAACCACAGACACTTCACTTTCTTACAGGAAGTTGCTGCCAATATCTTAACTCTTATGTATAGAGGTCAAACTTTGATAAGACTCTCTGTGGAATGCAAAAGTTTAAGATGTTTAATTAATGTGCAACCTGATACAAAATAAAACATTTGCAATTCCACTTCTCATTTAAATTCAAATGTAAAGGTAAATTTTAAATCTGGAGTAGTCAGGCAGCGACTACTAACCAAAGTCAGACTCAAGAATTTGAGTCTCAGTGTGTAAAATTTTGTGCGTTTCCCAGTCTTCATTTTACTGGAAATACACTTAGGTCACATGAATCTAGAAGGGAACCAAATGTAAACTTTTTGTTCCTAATCTATTCCCTGGTGTAGATTCTGTTAGAGGGAAACAAAATGCTGATTTCAGTGCAGGCAGTGTGTTAGTTCTTCATGGACATTCCAAAGCTTTCTTCAATCTATGGTCAAGTTACCATTGTAGCCATTATAGGTCTTTCTTTCTTTTTAAAACTCGTTTTAGTCTAATAAAAAGGTCCTAGCTATAACCATCAGATGATAGAAGTTAAAATTCAATGGCCCATTGTTACTATTATAATAAGAGGACACCTTGATAAAATGAAAATGAATAAACGTTTAGCTTCCCTGCAGTGAAAGGATAAGCGCATCAAAAGTGTTAACTTTGGATCGGGATATTTTATCGAATTCCTTTGATTGGATTTGTTCCATCAATTATCTGGAATTTTCATAGCAATGCCTCAATCTTTGATTTTATTAAGATCAAGCACTCGAACATACTTATTGAAAAATATCAAATTCTCGAAGGCGCAGAGTTAGTGCATAGGAAAAATAGATCCATGCCCAGGGAATTTGACATTGACTACTCTGGTACTCACATGATACAATAGAATGGAGTTGTTGACTAATTATAGCAATCAATCTCTTACAATTAGCCTATAACAGATGCAGGCATAATGAGGAGATAACCCCAGTGGTTGAGAACTTTGGTAAACATAGGTCAAAAGTTTCTCAGGCTGGCCACACTTACCAGATCACATCCCAAATGAGTATTAACCTGTAACCCAAAATGTTATTTTCTGGAGGGAATCTACCTAATTTGTATTTAACTGATTCAATACTAACTGCTTCCACTGTCTCTCTAAAACCCATTCTATAGGTCGACTGCTATTGGGAAGTCATTGTATCACCCAGGGATAGCTGAGTTTGGGTTAGATCGCAGATAAACATGGAAAATATTTCTCACCTTAATGGAAGTGGGAAAATGGTGATGGGGTGACAGGGGAGCACCAACTCATTCAGGAGAGTGGTTTGTTCATTTAAATGTTACAATGAAGCTATACACCCCTAAACTAATCAGCTATTTTTTAAAGTTAGCCAGTCTGGCTAAAGACAGATCAGAACTATTGAATCGAAGAGGTAATACCGTAACTTAACTTCCCTGTTAGATCCAGTTTACCCAGATCTCCATTTCTGTATGATTCGATATCACCTTAACATTTCAATTTGCACCCTCTTCCCCAACTCTGTTCCTTCTGAGTTCACCTACTAGACTCCGACATCTTTGTGCCTCCCATTTTCTGCTTCATACTGAATTTACCAATCTCTGTACCCTCTTCCACTTTGTCCTGTAACTCAGATTCTATTCCTTTGTCCACACCAATCGCCTTACCCACACCCTTCCAATGACCCCCACTGATGTCATTGCCTGACAGCGAGCTGAACTCTACACCATCATTCAGTCCATCGAATCTGTTCTGCCACTCAATTCGACCATGGCTTATCTGATAATCCTCAATCCCACTTCTTGCTTTTATCCCCATAACCCATGACTCCCTTAATGATTAAAGATCTGTTTCAATCTTGAATATCGTTGACAGATCTCTATGGTGAAGAATTCCACAGACTCACAACCCTCTGAGGGGATATACTGTTCCTTATGTTGTCTTAAATGTGTGGCCCCTTAATCTGAGATTATGTCCTCTAGTCCTGGATTCTCTCAAAAGGGGAAAAAGCATTTTCACCACAACCCTATCAAGTCGTCTAAGATCTTGTGTGTTTTGATAAAGTTATCGCTGATTTTGCTACATTCCAAGGAGTACAAGCCGAATTTATTCAACCTCTCCTCAAAAGGTAGTCTCTCCATATCAGCTATTCTTTTCCTTTCAATTTCTTACGTCCACCCATATGAATTCTGACATCTTCCAATTCAAGATCTTTTCCTATTATCAAACAGTTAGAACCCACTCTAACACTGTTATCCCACCACCTTTTCCTTCTAAAGAGTCACCCACCCTGAACATTTCATTTCCAGCTTTGGTCTCTTTGTAACCTTGTCTCTGTAATGGCTACAGCGTCTTACTCATTAACTTGCATTTATTTATTTATTTTGTTCCAAGTACTAGGTACATTCAAATAAAGGGCCATTGATTTTGCCTTTTTTTAAATCCGTTATTTCCCCTTTTGATCCTATTTACTGCTGTTTTTCTATTTTTGTTTTATCTGACCTTTCCTATCCTAATTTGGGTACCGTTATGCAAATAGCTGCCATTCACCCTCTTGCTTTGTATGTCTACTTCTCCCCATTCCCAAACCTCCCCACCTACTCACACCCTCCTTAGTTTAAAGTCTTGTCTGCAGCCTGAGTTATTCATTTGGTATGGCATGGTTCAAATGATGCCAAACCACCCAGAACAATTTCTTTCTCCCTCAGTGCTTCATGAATTGAAAACCATTCTGTGCACACCAATCTATGAGTCATATATTTAACACCTTAACTTTAAATTTCCTATGCCAGTTGCCTGTGGTTTAGGTAGTAATCCAGAAATTACTCTTTGAGGTTCTGTTTTTTTTCAATTTAACTCCTAATTATCAATGTCTTTAAGGAAAAAACCCTTTCAGGTCCTATCAATGCCATTGGTACCAATGCGGCCAACAACTCTTGGATCCTTCCCCTCCCTCTCCAATTTCTTCTTCAGTTCTGACAAGATATCCCTAACCCTGGCATCATGCAGGCAACACAGCCGTTGGGATTCCAACTCACCACTGCAGAGAATAGTGTCTACTGCCTTAATTACACAAATCCTCCAGCATAACTGCATTCCTGTTTCCTTCTCCCACTTGAAAGCCTCTCTGTACCAAGGTTCTGTGGTCAGTTTGTTCACCTTCCCTGCAGTCCCCACTCTTGGCTACACAGCTTGCAAGAACTTCGTAAATGTTAGACAATTGCAGAGGCCTAGGCTCCTCAAATTTCACCCTTTGGGTCCTGTCTCACCAGCAGTCCCACTGTCCTGTCCCAGAACACAGGCCAAATTTTGAATGATGTAATCTGTAGGGTGTGAATGCCCTCTATTGCAAAGTATCCAGATAACTCTCACTGAACTGGCACAATGTCTGCAGCTCAGACTCCAACTCCTCAACTCAGATCCAAAGTTCCGCAAACCCTTTCTACAGATGTGTTCACTCTGGATCACATTGGTCTATAGCTTCCACATACTGCAGCAACGACACATCATCTGTCCTGCTGTCAGTATCATATTTGATTTAACATATGTATTAATTACTCAAGATTTCCTGCCCTTTACAACAATTCACTGATATATTGTTTTTATAAACTCAAATGAAAAGCACAAATATAAATTCAATATTCAACTATTTTTAGTTTTAAAAAGGAAGGAAGAAAACACTGGAGACTCAAATGCAAACTGAAGACTTGACCTTTATTTTAACAATTGCAAATGATTCACCAGGCCTACTCACCAATCAGCTTCTTCATGCTAACCTGAAACTGTGGTTCGTGAAATTAATCAGAGGCTGGTCTCACTGCAGGTACGTCCCAATTCACATCTTTTATCCTCTCTCATTCAGTTCTTGGTCTGAATGTTTACTCCTTGCAGTAACCTCAAGTAAAAGCACCTCTTCCCCACTTTGTACCAAATTTCCCCTTTAATACAAATTTCCAATCGTAGTCAGTCAGCAGTTCACTCGGCCTTCATCTTTCACACTGCTGCAGTCTGATGCTCCTCATAATCTCCACCTTCTTACAGCAATACAGCTCCCCATTTCCCCGTTCCCTTGCCTCTGCAAGCTAACATTCAGATCTCGGAGTTGGCCAATAAATTTTGATTTACTCCGCCTAACGGCCAATTTCCTATCATTCTTGTATTCTGAATGAAGGCGTAGTTTATGATAACATACACTATCATTCCTTGAAATCCTAAAAAGATGAATAATATTGGTTATAAGAAGGTGTAGAGCTGGATGAACACAGCAGGCCAAGCAGCATAAGAGGAGCAGGAAAGCTTGACATTTCGGACCTAGACCCTTCATCAGAAATGGGGGAGGGAAAGAGGGTTCTGAAATAAATAGGGAGAGAGGGGGAGGCGGATAGAAGATGGATAGAGGAGAAGATCGGTGGAGAGGAGACAGACAGGTCAAAGAGGCGGGGATGGAGCCAGTAGAGGTGATTGTAGGTGGGGAGGTAGGGAGGAGATAGGTCAGTCCAGGGAGGACAGACAGGTCAAGGGGGCAGGATGAGGTTAGGAGGTAGGAAATAGGGGTGCGGCTTGAGGTGGGAGGAGGGGATAGGTGAGAGGAAGAACAAGTTAGGGAGGCAGGGACGAGCTGGGCAGTAGGGGGAGGAGAGATTTTGAAGCTTGTGAAATCCACATCGATACCATTGGGCTGCAGGGTTCCCAAGCTGAATATGAGTTGCTGTTCCTGCAGCCTTCGGGTGGCATAGTTGTGGCACTGCAGGAGGCCCAGGATGGTCATGTCATCTGCGGAATGGGAGGGGGAGTTGAAATGGCTCTCGACTGGGAGGAATCCACAAACCTGAATGCCTTGGTCGACCCATTGTCTCCGCCTGCTCCTGCCCCACCGAACTTATCTCCACCTATCGCGACTCCATTTTCTTCCCCTTGCTCCAGGAACCCCCTACCTACATCCGTGGCACCACCTACACCCTCCACCTCCTCCAGAACTTCCAATTCCCCGGTCCCCAACACCTCATTTTTCTATGGACATCCAGCCCCTATACACCTGCATTCCCCATGCAGATGGCCTAAAGGCCCTCCGCTTCTTCCTGTCCTGCAGGCCTGACCAGTCCCCCTCCGCTGACACCCTCATCCGCTTAGCCAAACTCGTCCTCACCCTCAACAACTTCTCTTTCATTTCCTCCCACTTCCTACAGACAAAGGGGGTGGCCATGGGTACCCGCATGGGCCCAAGTTATGCCTGCCTCTTTGTAGGTTACGTGGAACAATCCCTCTTCCATACCTACACTGGTCCTAAACTCCACCTCTTCCTCCGCTACACTGATGACTGTATCGGCGCCGCCTCGTGCTCCCACAGGGAGCTTGAACAGTTCATCCACTTCACCAACACCTTCCACCCCAACCTTAAGTTCACCTGGACCATCTCGAACACCTCTCTCACCTTCCTGGACCTCTCTGTCTCCATCTCGGGTAACCACCTAGAAACCGATATCCATTTCAAGCCCACCGACTCCCACAGCTACCTGGAATACACCTCCTTCCACCACCTTCCTGCAAAAATGCCATCCCCTACTCCCAATTCCTTCGCCTGCACCGCATCTGGTCCCAGGATGAGGCATTCCACTCCCGTATATCTCAGATGTCCTCAATCTTCACGGACCGCAACTTCTCCCGGCAGTGGTCGAGAATGCCCTCAACCGTGACTCCTGCATTTCCCGCAACTCATCCCTCACACCCCGTCCCCGCAATAACCCTCATCCTCATGTACCACCCCACGAACCTCCGGATCCAACGCATCATCTTCCGACCCTTCCGCCATCTGCAATCCGACCCCACCACCAAAAACATTTTTCCCTCCCCACCCTTGTCTGCTTTCCGGAGGGACAACTGTCTCTGTGACTCCCTTGTCCACTCCACACTCCCCTCCAGCCCCACCACACCCGGCACTTTTCCCTGCAAATGCAGGAAGTGCTACACCTGCCCCCAAACCTCCTCCCTCACCCCCATCCCAGGCCCCAAGAAGACTTTCCACATCAAGCAGATGTTCACCTGCACATCTGCTAATGTGGTATTAGCTGTTCCCATTGTGGCCTCCTCTACATCGGGGAAACCAAACGGAGGCTTGGGGACCACTTTGCAGAACACCTGCGCTCGGTTTGCCATAAACAACTGCACCTCCCAGTCGTGAACCATTTCAACTCCCCCTCCCATTCCTCAGACGACATGTCCATCCTGGGCCTCCTGCAGTGCCACAACTATGCCACCCGAAGGCTGCAGGAACAGCAACTCATATTCAGCCTGGGAACCCTGCAGCCCAATGGTATCAATGTGGATTTCACAAGCTTCAAAATCTCCCCTCCCCCTACCGCATCCCAAAACCAGCCCAGCTTGTCCCCGCCTCCCTAACTTGTTCTTCCTCTCACCTATGGCCTCCTCCCACCTCAAGCCGCACCCCCATTTCCTACCTACTAACCTCATCCTGCCCCCTTGACCTATCCATCCTCCCTGGACTGATCTATCGCCTCCCTACCTCCCCACCTACACTCACCTCTACTGGCTCCATCCCCGCCTCTTTGACCTGTCTGTCTCCTCTCCACCTATCTACTCCTCTATCCATCTTCTATCCACCTTCCCCCTCTCCCTATTTATTTCAGAACCCCCTTCCACTCCCCATTTCTGATGAAGGGTCTAGGCCCGAAACGTCAAGCTTTCCTGCTCCTATGATGCTGCTTGGACTGCTGTGTTCATCCAGCTCTACACCTTGTTATCTCGGATTGTCCAGCATCTGCAGTTCCTATTATCTCTGATACAAGAATATTGGTTAACCTTCTCTCGTCCTGTTGGGTTGTACTTAACTTCTGCAGGTCACTCGGCCTTACATTTAAAGCAACACAAATCCTCGTGTGACACTAAATAATCTCTCATACACACCGCTCATTTTTTAAAACAGTTGTTCATTACTTGGCAAATATGGCATAAATCGCATGTCAATATCCAGTAAGATAGGCCAACTTGTCAAGATTCGTTTGAATATTTGAGCTGATGGGGGCCTCCCGCTCGCAGTCTGTTGAGTCAGGTGACTCCCTAAATTAGATTTGAAGCATGTATTTTTTTCCTAAATGACGTCAAGATTTGGCCACATGGCTCACCATTCCCAGGACAGCTGTCACCACAGGAAAACATGACAGAAAGGAATCAAGCTGTTCAAGTTGGACCGCCAGTCAAACGGAATTAAAGTAAGATTTTGGAGCAAATCATGTTGCCAACTGTCCAACTTATATGACAATTTTACAAATGGCTTGTCCAAATTTTATACAGTGGTACAATTATTAAATGCATCTTGCAGACGCATTGTTAACGTGGCAGCAGTGAAGATCATGGCTTTAGGATAGTTTGTTGTAAAAGGTTTGGAATAAATTCTTAAGGGACTGTAAACATTGCAACTCACCATCGGAGTCAGTGTGGGAGTTTTAATTCTATCCATTTTGCACTGTGGTGAATTTTGTTAGCCTTGAGGTACATGATGTCTAATACAAAAATATTTTTGGATTCAAATGCAGAAATTACCATAAATTAGCATCAGTATCAGGACATCATTACCAGTAGCTGGTGTGGCATTGCACACTGACCTACAGAAAATGTCGAATACATATGAACTGTGGCAATCAATTAAACGTAATTTTATGTACAAGAACAAATATAATGGAACAATCATTGCAAATTGTTTGGTATATAATGTGCAGAAACCAGTGTTTAGCTCAGCAGTTCAGTTCAGAAATAGTTTTGGAAGATGTCCCTGAAATTTCCAGACTGTGAAGTATGCTAAAGACACAAATCAAAATTACTGAAAAAGCTCAGCGGATCTGGCAGCATCTGTGGAGAGAATCAAAGTGAATGTTTCAGGTCGAGTGACCCTTCTGCAGAACTCAAACCAAAATGTAAACTTTGATTCTCTCTACAGATGCTGGGAGATCTGCTGAGTTTTACCAGCAATTTCTATTTGTGTCTCTGATTTATAGCATCTGCACTTCTTTCGGTTTGTATTTCATTGAGAGACATTCCACCTTTGTTGAGTCGTTAGTGCAATTATGTTATTGAAAGTAAGGAATACAGAGCTGCTTATCTACTTCCCCACTCCTTCTCTCTCCCAAATCAGGATGCCGGTCCACGTCATCCTCTATCCGGGCGGGTGGGTTGGAATTTCACTCCCAAAAGAATTGCCAAAATTTGACTGTTAGGGGGCTGATGACAATGACCTGGTGAAAGCACCAAATCCAAGACACACTGTTCCAAACCCTCACCCCACACAAACACTCCAGTCACCTGAAGCAGCACAGCCTATCTATTGTGCACTCCACTGCATACAGGTCTCCCTTACCAGCCTGCAAACCTTCCATGCTACACTGCTCTTCAGATACCTGGACCATACCTCCACTGTGAACAAGCAGGCTGACATTCTGCACCACAGTCCTCCCTTATTCACTGAGCAGTTTTAATCAAGCATGCAAAACATAGTAATCAGCAAAACTTAGATAGTTATCATTTCTAAGACTCTGTTTCTCTTCTGCCCCAGGGACAGGTAGCCAGAAATGTTCAAGCTATTTTTTTGTGGATGGCATAGGCCCACAGAAATAATGGGAGGTGTGAGTCATAGAGTCATACAGCACAGAAACAGACCCTTCAGCCCAACCAGCCCATGCCAACCATAATTCCAAAGTAACTAGGCCCAACTGCCTACATTTGACCCATATCCCTCCAAATATTTCCTATTCATGTACTAATCCAAATGTCTTTTAAATGTTGTAACTGTACTCACATCCATCACTTCCTCTGGAAGTTCATTCCACACGTGAACACATTCTGTGTAAAGAAGTTGCCCCTCATGCCTTTTTTAAATCTTTCTGCTCTCACATTAGAAGTATTTTCCCTCGTCTTAAAATCTTCCACCCTAGGGAAAAGACAGCTGCCATTCATTTTATATGCCATTGAGGTTTATAGACCTCAATAAGGTTGTCCCTGAGACTCCTATGCTCCAATGAAAAAAGTCTCGGCATATCCAACCACCCCCCATAACTCAAATCCTCCATTCCCAGTATTATCCTGGTAAATCACAACGTGACACTATGACTTGAACCAATTCTTTCCAGAAGATATCATCCTTTTAAATGATAACTCATATGGAAAACAAACAACACAACAGATCAAGGGTGATTTTTGAGAAAAAGAGAGAGCACAAGTTAAAGTGACAAGTGAAATCTAACAATAGGTCTTCCAACATTAACAAATGTATTATTCAACACAGTTGCCTTTGGCATAAACATAAAATTATTCCCATGAATAATATCATGAAGTATTGCAACACTGAAAGAGAATCTTTGGCCCATCATGCCCACACCAATCATCAAGCACTTCTCTAACCACATTTCCCAACACTCAAGCTACCAGCCTTGATTATTGTGGGGTCTTTTTTCAAGTATTCATCTAAATACCTTTTTTAATGTTATGATGGTTCTTACTTCTGCCATCCTTTCAGGAAGTGTGTTCCTGATGCCCACCACTCTCTGGATTAAAAAAAAAGTTTCCTTAAATCCCCATTAAACTTCCTAAACCTGACCTCAAATCTATGCTGCTTTGTTATTGATCCCTCTCCTGAGAGTAATAATTCCTAGCTATCCATCTTTTCTACACTCCTCATAATTTTGTAGGAGTCAAGCCCGGCCCTACCCAGCCTACCTTCATAGCTGCAGCGACCCAAACTAGGCAATATCCTGGTGATTAAAAGCAAATACTGTAGATGTTGGCGATCTGAGAAAACACAAAAGAATGCTGGAGAAATTCAGCCTCTCTGGCAACATCTGTGGAGTCCAATGTGACTTTTCTTCAGAACATCCTGATGAATGTCCCCTGCACTCTCTCCATGCAACCTGTAATGTGGCAACCAGAACTGTGCAAACTACCCCAGCTGTGCCTAACCAATGTCTTATATGGTTCTATTATAACTTCCCTGCTCCTTTATTCAATGCCTCGACCAATAAAGGGTCGTATCCCATATTATCTTCTGAACCACACTATAGACCCACCTTATTGTCTTCAAGGATCTATGGATATTTATGCTGAGGTCACTCTGTTCCTCAGGATTTCTCAGGGTCCTCTGTATAAATTTCATTGGCTATTCTCTCAGTTTCTTCATTTTATCAAAATGCATCATCCCACACTTAACAGGGCAGTGGGACAGACATGGAACAAGCGAAAGTGTAGGCCTCTCAACAGACAGAGAAACAAATATGCGAATCTGAGGAATGTTTGCAATCACCAAAGCTATCAATTGTCTTTACTTCAACCTATTTTTCACTGTTTTAACAGAAATGGACTATTTAGGTACCGTTGGGGAACAGTACTCGTGCATTGCAATACTTTATAAAAAGGCTTTGAAAATACACACACATATCCTCTGACCAAATAAATTAAACACATTGCTCACCCAAACTTCTTCAACGTCTTTTCTGAACAACAAAATCAATTTTGAAAAGCTGACTGGCGTGTTGCAATCAAAATCAAGCACCACTCGAGGAATCCAGTTGACAATTTCAGAAAATCCAATCAATCTTAAATTGGGCAGCAGATCTGCAGCAGTGCTACGCTAGCATACATTATTAATCTGCTGGAAAACAATATTTCATTTTTATATTGTCAATGTTTGCATAATTTTGATTAGTATTAAATTGTCTGTGGATTGCTTAACCAAAGTAAAGCCTTGGCCCTTTTGGAATGTTGCTGCATAATGATTTGAAGGCACCATTTTAGTAATCATCTTCAACTCTGAAGACATAATTTGAGACAGATTAATAACATTAAATATTTACCTTTACAAATTGCTTAAAATAGAGAGATGAATTTTAAAGAAAAATGCACAATTACCAGTGTACAAGTCAGTAAAGCAAAACACTGACATCTGAGTCTTGGCTTTGCACTAGGTGTCTGAGAAAGCCTCTTTTAAGAACATAAGAACATAAGAACTAGGAGCAGGAGTAGCCCGTCCGGCCCTTCAAGCCTGCTCCGCCATTCAATAAGATCATGGCTGATCTTTTTGTGGACTCAGATCCACTTACCTGTGCTCTCACCATATCCTTTAATTCGTTTATTGTTCAAAAAAAAATCTACCTTAGCTTTAAAAACGTTTACTGAGGTCGCGTCAACTACTTCACTGGGCAAGGAATTCCATAGATTAACAACCCTCTGGGTGAAGAAGTTCCTCCTTAATTCAGTCCTAAATCTGCTCCCTCCAATCTTGAGGCTATGCCCTCTTGTCCTAGCTTCACCTGTCGGTGGGAACATCCTCTCTACTTCTATCTTATCTATTCCCTTCATAATTTTATATGTTTCTATAAGATCCCCCCTCAATCTTCTGAATTCCAATGAATATAATCCCAGTCTACTCAATGTCTCCTCACAAGCCAACCCCCTCAACTCCAGAATCAATCTAGTGAACCTCCTCTGCACCCCCTCCAGTGTCAGTACATCCTTTCTCAAGTAAGGAGACCAAAACTGCACACAGTACTCCAGGTGTGGCCTCACCAGCACCTTATACAGCTGCAACATAACCTCTAAGCTTTTAAACTCAATCTTTTTTGGCAATGAAGGACACAATTCCATTTGCCTTCCTAATTGCTTATTGTACCTGCAGACCAACCTTCTGTGATTCATGCACAAAGACACCCAGGTCGCTCTGCATAGCAGCATGCTGCATCTTTTTACCATTCAAGTAATAGTCCTTTTTGCTATTATTCCTATCAAAATATACGACTTCACATTTTCCATCTGCCAGACTTTTGCCCACTCACTCAATGTATCTATGTTCCTTTGCAAAGTTTCACAGTCCTCTGCACACTTTGCTCTGCCACTCATCTTAGTGTCATCTGCAAACTTTGACACCCTACATGTGGTCCCCAACTCCAAATCATCTATATAAATTGTAAATAATTGCGGTCCCAACACCGATCCCTGAGGCACACCACTAGTCACTGATTGCCAGCCAGAATAGCACTCATTTATCCCCACTCTTTGCTTCCTGTTCATCAATCAAACCTCTACCCATGCTAATACTTTACCCCTAACGCCATGCATCCTTAACTTATGCAGCAGCCTCTTGTGCGGCACCTTGTCGAAGGCCTTTTGGAAATCCAGGTACACCATATCCACTGGGTCTTCATTGTCCACCTTGCTCATAATGTCTTCATAGAATTCCAAAATATTTATCAAGCGTGACCTGCCCTTCATGAACCCATGCTGCATCTGCCCAATTGGACAATTTCTATCGAGATGCCTTGTTATTTCTTCCTTGATAATAGACTCAAGCATTTTCCCCACTACAGAGGTTAAGCTAACCAGTCTATAATTCCCCATCTTTTGTCTACCTCCCTTTTTAAACAGTGGCGTCACATTTGCTGTTTTCCAATCTGCTGGGACTGCCCCAGAGTCCAGCGAATTTTGGAAAATTACCACCAGTGCACCTGCTATTTCTCCAGCCATCTCTTTTAGTACCCTGGGATGCATTCCATCAGGGCCAGGAGGCTTATCAATCCTTAGCTTCATTAGATTGCCCAACTTCCGTAATAATGATTATTTCCAGGCCCTCACCTACCTTCGTCTTTTTATCAATTTCTGGCGCATTATTGGTGTCCTTCACTGTGAAGACTGATACAAACTACCTGTTCAATGCCTCGGCCATTTCATCATATCCCATATCTAAATTCCCCTTCTCATCCTCTAAAGGGCCAACATTTACTTTAGCCACTCTTTTTTGTTTTAGAGATTTATAGAAACTTTTCTGATAAATGTGCAGCATGTATCTCTGACAATGCACTGGGAGGTGTAATACACCAGTTTCTGAGACCTATCCGGTCACTCCTCATACAGGGCTACTTCAATCTCTATTGATATGATAGTTAGGAAGGATTAATCATAGTGGGTCTGGTCATCTATGAATGCCAAACCTCATAACCTCTCATGTTATATTCCATCTGCCATTTCTTTTCTTTTCCATTCACTTAACCTATGGCCTTCTGCAAATTCTGTGTCATTCTCACTATTTGTTTTAATAGTTATTTTTATGTGATCCATAAAGTTGTTGATGGTACTTTCACTTCCCTCATTCAAGTCATTAATATACATTATAATTAATTGTGACTCCAGTACTGACCCCTGTGGCACTCCATTAGTTACAGTTTGCCATCCGGTAAATGCCCATCCATATGCTAATTCTCTGTTTTTCATTAGTTAGCCAATCCTCCATCCATGTGAATACACCACCCTAAACAAAATGGGTTCTTACCTTGGTAAGTACCCTTACTTGTGGTACCCTCTTAGATGCCATTTTAGAAATCCAAACAGATTACAAATACCAGTTCTTAATTATTTACCTTGTTTGTGACATACTCAAAGATTTCTAGTAAAATTGTCAACCATGATTTCCCCTTTGTGAAGCAAAGCTGATGCTGCATGACTTTTGTTCCTCCAAATGCTCTGCTATTACATCCATTATAATAGATGAGCATTTTTTTCAACGAAAGAAGATAGTTTAAATGGCATACATTTAAAATTTTTGTCTCTCTCTTTCCTTGAATAAGGGTGTTACATTGTCAAATTTCCAAACCACTGAAGTTTTCTCAGAATCTAAGGATTTCTGGAAGATCACTACCAGTTCATCCTTTATCTTTGTAGGAGCTTTCTTTAATATCCTAGGATGCAACCCATTAGGGCAAGGGACATATCAACATTTAACCCCATTAATTTTCTTGGTAAGTTTTCTGTAGTGATAGTTGTATTTATTTGCTCATCAACTACGATCCCTTGATAATATAGTGTCTTTGGAATACTACTGGCGTTTTCTACTGTGAAGACTGATGCAAAGAATTTATTCAACTCCTCTGCCATTTCCTGGTTCTCCATTATTAGTTCTCCAACTTCATTTTATAAGGGGTCTATATTAACTTGGCCTCACAAGTTACTCTCAAAGTTATTTTCTCCCTTTTATCCTGTTGATCATCTTTTGTTGGTTCTTGTTTTTTTTTACCCCCAATCCCCTAACTTATGATTAAACTTTACCACATTGGATTTTTTTTTCTTTCAATTTGGGATTATCCTTAAATTCCACACTTAGATTTATTTCCTTCTTTGAACCCTTCTTGCTCATTGTGATACATTTTCTTTTGAGCCATGAACTTTATTTTATATATGCCGACCATTGTTCATCCACTGCCTTTTTTCTAAATTCTTTTCCCAGTCCATTCTAGCCAATTCCATGCTTTTTCCTTTGTAATTACCCTTACTTAAATTTAATACAGTTATTCCTGGCACAAGTTTCTCACTCTTAAATGGAATATTAAATTCTGATCGCTGTTTCTAAATGAATCTTTTATTTCGAGACCATTTATTAAATCTGTCTCATTACACATTACCAGAGCAAATTTGGCCTGATCCCTGGTTTGGTCAACAATATACTTTTCAAGGAACTGTTGAAATAGACACTCTGATGGCTATTGTTGCCACTTTGACTTTCCTGACTAATGTGAAGATTTATGTTATCCATGATTTTTAAAAATTTTTATCATAAGGATGAGGATGCCGCTGGCTCGGTCAGCATTTGTTGCCCCATGTTGTGCATCTGGAGTCATATGTAGACCAGACCACGTAAGAATGGCAGTTCCCTTCTCTAAAAGACATGCGTGAACCAGATGGGTTTTTCTAACAATTGACATTGGATTCATGGTCATCATTTAGACTCGTAATTCCAGATATTTATTGAATTCAACATCTACCATATGCCATGATGGGATTTGAACCCGAGTCCCCAGAACATTATCTGGATCTCTGGCTTAACAGTCCAGAGATATTATCTTTTGTACATGCCTTCATAATCTAATGATGCATTCTCTATCCTACAGTATAGCTACTGTTAGAAGGCCTGTAAACTACTCCTACTAGTGCCTTCTTCCCCTTGAGTTACTTATTACCTCCACACATAAGGATCATTTGTGGATATTGTATGTATCCTGTCTTATGCAAACAAAGCGACCCCACTACCCTTTCCAATCGCCTATCCTTTTGCAAAGTCACGTTCCCTACTATATTTACGTCCCAGTTTTGAAGTCTTGTAAAAATGCCTCTGCAATAGTTATAAGACCATACCCATTAACCACTATGCTTGGCATTAATTCATGTTTTTGTGCTGAAAATTAAGTGTATTTGACTAAAATGTTATTAATTTTGCCTTTTTATCCATATTTCCCCCTTTTCACCCTATTTGTTGCATTATCCTCACCGAAATACATGCCTTGCAATGCTGCCCTGTCATTTTCCCCAGTAAGATTAGGACCCCCTTCTCCAGAATCCTACCCCCCATATTCAGCTTAAAGCACTGTCTGTCACTGTAATTATTCAATTCACCAAGACTGTTCTAGCGCGGTTCAAGTGAAGCTTATCCCACTGGAATAGCTCTCAACTATTCTAGTACTGCTGCCAGTGCCCCTGTAGAAGCCTATTCGTCTCACACATCTAACTCTTAGGGTAAATAAAATCAATCTTTGTGGGCTCAAGTAGCAGTCCCAAGATTATAACCTTGAAAGTTCTGCTTTTAAGCAATAAACTGTGGTGAATAATTCATAGCTAAATAGAAAATAAAAACAAGAAATGTCTTCTCTGTAGGATAAGTAAATGTAATTACTATACATTGCATCCTAATCACCAGTTATCTCAAATAAATATGATTTTTCTTTTTGGGAACTCTGTTGGCTTGTACTAAATGAATGCTGTTTTAATCATTTTGTCTTAAAAGTATTTGCAAATGTGTTGATCTCTGTATTATAGCAACGTTGCAGTATTTATTGTTGCTTAAAAAAGCTTTATGTTCGATGTTATGGCAACTCTGCACTGTTTTACTTCTTCTGAAGCTTCAAATTCTGCTAAATATCTTTACAATAGAAAGCATATTGTTTAGGAGAATGTGCTGTAGTGAGAGAACAAGTTCTATAGTGGGAAATAGGATAGCTAAGAAGATGTTTAAATAATCAAATGAAAAAAAATTAGCTTGAGATTTCTTAAAGGAGTGATGAAGGATGAAAAATAATAATAGACGTTTGAAAAAGACTGTGCCAGATGGACAGGGAGTGAAAATGAGAAGAGACTAGCTGGTAACAGTTGTATCTAATGATACCCGGGAGCATGTACACTAGCAGCAAGATCTCTAATGTAAAATCCAGTTATCGGTAATAAAAACATGAAAAACATGAAAAAAATGAATCAAAGGGAAAAATAATTTCAAATAGATTTATTTTATTTTTTAAAATCAGGTTTATATTGCATAGATACAGTCTGAAAGAAAGCAGAGGTGAGCATGCACAGTCAGAAGTTATCATTGTACCATTTGTTTGAGCAGACTTCAGTTGATAACAGATTTCAGTCTGCATCATAGTAATGTACAGCCACACTTGCCTCTGTTAGGATGCAAGATGCTGCAATTCAAGAATAAAGGGAAGAATGCCATTGACTTGAAATATTATTTTCTTCTTCATTGTGATCAAGAACATGCACTTATATGGGATGTTTCCTTCTAACACTTTATACTTGCATATACTTTATTGCGAAATGAGGAGGAGGATTGTGCTGAACAAGGGGGACAAAGGTTGAAGCAAAATCCTGCAGATGCTAGAAATCTGATATAAAAACAGAAAGTGCTGGAGAAACTCAGTAGGTCTGGCAGCATGCATAGAGAAACAAAGTCATTGTTTTGAGTCCGCTATGACTTCTTCAGAACTAAAAAGAGGACATAGATAAGATTGGGGCAATGGATAGATAACTAGCACATATTCATACAGAGAGGTGTGAAGTTATTCACTTTGTAGAAAGACAGAGTTGCAATATCAAATATAGGGTACAATTTCAAAGGCAGTGTAGGAGGAGAGGGATCTGGGTGGCTGTGTGTATAAACCATTACAGTGGTCAGGACAGTTGAGAGAATAGTCAATAAACCATTTCATTCCTAAGGTTTATAAATAGGAGCATAGAATACAAAAGTAAGGAGGTCATATAAATTTATAAAAAAAACTGGTTTATTCTGAAATGGGTTGTTGCACCCAATTCTGGGCACTACATTTTAGGAAGGATATGAATGTATTAGATAGGAACAGAAATAATTCACACGACTGTTCTCAGTGATGAACAACTTCAGTTAATTAAAACTATTAGAGAAGCCGACCTAGCCTCCTTGGAGAAGAGAAGTTTGAGAAGTAAGTTGAGGAAGCCATTCAAAATCATGAGTCTTGTATAAGACCAATTGTACTGCAAAATGTTAAACGACAAAACATGATAGGCTCTACTCATCAGGATATAATGTAATGTTCCTGGAAGGAGCTAACCAGAGGTTAAGGAATGTTTAAGTTGTTCAGAGAGCTCTGATGGGCAGCTTACAGTATTTAAGCAACAATAATGTGTTGTCAGTTCTTAAGCTAAGCTCTCTTTGCCTGAGATTGTGTATCTCAGATATAGCATACCTAGCTAGTGAACGGTGTGTGACAAACTGATTAACAAGATTGAGTCTATCTTCCACTGAAGATCTGATGGGAAATTTGTTCCTCACTTGTTATCACTAGTTTAGGTTAGTCTCGGTAAGAAAGATTGGTATGGCAACAATTTGAGAAAGAATTCCGCCCAGTGTATCTCAGATAGATTGGTCTTGCCACATCAAAGATGTCAATAGTGCTGGCATTTAACATTATAAAACTGAAAGTAGATAGTGAGAAATTGTATAGGTGGAAGGATTGAGAAGTAGAAGACTTAAATGAAATGTGATTAGTAAAAGAAATAATGGCAACACGAAAAATAAACTTGTACACAGTGACTGCTTATAATCTAGAACTTACTATCTAGGAGTATGATGCAGGCAGCTTCAATTGGTCGCTTTCGAAAGAGATTTAGATCATTGTCTGAAAAGGAAACATTTTTGCAAAAGGCGGGGAGAGATGCTGGATGAATATCTCTCACAGACAACCAGCACAAACAAAATATGCTAGCCTGTGCTGTAACCAATAATTCTACACTTGATTCTTTCACAAAGGTATGTTTTGGAATGGACACTGCACAGTAGGAGGAACCAGAAGCTTTGGATTTTAAGCAGGGTCTTTAAGAAAAGGAGCAGAGTGGAGAAACAAAAACAATAATAAAGCAAAAATCTGCGGATGCTGAACGACTGAAACAAAAACAGAAATTGCTGGAGAAACTCAGCAGCTCTGATAGCATCTGTGGGAAGAAAGCAAAGTTGGCATTTCGAATCCAGTGACCATTCAGAGAAAGAAATAGGGTGCAATGGGGATGTTTAACAGATTAAATAGGCATTTAATGACACAGCAAAGATAGATTTATTAAAGCCAAACTAAGACGAATATAAATTTTAACAACAAAGCTTTTTTGTTGCTTTTAAGTGACCTGCTGAAACATGTAATGGGGCAGGTGAGACTTGAAGCCAGACCATCTGATGGAGAGGTAGGGACACTACCAATTCATATCAAAAGCCCTGGTGGGGATACTTTAAGGTTAAAAATGTTATCAGTATAGGGTTAAGCAAGGTCTAGTGGATTTAATAAGATTTAAATAGAATAATAGATAAACTACTAAACAGCAACTGTTCCAATATAGTAACATCCCATAAATACACACTTGACAGAAGTAAAGCCAGTAAAACAGATTGCCTCACATCCAATTCTGGCAGCAGAAAGAGAACCCAATCTTTTAGCTGCAACAGAGACCCAGGGAGACAGAAAGATTCCACACTCAACAATGGCTGAAAGCTAAGCTAAGCTCTGTGGGAGCCTGACTCCACCCATTCATCCTCTTTTATTGTTCGAACTTTTAAAAAGAAATACTCAGGGCCTTGCAAGCTGTTTATTGACTTGGAAGAGACTATTCACCACCTATAGCTCGAAACCTCTCTTCACAAAGATAAGGGGTAACATCGCCTCTTACAGCCGTAGTATCATCACACGGGTGACCAATGATTTTGTGGAGATGGAAATACAGTCCCAGTGGTGAAAAGATTATGGAATCAAAAGCTTTGTTCATGGTCAAACAAGATGACAAAAGTGCAAAGGCTTTGGCTCAACTTCAAACAGCAGCAGAGGAGAGATGGTGGTGAGAAGTGGTGATTGGGCTCTAAAGATATTGACTTCAGCCTTGCTTCAGATAAAGCATTGGTCAAATCTTGATTGTCAACATTTGACATAAATTGGCCGAGGGCTAAATGGAAGCTGCAAATTGCTAGCACAAGAAATGCTTGAACTGGAATACAAACTTTAAATCAGCCAAGTTTTATGAATTCTCCCTATGTAGGTTATATTAGCAGTTAACTGTACAGCAGAATTTTATTGAACATTATTATTGACTGTGAAACTTTTATATAGTTTTCAAACTTTTTGTAGCCTTAACAGCTTTATTATAGCCTTAACAGCCAGCTTACAGCAGACACTGAAAGTTAAGTGTCTGTCCCTTAATTGTTATTCCTTTGTAAATACAATAACTGAAAGCCTGAATGGGCTTTCTGAAATCATACCCAGCTGAGATTGAAAATACTCATTTATGCAACATAAGTAGGGGATACAGATGGGGAAATAATTCTATTAAGTGGCTATTGATAATAATAAGCCCCTCTTTATCTAAGATCGTGTGCATCTTAAAATCGTTGTTGAACCAAGAATCATCTGATTCAGGAAGTGGGAATGCCGTAGCAAGCTAAACATTGTACATAAATTCTGACAGTCAACTTACCTCACATAGTCTAGAGGTTACAGATCATTCTACTCCTGGTCCTGTTGCCATTCCAGATCAAGGAATCTTTTACTCTTTTAGCTAAATGTTCCGCAATCATAAATCACACACAAAAAAAAGGGAACGTACAAAAATGAACACACAGAGCTGGAAAGGAGAAGGGAAATGTAACAACATTGAGCAAGGATTGCTCAGGTCACTTTCCTCAACGTAACAGTTTGCGATTATGATAGCAATTAACCATGAGCATAAATAGTAATTTTTGTCCATAAGAGGAGAATTGAAAACAATGGGTGGAAACTTCCCAGCACCTGAATAACAAAATACCTCATTTGACATCAGTCCAGGAACATGAATGTGGTCAGTCAGTCACTGGGGTATCCAGGGTCAGGGAGTTTGTACCTCTACAATCTAGTTGTGGGCCATGGTCAGTCCTACAGTTCCGGTTCAACCAGCCTGCAGATACAAGGGGAGTCAGTCAGGATGCTGCACAGATATTAGTCTGGGTCTGCTCACTCATCAGTCGGCCCTCTCTCCAAGCTGATTAGTGATGGGCCAGGTTCAGTCTAAGTGTTCTGTCCACTGATAGTCATTGCATTTATTAGGGCCAGTGTGGAGCTGGAGAAACTGGGAGAGTCAATTGTGAGCTTTGGAGGCACTGATTTGGGATTCAGTGGAAATAACGATTCAAAAAGGCATCTCAATATTCAAGAACAGGAGATGATAGAACATGAATGGATAAGGATGGGGGTGGGGGAGGGGTGTTCATTGAGGGTCACCACCATCCTGGTTTTCATAGGGAAGTGGTAAAACTGTGCATGACTATCTTTGGCATGGTTAGGCTTTATGTTTGTATGACACCAAGAGTTGATTTTGAAGGATTCAGTGTTTCATCAATGCCATTGTTTTTTCACTTTTGTTAATTAGATAGGGCATATTCCCAAATATTTGAATTCACAACAGGATGGGAATAATGAAGAAAAGTATGGAAGCTGTAAAGAGATGGAGAGAATAGAGATTCCATGGGCATGTCCTTTGCTAAATTGATCTCTGAAGAGCCTTGAGAGTAGACTTCTGTAGGCCCAGATGTGATTCCTTCTCTGGCTGGTACATATTCAGACCACTCTGTTCCCTTTTAAGGATGGGGCACCTGGAAATGGAGTAAGGTGCCCCATCCCACCTTTCTCCTCTCACAATTGACGCTACTCCTGTCTTTCCATGGCAGCCACCAACCTGTCTGTGGAGGCAGCCAGGTACTCCCATGCCAGGGGCCGCATGGAACAAATGCATGGATGTGGGCACTTCTAATCTTTGTGTCAGTTTGCCCATTGCCTCTGACAATCCTGTCTGCTGCTCTCGTGTCTGCTTGTGCATTTGGATAAAGTTCCAAATGGCCGAAGCTCAGGGATCCTTTTCTGGCTGGGGTTAAGCAAGTGTCTAGTCTCAGGCAACCCTCAGTGCTAGTGATCCTGCGGTATTTCATCCATCCCTCCATGATCAGCTGCAGAAATGTGGCATTGTTTTTGTTCCTGGCTGGATTCTGGCTAACATACCCACTAAGGCAACAGTATCTGAGCTGTTTGAGGTTGCAAGAAGCAGCACTACTTCTGAACCATTTGAGTCTTCTTCCTCAGAGGCTGAGGATAGAAAGATGTTCTAGACAGGCTGGTCTCCTTGGGCTGGTGACTGCAGCTGGTCACAGAAAATGTGATCTGAAATAAGGGTAAAAAAGATTAGATATGTTAGGAAACAATTATCATATGTGGTAATGGTGAAGATCTGGACAATGAATCTTACTTGGTTGCCAGGAAATGGACGCCTTGGCATCACCACATGAATGCTCTCTATCCTGTCCCACTAAGGTTTGGATCCTCCCCTCATAGGTTAGATATCCCTCTTGGATATCTAACACTCCACTACAGGCCTTAGCTCTACTGAAACATAGACTACAGTGTGGAAGCAGACCATTTGGCCCATCGAGTCCACATTGACCCTCTAAAGGGCATCATACCCAGACTCACCCCCTACCCTACCTCTGTAAGCCTGATTTCCCACGGTTAACCAACCTAACCTGCACATCTTTGGACTGTGGGAAGAAACCGGAGCACCCAGAGGAAACCAGCACAGACAGGGGGAGAATGTGCGAACTCCACATACAGTCACAAGAAGGCAGAATCAAACTCATCGTCCTTGGTGCTATGAGGCAGGAGTGCCAGCCACTGAACCACTGTGCCATCCTGGGAACAAACAAGTGAGGGAAGATGCATTACTGAAAGTGGTAAAGTATGCAGACATATGTAGTATTTTGCTTTTCTTAATTTGGATTGGTCTGGCAAGGTCTGATGCTTTTGTGTCCTCTGGCAATCCTGAACAAAGTGGATGGTTTCCCTCTCCATCACCCTGTCTATCAGGATCTCCACATCTCTATGGGCTAAGTGAGGTGTTTTCCTCCCTTTCTCAGCCACCTTGGGTCTATTCTACATCCATAAGAACCATGAAGTCCTCACACAAAGTAGCTGTAGGACCATTATTAATAGGTACAGCAGTAGGCCACTCGGCTCCTTGAGCCTGCTCCTAGGAGGTCCCAGCAGTAGTGAGTACATGATAGCACAAGTGGGACAACATAGAGTCATAGTGCATAGATAACAAAGGCGAGCTGTGGAGAATTACGTGAGAAAACTTGTCGGGAATCAGAGAGAACAGTGCTCAATGAAAACTTCCCGAGAATGACACTTAGCCAAACTTTTGTGAAATTCAGCCTTACTTTACAGCAGGCAATAACAGGAATGAGAATTTCAAAATAGTCAAAAGATACAACTCTGAACTAATCAAGAAAAGAACTTTACCCTTCAGATGTAGAAATAAGGCAAGACCAATTCCACAGACGAAAATTAAACCCTTTATGCCTAAACTGTGACTGCATCATTAAAGTGAAAAGATTTCAATTCGATTCAAAATGATTTCCACATTTAGAAGAACTATACATGCATTTTGAACATGGTACGGAATATTATATTGATCTGAACTCAGCTGAGGACATAATGATTATAGTCACGGTGATATTAACTTGCTGGGAGTAGAGTGAATTGATAGCAAATTGTTCAACACCTCGTTGTGTCCATGCAGTGCTCAGTAACTTAGATAAATGTTAGTTTTAAATGCATTTCAAACAGAAATTTAATAGTCCCAGGGCAGAATTTCTGAATTGTAGTCCCTGATACAATGCTTCGGCCATTGGAGGGTAAGGAACTAGTTTGATTCTTTAGCAGCCTTTTCCGTGCTGTCTTAACTTAGGTACAGCATTCAGAACATTGGGTGCTGCAGCCAATGTTGCACCAAACCTCTCAAGGGAAAATAATTCTAATTGAAAAGAAAAGGGACTGCATGTGGACTTGAAGCTGCAATAACCACAAAAATGGAAAGACTGTTTGTTGGGTCTCTAACACTTATCTAGAGGACCTGCTGAGGAATCTGAAAGGCTGTAGTGTGGTGTAGTCTCCCAAGGAGAGAATAGCCGAGTAGCTCTGCATAGAAGTGAGGTCAGGAAAAGAGGATCCAGAGTCTCAGGGAGGTTAGGCACACTTTCAGGAGCGAGCCAGCAACAATCACCTCCCTACTCCCTGAAAGTCACCAACCCTCAGTCCCCACCACATCACTGTACTTTTCCCAGAATTTCCCTGCATAATCTCCCTCAGACCAACACATTTTGCAAATCCACTTAGTCCTCACTGTTTTGGCACTTATCTGAACCACCAATACAAAAACTGTCCCCCTCAGCCTATTTCCCTTATTCACCCTTCACAAATGTCGTCCTTATCGACTACATTGAAAGGCCATCGCTAGATTGGCTAACTTTCTGCTTTCTCTTCTTTCTGGGATGAGTGGCCGTCCAGTGAAGGAGGCTTTGGTGCTCATTGGCAATGCTTGCCTTTCTGGCCCACTTGGTAAAAAGGCTTTTGTTCTGGGAAGCTGTAGATTTTAGCAGCTGTTAGAGTCTCTAAAAACACTGGTTTTATTATCTTAAGTAAGAGCCGATCCTCTGACTGCAGAACCTGGGTTGGTAGACTAACTCCTTGAAGCTAGATCTCTGTATGGATCTCCTTTGCCCTGTGGCTGAGTAAATGGCAGCAGATGTTGATAATACAAGTGCTGTGCCTCTCGATCTGCATCAGAGCCATAAGGCAGAGCAGCAGATGTTGTTTCCAAATCTTGGTGACTGCTAGCAGCAGGGAAGACCGGCTGAAGGTGAACAAGGTGCCAGACAAGTGGCATATCTTCAAAGAAGCTAGCAATCAACAGTCAGGCAGTGGGAGAACTTCTGAAGAACAGATCTTGACCAACTCTTACCAATCATGTCTGGACCCTTTCAGTTTCACTGGTCAAAGTCGTTCAATCTAGTCAGTTTCATCGTGCTTTCACTTTGTTGCATTTTTCACAAACTCAAACCATCTGTAAGCGCACAACAGCTAACGAAGTACTTTTGGAAGTGTGGCCACTCATTCTGTGGGAAGCGTGGCAGTCAATTCGCTCTCAACAAGCTCCTACCATCTGCATGTCATAAAGAGCAGACAGTCTGTTTCAGTGATGTTGTTCAAAGCAGAACAATTAGTCAGGGCTGTATTAAAAAAAACAAATCTTTCTCATCTTCCTGAAAGGGCAGACAATGCCTTTGTTAATGAAAGACTGCACTTTCAACACTACAATACTCCATTGGAACTACACTTGAAGAGTCAGCACAGGTTTTGTGCTGTAGTCTCTCAGGTGGAATTCAGATTTGATCCAGAAGAAAGCATGCAACTAATAATCCAAGTCAATGAAAACAATAATTTTACCATTGGAACCATGTCAGATGATGCCATCCAGAATCTTGTGTCTGCTAATTTTAATGGTTTTATCTGAAGGCACTAAACAGAAAATACATTAGAAAAAGTCGCATGACTACAGTAAGGTACAAATGTATTTCTCTAAACGTGCCCCCTTTCATAAAAAACAACAAAGAAGTTGCATGCAGCATTTACAGCAGCAAGTATCCCAATAAACATGGTCTACAATGTTCCACTTGCATCTGTTTGTGCACATTTATTTTATCCTTTTTTTTTTTGAAAGCATTCATCTATTTTACTGGTATAAATGCATGTTGTTGTTGGTTTTGCAACTGAAACATGCACATTTCTAAGTAATGTTCCTCTTCCAACACCAGGTAATGTCATTCTATTGATACCCTGGATCCAATCAGAATTAGTTTTCCTTACATGATAAGAGTTGGCCCAAATTGTGTCCTGCAGCATCACACTGCAAGGACACATCATTGTTGATAACTTAGTACCTCAGCAATGGTATTGCGGTCACTCGTTACCTGATGAGAGTGAAAGCTTCCTATTAATCCTGTGCCCAAGGACCATTGAGCATTCTTTGCAGTGAACTTTCTTAGAGGTTCACATGGATAAGCAAGAACTTTCCTAAGCAACTGATAACAATTCACTGCACTGCTTTTGCAATTGTGAATTTCTGCATCTCTATTACAACTCTCACCTTATCAGGATAAGGACAAATGTGTTCATTGTCAGTGCATGACCCGCGTCCCTGACTGCAGGTAATTTCACTTGCTTCTTCTTATTCAGCAGTTTCACCATATTCTTATGGTGATCTACAATGTTTTTTCTAACCCATTTCAACAACCAAAAACTAGCCAATAATCCACAGATGTTTCTAATCCAAGAAGGTCACTATCATAAGTCATCTGCATTGATTGTCTTCCAGAAGAGTGGAAATGTTAAAATGGCACATGCAAGCAACTGGACCTCAAATTGTGTTCCAATATATAGTCAAAATACTGCAGCTCTTTAATCAAGCTTTGCTGCCCCAGTATCCATCCTGCACAACTTGGTAGTCAAATCCTTCACCTTGACAAGATGTCCCCAGAGATTGGCTAGGCATAGATTTCAATGAAGCTTTGAGATTTTTTGGATCTATGCATATTCGTCATTCTACATTTTTTCCACTATTACCACAGAGTCTATTAGGCCTATCACTTTAAGTGCTTTCTTCTTTCCAATTCTTCTGTTTCTCTTTCAGGAGAGACTCAAAAGCAGTTGGAACTCATCATGCATGGCAGATCCTGAATTGGCATCATGGTCATCAACTTTGAGATGATATTTCATGGGGTTCCATGCAAAACATATGAAATCATTTTAGTTTTTTTAGAATCTGCTCAGCAGTCAAATGACTGGGTGCTCTACAAAATACTGTAACTTTTTTCTGGTCCTTACTAATCCAAGCTTTAGATCTATTGCAGCTGAAATGAATGGGTTTTGCTTGATGTTTACTGTCAGAAACTGCAGATCTTCATTTTCCTCTTTGCATTTGAGTTCTCTGCTTTGATGCTGCTCTTGGGATGGGTATTTCTCCAACATATAGTTTCAAATTTACCTTCAATTTTGGATCATCATCTTGAGTCAATTCATATAAGTCTGCAAATTTCATTATGTTGCTGCACATTAGCAACCGCTCTCTATCTGACTGATTTCACTCACTTGATGCTCTCTTTGTACAGTCACCATTCTAATAATCACAAACAATTTATCACCATTAAATTAGATAGTGCTAACTTGTCCCATAGTGTAGAGTGACTGTCCAGAATTATCATCTGACATCTCCGGCAGCCTTGAATAGTTTGCTTCTTTACAGTAAAAAAGAACTTACAAGCAAACAGGAAGTCAAACATTTGCAGCTTAAACATTGCTTTCCCAAAGCTGCACACAATTTATTTTTTTCACATAGTGTTCTCCACAATGGGTACATCCTGTAAGCTGACCTTGGTCTTTCTGAAAAGATTTCTTCTTGAGCTCTAATAGTAAACACATGGCATTCATAAATGGCATTAGAACAAGGTTCAAAATGGATTGACAAGGCCTTGAATATTTTTCCAGTCTGCCATTTTTTGGTGTAATGCGTGCTACAGTTGTAGCACCGATTCTCCAGCAATGAGAATAAATTTGCTTCCATTCTAGCTCAGACTTTTTTTGTTTGACTCGGCAGTTAGCTCAGTTTTGTTACTAATACTGGAAAGTGGTTCAATTCAGTCTCACATCTCAATAAGAGAAGGCACTTAAAAAGTCACAACTGCAATGCCTAGCCAGCAATTTAAACTTTTAAATTTTGAAAAGTTCTCTGTTGTTTCTTCCAGGAGCTAGCTCTCCTACAGCTCTAAAATGGTATACAATTCTAGCAGCAAATTCCATCAACTTGCTTTATTGAAATCTCCTCAGACCTCTAAACAGAAAACCTTCATGGCTCCTTGAAGGTGGAGTCACAGGTAGACAAGATGGTGAAAAAGGTGTTTGGTGCATTTGTCTTTATTGGTTCATGCATTGAATATTGGAGTTGGGAGGTCATGTTGCAGCTGTACAGGACATTGGTTAGGCCATTTTTGGAATACTGCATTCAATTCTGGTCTCCTTGCTACAGGAAAGATATTGTTCAACTTGAAAAGGTGCAGAAAAGATTTATAAGCATGTTGCTGGGGTTGGAGGGTTTGAGCTACTGGGAGAGGCTGAATAGCCTGGGGCTATTTTCTCTGCAGCTTCGGAAGCTGACGAGTGACCTTAAAGGTTTACAAAATAGGGGCGTGTAGTGGATGAATAGCCAAGATCTTTTTCCCAGGGTAGAGGAGTCCTGAGGGCATATTTTTAAGGAGAAAGGGGAAAAATATAAAAGGTACTAAAGGGACAACTCTTCATGTAGAGGATGGGGTGTGTATGGATTGAGCTGCCAGAGGAAGAGGTGGGGGCTGGTATAATTACAACGTTTAGAAGACATCGAGATGGGTATATGAATAGGAAGGGTTTAGAGGGACATGGGCCAAATGTTGACAAATGGGACTAGATTAATTTAGGAAATCAGGTTGGCATGGACAAGTTGGACCAATTGGTCTGTTTCTGTGCTGTATGGCTCTATAACTACATCAGAGACCAATTGACTGTCACAAGTATACCATGTTCAACAGCATTTTTCCAAAACAGGAAAAGTATTAAGAACCAGTTTTGCTGCCTTTGTTCCCACAATGCACCCTGCCTTGACATTTCCAATTAAATATAATTTAGTATGTTTAGCTCAGGAACATAGATATTTTAAAAGTTGACTTTTTACATTTTTGCTATTGTGGTCATTCCAGTGGTCTTGTTAATCAGTCCTTATAATCAGTTTCATAATTCTGTTCACATAAACCTGACAACATAATTATCCTGTCACAGACAGAAAATCATTTTGTAATTACAAGGTTAGTCAATTTTAATAACATTCAGTAATAAAAGAAATATTCTGGGACAGGATAGCTGGAAGCGATGAGAAACAACTTGCATATAACTGATTCAATGCTTTCAACATCAGATTTTTTTTAATTTCAGAATCATATGGTTTACGGGTAGCTTTAAGCTACAAGCAAAAGTAATCATACAATCAACCTAAATTTAAGGAAAAGCATGGCCAAGCTGAACAAATTTAAAAGTGAAGGGTCTCATTGAACTTGGTTCAGCTATTCTATCACCTATCTAATTGTATCTGGAAAAATAGTTGGTTTGGACTTTTCCTTTTCTGATTATTTTATGAAATAGCGCTTGTATTACCATTTCCAGCTGAGAAACTGGCACAATTTGTGAGCTTGAAATTCTTGTTACAGCTCAGTTGTCCCTTATGCTGGGCCTAGGGTTTCAGTGGAACCCATTCCAATAGTTTTCGCCTCCCTTTGCAACAGTGATTGACAGTGCTGTAGATTCTAATAGTCTCCCATGCAATGATACACCTCAGCTGAATCCCTCCTCCCAGAATTTCTGAGCTTGGAGGGGGTGAAGGGCACTTAATTCCGTTTACCTTCCTGTCTGGCCTCAATTGAGGCCTTCACATGGCTAATTCAGGACTAATTAAGGAGTGACTCAGCAGTAGATGGACCCATCGCCATGCAACAGTTGATAACTGTGACCCCGCAGACAGCTGTCTCCTTTGGGTGGGGGGATGGGTGGAGGTGGGAAGAAGGGTGTTTCGTTCAGTCAAAGTGACTCAGTATCCACTCAATAAATGCACATCAGGCAGGACTGTGCTTCTTGGGAACCACCCTGCCAACCCCCCAAACACCCCACACCCCCAAACCCCACAACAGTCCTTTCCCATGCCACCTTTCCCCATGATCCCCAACCCGAGAATGCATTGTCCCACTTCACATCATTCATCTTCGTCCTTATAAATCAAACCTTAGGCCTTTCCAAGAGAACAAGGTGTAGAGCTGGATGAACACAGCAGGCCAAGCAGCATCAGAGGAGCAGGAAGGCTTACATTTCGGGCCTAGACCCTTCTTCAGAAATGGGGGAGGGGAAGGGGGTTCTGAAATAAATAGGGAGAGAGGGGGATGCAGATAGAAGATGGATAGAGGAGAAGATAGGTGGCGAGGAGACAGACAGGTCAAAGAGGCAGGGATGGAGCCAGTAAAGGTGAGTGTAGGTGGGGAGGTAGGGAGGAGATAGGTCAGTCCAGGGAGGACGGACAGGTCAAGGGGACGGGATGAGGTTAGTAGGTAGGAGATGGGAGTCGGGCTTGAGATGGGAGGAGGGGATAGGTGGGAGGAAGGACATGTTAGGGAGGCAGGGACGAGCTTGGCTGGTTTTGGGATGCAGTAGGGGGAGGGGAGATTTTGAAGCTTGTGAAGTCCACATTGATACCATTGGGCTGCAGAGTTCCCAAGTGGAATATAAGTTGCTGTTCCTGCAACCTTCGGGTGGCATCGTTGTGGCACTGCAGGAGGCCCAGGATGGACATGTCGTCTGCGGAATGGGAGGGGGAGTTGAAATGGTTTGTGACTGGGAGGTGCAGTTGTTTAGTGCGAACGAGCGTAAGGCCTTTCCATTCAGGTGCAGGGGAATACAGCCGGTACACAACAATGGGCACACCCAAACCTCAGGGCTCAAATCCCAAATCCTTGGTACCTAATCTAGTATCCCGAGTGAAAATCATACCTTCCAGATACAACAAAAAAGCTTTCCCAGGATTTATTGTTTGAGGTGCGTTTGTTACAGTGTGATGTAGAAAGCTTGCTCGACACTGCCAATAATCAGCAATACTTCTGAAAGCCAGACTCAATTTTGAAATTTTAAAAACTTTTAAGCTTTGATGTCTAATGAATTGTCAGCTTCTCCCTTATTATAACAACATGGCTTACTCAGCCATGCTCTGCTAAAACATCAAAGATTGCCCATTATTACTAACATGGTGATACCCGATTTCTCTTCAATCTCAGTTAATCTGCTGTTGAAACCTGTACTAATACCTTTGGCCCTGTTTAGTATCCCTCATTCTATTCTCCAAAAACAGACAACCAAAACGCTATTACCATGTCTTGGTTTATACTAAATCCTGATAACATCAATCCAGCGTTCACAGATATACGTTAGCTCCCAGTGAAGTAACGTCTTGATTTGAAAATTCTAATCCTTGCTTATAAATCATAGCATTTCTGATTGAACTCCTAAAATACATTTCTTTTCAATGTGAGAATGAAGTGATTGTTATTGATTCTGACATGACCTCACTTCCTATAGAGAGGAAACCTTACTTCTTCCTGTGAGACCTTCCTGCTCACCAAAAGACAAATAGATAGGTGTCCATAAGTAAATGCATGTGGTGCGCACATTTTGCCAATCTTCTATCGTTTTTGAATCAGCGGTCTCTCGATCAATTCAAACAAGAAAAGAAAGGGAGTACTATATTATGTCGCATCTTATATTAGGGAGGCGATGGCCTCGTGGTATTATCGCTGGATTGTTAATCAAGAAACCTAGATAATGTTCTGGGGACCCAGGTCCAATCTCTCCGTGGTAGATGGTGGAATTTGAATTCAATAAATATCTGGAATTAAGCATCTAATAATGACCATGAAACCATTGTCGATTGTCAGGAAAAACCTATCTATTTCACTAGTGTCCTTTAGTGAAGGAAACTGCCATCCTTACCTGATTTGGCCTACATGTGACTCCAGACCCACAGCAATGTGGTTGGCTCTGAACAGCTTACTGAGCAATTAGGGATGGGCAAAAAATGCTGCCTAGCCAGCGATGCCCTCATCCCGTGAATGAATGAATAAAAGAAAATAATATTTTTCACAACCAAGTATCTCAGTGTATTTACAGCCAAGGAAGTTCTTTTGAACCATAGTTATGTTGTAATTTAGGAAACATGGCTGTTGATTTGCACATGGCCAGCTTGTAAAAGTAACCATGTAATACACAGCAAATAATGTGCATTTGTCATGTTGATTCATGGAAAGTATTAACCAGGCCACCAATCCTTTCTAATAGTGCTATGAGATCATTTACACCTTCTTAAGAGGGCAGGCAAACACATGGTTGAATGTTTCATCTGAAATACAACATTTCCAAATGCAACTCTCCCTCTGGAGTAACCGCTGTTACAGCACAGAAGGAGGCTATTCGGCCCATCATTTATTTACAACACTCGAGCATATCACCTTACTGCCAACCTCCTGCTTTTTTTCCCATAACGCAATATAGTTTCTTTTCAAGTAATTTTCTAATGCACTATTGAATGCCTCAATTAAACCTGCCTTCACCACACTTTCAGGCAATGCATACCAGAGCCTAACCACTCACTGTAAAAATAAATTTGTCTCGTCTTGCATTTGCATTGATTTAACTTTTGCCCTCATGTCTCAGAGTTCTTGAACCCAGAGCCTTCTGATACAGGCAGTGACTGAGCTGCAACCACACCAATAGTTCGATAATTTTACATTAGTAGCGACACAGCTTTGGGAATTTTTCAGATTAGTAAAAGCACAAAGAGTTTGTGTTCATGCAAAGCCACAAGTGATCAAAGACCTTGTGATTTTCAGATACTGTGAAAAATTCCAGGGTCCAGCATAAACTGCATTACTGTAAAGATCATCACTTCGAATCTGTTGCTGATACTAAGACCATCTGCCAATTTGTTTAAATTATCACCAAAGGTGCATCCCGAAAGCATCATCTGGGCCTGGTGAAAATGAATGAAACTGTGAGAGATGCAGTGACAACATGCAGGGAGTCTGCTCATGATGCCAATGGCACAGCTGTAGCTAAATAACATGACATGATTGAGCACCAAAAGTAAAGTTTCATAATGTCATGCAATGAGATCATTTAGATACCATTTTCAGAACCAGCAGATGATAAAGTAGAAGCTTCTTTGACATTCAATCATTTTCAATGCAGTGATGTAAGAGTGAAAATTGCTGACGTGAGCCAGCATGTTTTGACATGTTTGGAAGTGTATTTGCTCTCATTGCACAAAACAAGAGCTGCCAGAGAGAAGGTAAATGCTTCCCTATTTCTCTTCCACCACAATTAGTGAGCCTTTGTAATTAGCCTCCACACCATTTGTTCCCCTCACTCATCCTCTGCTTCTGTCAAAAGTACAAAAGAATCCACCGTTTTCCAACCCTTTTCAGTTCCAAAGGGGAGTCATATCAGATTCAAGACGTCAACTTTATTTCTCTTGCCCCACATGCTACCAGATCTGCTGAGTTTCTCCGGTATTTTGTTTTAATTTGCTTCGAAATGTGATGAATGCTGGAACATCAAAAATGGCTGGAATATACAGCAAGCCAATTGGTACGTGAAAGAAATAGAGGAGTAATTTTTAATTAGTTTGCCTGAACTGTGAACTTTAAACTTTCTTCAAAATGCTGATCAACCTAGTGTGGCTCTCCAACAATTTCTGTGTCAACAGCCAACATTTTTCAGGCAGGTCCTGACAATGCCTTGCAGCAGTCTTAATTAGGCAGGCCACCAAAGATCCTGTTTGCTAGGACATATTTAAAGCTGTAACAACATAGTTAAATAAACAAATTAGCACCTCCATTAAAATTGCAGACTGAGGAATTGAATAAAATTGTCTTCCATCATTGTTACCCAGCTCACTCTGAAGGCCAAAAGCTTATTATTTGATTCAATGCACTTCTCAGCACCATCCGCCTTGATGGGTGTTTTGCAAAACCGCACAGAAGAATGTTAAAATTAATATTTACTGATAGTCAGATAATCAAAAATGAAAAAGGAAATCAACTTTTAATTAATGGAGAGGGCCATAATCCTTGTTAACAAGCTCAGCGCCTGGTAATGAACATTCACAATCATAAATTTCTTATTTATTCAATAACCCAGCTGCTCTCTCTAATTACGTATTTGCACTGACTGAGTAAAAATTGTTAACTTCAGCAGCCAAGGTTTAAATTGCTTACCAGTTTATTTCTCCATGCATTAATCTCTGATGTAGTCGAGCAGCAATTTGCAGAGAGCTTGCAGGTGTTACTCAGCGGGTACTGGTGAAGATTCCTTGCTGTGTCTAGCATATGCTGCCTGAGGCAATTTAAAGCACGAAAATGAGATCTGAGGCAACTGTTTGTAATGATGGCAATTTATATAATGTGCTTAACTCCTCATGCACTTTGTGGAAACTGCTGGGGGATAAAAAAGAACCACCATTGCTAGGGATTCAGACTTGTTTTCGAAAACTCCTCGCATGTCTGTAATTCTAATCAGCTGGTAACTGTGACCAAGAAGGTGATTGCACTTCAAAAATTGTGCCATTTGTTCTTTTCTCCCCCCTCTTGCAGTTAAATAGATATTTTATACTTCAACTAAATTGCAATCTCCAAGTACTCCTGGCCTTTGGTTTACCTGCACAGTTAACAAGATGGACAGCATGACATTCAAGATTTCTGATCGTCAAAGCTATTACAGCTCAGAGGATAAAGCTACCTATATACAGGACATAAACAGGCTGAGAGGCTTTTCTTATAATTACAGCATGGCAGAGTTCAGATACCATCAGAAATCAAATCATAAAGTTGAATAATATAACTGTAGACATTGAAAATACAAAAAACAAATACAAAAAGCTGAAAAATGCTCAGGAGGTAAGAAGGTATCTGCGGAGACTGGTACTGACTGGACATTTCAAGATAGTCAGACTTGGAATAAAGGGTAGAGATTCACAACATTGAAACAATTATGCAGCCAAAGAGAAAGAGTTGGAGGTGTAAATCTGGAAGTAATGAACAATACGAATGGGACAATGTTGTTTTATTATGGGACTACTCCTGACCTTCAGTTTGATCTCAGTGCTGTTATCTTCATGGAAGAAGCTGTTTCAATAAATTCAAACACAAGTCATTTCTGCTTTCATGGATTCTGTGTACCACGAGTTTGGGTGGGAATAGTTTGTTCTCCTTTGTCTCAGCTGAGTCTGTTGCAACTCTGATTTTATATTATCCTAATGTGATTATCATCAGAATCTCAGCAGTTCCAATAAAACTCTTCATTTCCATTATAATTTGCATTATACTGATCGTATCTGTCTGCTATTCTTTCATTCCTCACTTCTCAGTTCATTGGCATTTGCCTGTTGCTATCAGCATCACATCATTATGCACATCATCATCATTAACATATTCATTCCTACCATACTGAAAACTCGCCCTCATCGCAAACATAGCCCATTATTCTTTCCTTCCCTGCTTTGTTTCCCACTTTTTTTTTACTGGGGTGCTTGCGGCTCAGTGGTTAGCACTGCTGCCTCACGACACCAGGGACCTGGGTTCAATTCCAGCCTCTGTGTGGAGTTTGCACATTCTTCCTGTGTCTGCATGGGTTTCCTCCAAGTGCTCCAGTTTCCTCCCACTGTCCAAAGATGTATAGGTTAGATGGGTTGGCCATGCTAAATTGTCCATAGTATCCAGGGATGTGCAGGCTAAGTGGGTTAACCATGGGAAACACTGGGTTACAAGGATGGGGGAGATCCCCAAGTGGAATTATATTGGGAGTGTTGGTGTGGACTCGATCAGCTGAATAGTCTGCTTCCATGCTATAGGGATTCTACGTACCAGTTTAATAACTTAGGAAACAAAATCAAGGTCAATTTTATTTATTGTGCCATTCGCCAGCATCTGTACTTCTCCCACTCAAATATTGTGAAGCTTCAATTGGATGTTAACCTGGACTCACCGATTTGTGTTCAAAATATCAATGTTCAAGACAACACTGCAATTTTGAGCTTCACTGCTTCATTTAACACCTCAAAACATATACACAAGCAGGGGTTTTGAATGAGTCATCAATACTTGCAAGTCAATTTGCACTAACTTTCTACTGATGTGTATCAGGCTTTTTTTTTCAGAAATGGGGTAGAGCTGATGACATCTGTAGGGATTGCTACTTTGCCTGGGCAGGGTCTCTGAGCACACCATTACTACCCTATCGGCTGCAACATGAAGGGAACATGGACAGAAAGGCAGCAAATAAGAAGAAAAAAGGCATCCGAATGAGTGTATGAACAGGAATGGTTTAGAACAATAAGGGTCAAATGCTGGCAAATGGGACTCATATAAATAAGGATATCTGATTGGCATGGATGAGTTGGCCTGAAGGGTCTATTTCCATGCTGTACAACTTTACACATCTATGAACAGTTACTCTTAGTGGAAGAAGAGGACCTTATCCGCCTAGGGTCTACTAACATCATCTTTCGTAACTCCTTCACAGTCAGCATTGATATTTGGCATATGATTCCTGAAGGATGATCTTACAGATTTCTGCAATCTCTTGGAACCAGATTGGCTGCTTCAGAACATTGAGAGATTGACTCAACTGTTGTATATGGGCCTGAAAGTGTTGCACTGATAAATGCCATAAGTAACATCCACTAGGATTATGTCACATGAACCTCCGTGCAGAACAACTTAGGATCGCAAAAGGATCGAAGAGGCCCAACATCTTGTCCTCCTTGAAGTCTCTGTAACAATGTCTGATATATCAATCCAACCTTAACTAGTTGCTATGATGTCATAAATTATATACCGTTAATTACAAGAGACTCTTCTAGTTAGACCAGGAAGTGGTTTTGCTCTGCCACACTAGACTAAGCAGGTCCTAAACTTAAAGAGTATGGTGGCAGAAACATCAGCAGCAGCAGGAGCTTAAACATTGCAATGAGCTACTTTGTCTATAGTGACTGCCTCTGGCTGTAGACATGACTGTAGCCCTGAAATTGTGAGTGTGTCAAGATTCTTCCTGGCTAGAGCAGGTAAACCTCATTTCCCATTCTTGCACTCTATTGCTGTATTGGGGAAGTGACAGAGGGTCCTTATGCTAGGACTGAGAATTGGTTTTGCCAAAATTATGAACCTATTGGCATGGTCTAGGAGGCCATTGATAGGACACTGGTGTGAGCATCTCAATGATGAGATTATTCCGTTTTCAACTATTATAATTAATGTTTAGTATAGTCAGCATATTGTGCTTGTCATCATCTACCTTCCTGATAGCATTCACATACCCTTCGATCTCCACCAGGTGACCCTTCCATCAAGCTTCTAAGACAGGTTTTTGCAGTGGGGCAACACGAAGGCTATTCACTCAATATCTAGCTCATAAAACGTCCCCTTCTTGACTGAATTACAGCATGCATTTAATGAGAACGATAAGAAACCTCATTGAACACACAGTAGAAGTGCTGAAATAACAGCCCCACTGTTTCACTCACTCTGGAGGAGCCCTGAATATTCCGCAGAAGCATGGGCTTTCTACCAGGGCTAGCCCACCTATTTTGGACACTACAGGACAAATTTGGTCAATCCACCTAACCTGCAAATCTTTGGACTGTGGGAGGAAGCCAGAGCATTCAAAAACAAAAACCCATCTCAAAGACATCTCGGGACGAGGAATAAATACTGGCCCAGCCAGCGATATCCATGACCCATGAGTGAATTTTTAAAAAATAGGCCAGTTCAACACACAAGACTACTGTAGATTTTCAGCAACACAATTCTACTCACAACAGCTGTGCTAACACATTTCTAACTGACTTCTGATTACATGCTGCTTCACATCTTAGTTCCTTGGTTATTTGCATTTTCTTTTAAAATGAAATGACAACACTTAGAATTTCTGATTCAAGTCCAGTTCAGGAAGATGAAGAACAGATGGCAGGAGGAGATGAGAAGGGGCGAGGAATGGAAAAGAAAGAGGCAGCTGGCACATTCACATTCTGGATCGGCTTCAGTCTGACCGGTGAAAGACTGGTGAGTAGGACAACCTCTCACATCTCTTGGCTTAGAAGACCTGGCTTCGGACCAGACCACATTAGGAAGGGGAGAGAACAGCCTGGCTAACTGGTTAAAACAAGTGCATTGCTGGAGTGTCAATGGTAAGGTCAGAAAGCCACCTTGAGAGGGGACGTTAGCTGATACACGCACCTTGGGTCACTCTCACTCGTATGGGGCAGCACCTCAGTAATCCTCAGGCATGCAAGTCCCTGAAAGTCCCTTTGAGCACTGGGATTTGATGCAACTGTGGCAAAAGCATACAGCTGCAGTTTAAAGGAGCTGCCTTTCCTGCAGTAGCCTTTAAAAGTCCATTGGATCCAGAGGCTCTAAAGCACAATTTGGTGATATGTGGAATCCTCTGAGCCCCACTGATATCCTCCCAAAGTGATTTCACCCCTAAGCTCACACTCTGGAAAAAAAAACATATTTTTAATTGTTTTCTCACATACACCCCTGAGGACGCAAAAGTTCTCCTACTGGTCTCAGATTACCCACCACCACAATTACAGTACATCCAGCATCAGGAGAATGGTCAGTATCCCTAATTGGTCAGTTGGCCCACAAGATATGAACCACCCACAATAAAATAGCTCAGACTGATCCATGACACAAGTTGAGGCTTCAACCTGTTTACTGTCAGAGTTATGAAGCCTGTGGGAATACTCAGGTCACCATAGCTCCTCACGAGTTCACAATTTGTACCACTTGGTTTTCTGGGTTTTCTCTGGAAGTAGATTCTTCTGTCAGTGCCTCATCCCTGACCAAATGCTCCTTAAGATTTCTTATGGCCAGTTTCAGCCTCTGCCTTGACAAACATCCATTTTACACCTGAATCTCAGCAGTTTCAGCAAATTATTTGACTACACAAACACTTACTTTGTATTGACACATGCACATTTCGAGCATGAGTTGGTTGGATAGCAATTGAAAATATTTGACTAGGATTTCCATTCGCTCCTGAACTGGACATTGAAGCCAACTGTGGAAACTCTGTTCACACACCAATTGAAATTAGCCAACCAAGCACAGACTGGAGATTGAACTTTGCATTTTGCTGTTATTCTGTATGACAGAGTTAATCAACTTCTAAGCATACCTGATCAAGGTGGATGATTTTCTTTTATGACATGATCAATCTTTTCCCAGTTGTGATGTATTTTACCATGATGCAGTAATCACATAAACTGAAATATGAAGCCGACCTCCTTCTCCCCAGGTTGCTGCCTAATGTGCCTAGTATTTCCAGCATTTTTCTATTTATATCTGCAACTGGGTTGTTGTCCACAGTTTGAACAGAAACATTGATTAAAGTAATGAGCACACTGAATAGGCATATTCCCTCTTGGAATATCCAAATTATCAGGCTGCAGAGGAAACACGAACAAAACTCATGCCTTTGGGTATAATTTGCAAATCAGTTTCATAAAATGTTAATGGTTAGATGGCAGCAAAGGGTTGTTATAGGGTTGTTATAACATGGAAGTAGGCTGTTCAACGCATATTTCCATGCTGCCACCATGCCCCCTCCTCCCCTGCAAAGTGCCATTTATATACTGGTCCTCCCCTGCCCTCTGCCCAAATCTTTGTGGTTCCTCCTCTTCAAATGACTTTGAAAATAAAAAATTGCTCTTGTGATGAAGGCTTCACTTGTGAGGCTAATGTTTACTGGTCACTTTTTATCGTTCTACAGAAGGTTGTGTTGAACTGTCTTCCTGAACCACTACAGTCTTTGCCGTACAGGTCCAGCCAAAGTGCTGTTAGGGAAGGAGTTCCAGGATTTTGACCCAGCAATGAAGGAATGGTGACATGGTTTCAAGTCAGCATGGCTTGGAATGGAATTTGCAATTGGTGGTGCTCCCATACATCTGCTGCCCTTGACCTTCTTGGTTGGAAAGTTTATGGGTTTAGACGGTGCTGTTGAAGGGGCCTTGTTGAGCTGCTGCAGTGCGCCTTATGAAAATAGTGTGGAAGCTTCTTAAGAATAAAGCAACATCTTTATGGTGAGCAAGTCTAAATGATCTAATTATTTGTTTGAATCAAAAAAGAAATCTGCTGAGATGCTCTGGCTGATCTTGATATTTATTGTTGGTCTCTCAGAATTTTCTAAAATGTATATCAGACCAGCAACGTGAACTATAATACCATTCTCAGAGCAAAAGTTTGAAAAAAAAAATCGAATATGTGTATTATATCCAATTTTAAAACAGAGATAGTCTCCCTGCCTACCCTCAAAGTAGGTATGAATTGTTCAGATTGAAACAGTAATTATCTACACCATCTCGGTACTGCCCATCTCTGGTTGTTCTGTCAACAATGGGTTGCATTAGAGACCGCAATCTCAACTCAAAAACACTACAGCAGCAAGACAAATCAGAAGCTGTACCCACAGTTGCAAAGCAAGAGTGCCCTTTGAGAGCTAACATGCCAGGAGCAGTTAATTTACAATTCAAGGCAAGACCTGGAAGCACTCAGTAAGAAGCAAAGAAGGATATATAATTGCACTTTGACAATGTACAAAATTAGTAAGCATTGAGGAACAGCAGCAGGGTCAGTTGCTCCCCAAATTCCAGGACTATTTTCCCATTAGGATATTTATCAGTAAACATTCCCCTAAAAACAAACATTCCTACTAACTTGACTTTGCTGTGCATCAGAATCCTCTGAAGAGTTCCTGTTGATTAAAGGCACCGTATCTGGGATTCTAAAAATACCTTCTCCCCCTTTGTTTAGGAGTTTTCCATGCTTAACATTTCAACAGCGTTCATACTTTCTGCACCTCTTCCTGCCACATTATCCCACTGGCACAACAGCTTATGCACAGCACAGCACAATTTTGTTCATGGCTATAAGTTGAACATTTGTATTAAATGTCTCCATTAGTGTTTCTTCACACTTGCTTACTTTCTTGTGAGAGCCATGTTTCAGAAACACATTTTGGTGCAGAGTTGAGCATTGTGCCATTAATTTAAACTATGGTCATGTTTTAAATGCAGTTACATTGATCAATAAAATCAGTCATGAGTGTCTTTAGTGTCATCACACAATGATGACAGTGGAGGAACAATTTACATTTATATAGTGCTTTTCATGGAACAAAACACTCCAAGGCACTTTGCTGGCGCGTAATGGCAAGCAAAGAGGTAGCTGGAGATTTGAGAGGGAAGTACAATGCGTGGAGAGAAAAAAATAGAATAAATTATGTTCCAATACTGGAAAAAAGCAAGGCAAGTCTGCTGAAAATGTTGCAGTGAGGACGGTAAAGAAATAATAAGATCGAGGAACTTTAAAAATTTTCAAGTAATATATTATAATTAAAGGATCTTGCCTTAGACCTTCTTTTAGGAACAGCAGTGCTGACCGTTCACAATGGACTTTAAAACATTTTACATTTAACATTAACACAATTACAAGTACTGAATGAGTTACCAGAGGAAGTGGTGGAGGCTGGTACAATTACAACACATGAAAGGCATTTCGATGGGTATATGAATAGAGAGGGTTTAGAGTGATACGGGCCAAATGCTGGCAAATGGGATGATATTAATTTAGGATATCTAGTCAGCATGGACGAGTTGGAACAAAGGGTCTGTTGCATGCTGTATATCTCTATGACTCTGTAACTACAATTGTATAACTCAGCGATGTAAGAATAGCGACCCTGTGTGAACTGAACTGTTGATGGCTTCTTTCATCAGTTTCTCATGGTAATCAGTAGGCAGATAAAACAGTAAATGGTCAGATTGAGTTTATCTCACATTTTGTAGACAGGCCATACTGTAGGTAACCTTCCATTTTGTTGGGGAAATGGTACTGCTGTGTCTTATGCTCTAGCCAGTGCCTTCCACCTTTTTGATTTCATGTGGAATGAATCAAATTAGCTGAAAGCTATATTTTTGGGGATCTCAGGAGGAGGCAGATGAATCATCCATTCAGCACATCTAGCTAAAGGTGCTTGTAAACATTTCAGTCTTGTACTCACATGCTAAGTTCTGTCATTTGACAGTAGGGGATGAATCATAGAATCCCTACAGTGTAGAAGCAGGTCATTCGGCCCATTGAGTCAACAGCGACCTTCTGAAGAGAGTCCCACTCAGCCACATCACCCTTCCCTATCCTATCCTGTAACCCTGCATTTCCCACGGCAAACCCACCCAGCCTGTACATCTTTAGACTGAGGTGGGAAACTGGTACACCCAGAAGAAACTCCCACAGACACAGGGAGAATGTGCAAACTCCACACAGACAGTCACCCCAGGGTGGAATCAAACCCAGGTCGCTGACACTGTGAGGCAGCAGTGCTAACCACTGATTCACCATGTGGCCCATAAATGGATGGTCAAAGAACATCTTTCCCCTTTGACATGTTTAATTATCCACCAGCATGCATGATTGGATGCAGCAGGACCGCAGATCTTTAATCTAATCAATTGTGTTGGAATATGTGCAACCTGTCTATTATATACTATTTCCGCTATTCAGCATATATGTCATCTTGTGTTGTAATTTCACAGGCTTGGCACATCATTCTTGCTCCCGTCATTCATTTTCACACTCCTCATTGAACTAGATTTAGCCCCTGGATTGATGATAATGATAAAGATACGTTGGATCCTGAGTTATACATTATGAAGGAACATGATTCTGCTGCTGTTGATATTCTACGTCGATGGCCAGCTTATACAGGCAGATTCATTCTGGCTCTTCTGACCAGATGTTCTGTGACTCTAACATATTGGTTCGTGAGGATAAATGTGAACTTACATGAAATTGTAATTTGTCAGAAAAAAAGAGAAATAAAAATAAAAGAGTTTTAAACACAAACTTAATATAACAGAAATACTGATTCAAACACTTTTTCCCTGACTCATGACATCACTCCATGATGGTCCTAGTGCAGATAAGTCTCTCAAGTTTTGCTTTATTTTCCCTCTCACTCATTTCAAACTCTGGAGACTTTATTTCTTGAAATAAACCTGAATTAAATCATCTCTTTTCTCCTCTTCTGATTTCCAACTTTGTCCCAAATTCTAAATACACTCACTCTGTCTGTCTTAGCCAGATGAATTTTCGCTCACTCTGACCATACATCTTACTCAGTAACGTCATACAACAAAATTGACAGAGAGAGTGTCCCCACCGTAAGAACGTGTCTAGGTGACAATAAACACTGTATGGTGTTGTGTCTTACCATTCATGGTTAACTACATCTGTGACAGGTACATTGGTGACAATGAGGTTAATTAGGTTCTTCCCTCCTGTTAGTTACCCAAAAGGCTGATTCTCTTCCTTTCCAAACTCAACCAGCTCATTCAATTATGGTGCTATGAAAGCTTTCTACAGGACAGGCAGACAGACAAACAGACAGACATTCACATCCTCCACTCAGACTATACTCTGTAACCTTGATATCCTCAAAGATTTTTCAAATGACTCATAACATGGAGAAACTCTGATTCACAAAATTGATCCAGAGATCTTATTCAATAAAGCAAATAAACAAATTATATGCCAAACAAAAATACAAAAGTATTACGGATGTTGTAAATCGGAAACAGAAACAGAAATTGCTGGAAAAGCTCAACAGGTCTGGCAACATCTGTGGAGAGAAATCAGAGTTAATGCTTCCAGTCGAGTGACTATTCCTCAGAAGTCAGATTATATGCCAATGATAGTTAGGGCATAGTTACAAAATGTAAAGAGCGGGTGTAAACCTTCCACATGTAAAGTTGTTTGGATCAATAAATTAAACATATCCCTATCTAGCTTTTTTAATGAGGACACTAAATGGGATTTGGGTATGTGTGAGAAAATTATGGTTGACATTTCATTAGAGTAATGAGGGGGTTCTACACTATAGGAGCTATCCTCTTTTGGATCATGGTTTGTTATAACCCTACCTCAGGAGGACATAAAAACATATGACAATCTGAACAAGAAGAGCAGGCAAATCCTCTGTGGTATCCTGGGCGAGCTTTCTTCGTTTTGATGTCTATGACAGATTATCTATGTATTCATTCACTTGATTTTGTTGGCCAAAACGTGCAAAACAAGATCTCAACACATTTCATGCATTTGAAAGCAGTGGCTCTGAGTCAAAAATGTGTCATGGGCTGGCAAACATCTTGAGGAATTATGAAGAGAGGCTACGAGAAAGTTCTTTATTTCATGAAAACTGACTAAATCAACGTTTTTGCTCACTCGTTTCTGGTGTGTTTGCAAAGAAAATGTCAAAGGAAGCTCAACCTTCAGCATTTTTGCCACCAGGATACCTTTTCTTCCAGCAGTTAAAAGGGAAATAGTTCACATCAATTTGGCTAAATTGCCTTGAAGGATATCTATTGAAGAAGTGAGGATAGTAAAAAAAAAATCTGCAGAGGAAACACAATATTTGAGCAAATTTATAGGGACATGTGGCAATGCAGTTTTCAGCCAGCAAGAGTCATATCCGTACAGACAGCTGCTGAGATTGCTTTTGGAGCTGTAAATATAAATGCTATCATGTTCCATTGTCTTCATTAAACTGCGTGTCAGCAACCTGCCAAACCAGATCCCATTCTACTTCTGATTCACTTAAATTTTCAGTGCAAGGCTCCTAATTTAAGAAAAGCTGGATGGAAATTCACATTTTGTCAATGAAGTGGTCCATTCCCCAATGGAAATAATAGGAACTGGGTGGTTGTGACCATATTGGCAATGACAGTATGCTGTGAGGCTTCAAGAAGGATTCCAAGCAGCTTGGCAGCAGTTACGTCATTATCACAGCAATCCCGCACTTTCAAGTGATTCAGCTAATAATGAACACAACTGATTTGTCACATATTTTTCCTATCACTCTTGACATACTGATCACAGATTACTATCTCTTTTCTATCTCACCTGCTTTTGGGATCATTGTCATTGAAAGCAATTATTTCTTACTATAAGTTTCAATTTTTGTTGCAGTTCATTATTTATGAGAAAAAAGTAACGCAAGGTGCTGGCCTGATTGCCAATTCACATGAGCTGAATGCAGCAACCAAGCTGATGAAAAAATGGAAGAATGGCTTGTGGTTCTCGTTGTCCTAATGCCACTGAAAGTTGGGCATAATGAAAATGGGCAGCGCGCAAGCGATGACTTTCTCCAAAGTATAACTCATTTTTAACATGAAACTTCAAGTTACAAAAATGAGCAGGCAGTCGTAGGAAGAAAGGCTGCCGCTCAGCCCAACGCTGACCAGAAACAAACGTTGCAACATAGATTAGATCTATACTCTACATGGCTCAAAACAAAAGGAAAAAAGACAAAATAAAAGAACAAAAATCTCCATCAACACTCTTTCCCATCAGGGTACAGTAGGGACTACTGTCATTTGTGCTAGAGAACCAACCACTGTCAACTCCTCATTGGTGTAGAATGCAGCCACATATATTCTTTCCCAAAATCAGGTCGAAGGACTTACCTGGATGACAATAATCTAGGATGAACTACTAATGAATCGTAATGAGAAATGGTACTTAATCTTAACGATGTAATTAATTGTATGTCAGCAATAGATATAAGCTACACATTAACTCTTGTGGTGCAGTGGTATTGTCCCTGCTCCTAGACTGAAAGCCTTAAGTTTAAGTCCCACCTGCTCTAGTGGTGTGTAATAACATCTCTGAATAGATTGATTAGGATAAAATAGGCTACATTAAAAAAATACAAACGACATTGGCTAGTAAGGCATATCAATTAAGTCTATCAAAAGACAATGATGACAAGTCAGAATCTCAATTTCAACTCTTTTTCAACCTAAGACTTTCTAACATCAGATTTTGTATTAAGTTCCACCCAGTTTTCAACATCAACCTTTTCAAAACCCTGACCTTACGCAACCATCTTTCAAGTCATGCACTACAACAATTCTGCCAGGGAAAACCAGATTTCTGTGGCTTGGCATTTCCATATAATCTCTGTCCAAATATTGGCATAATCTAGGCAAAATCAATTTGAAAGAGTACTAAAGATTATGGAATGTCATTAAGCAGAATGGAGAGAAACCGTAACCTGCCAGTTTCTGCCTACAAAACAAGCCATATGACCTGGTCTGATTGGTGAGTTGACATTGATTGTGCATTGGTGGGGCTTTCAGTCATACCCCAAACAATACCTTGGGTTCAAAGGCACAAGTGATCACAAAATTCCTGCCTTGATCATTTGACCTACAATAGCCAGCAGACATTTGAAGTCGAGCAAGTTTGTTTCTCTTGCTGGTAACGCAATTACAATTCTGGTTAATTCAATCCAAATTCAGTCAATTGATTTGCCCTTGCTACGTAAAGCTTGCGATCAGTCAATTGAAGCCACGCAGGTGTATCCTGCTCCACTGCATTCATTACTTAATTGAAAACATCAGTGACCAGCAGTCAATTGAAGTCAATTAAAAAATTAGACCAAGAACATTAAATCAGTCAGTTGAAGAATTGCTCATTTCCTCATATTCCCACACCTCTTTTGTGATGCTGGAGGATGCTGTCCCAGTCACAAATCAATTGTGATTGATTATTTTACCCAATTGTGCTGATTCAATAGTAATTTACACTTGGGTTTATGCTAATAAGTTTGGTCCAAAAAATTCAGCCAAAAACCTCTGCGAGAACAAAGAAGTAGTGTGTAATATTAGAGACAAAACCCAGAACAATAAGTGCCAGTAAAAGTGATGCATGAGGCATACTGGCCTGACTTCTTTTACTTACTACAAAATTGAGCTCCAGTTTGACCATTTCCTGCTATGACTGGTGTTTTATTTCTTTTAAACTGCTCTTTTTTCTCCTTCTGAGAAATGATTCCAATGACTGTTCTGGTCAAATAAAAGTGCATTTGAAAACAAAAAAGTGGTCACAGAGAGTTCTTCTCCTCGGTCTCCTCTCCACCTATCTTCTCCTCTATCCGTCTTCTATCCGCCTCCCCCTCTCTCCCTATTTATTTCAGAACCCCCTTCCCCTCCCCCATTTCTGAAGAAGGGTTCAGACCCGAAACGTCAAGCTTTCCTGCTCCTCTGATGCTGCTTGGCCTGCTGTGTTCATCCAGCTCTACACCTTGTTATCACAGAGAGTTAAGTTTGTTTGGGAGGTAATAATGGAATGATAGTATTTATATGCCCTTTGTTAGAGCGACAACTTGTAGCCTGCAACTGAGCTACACAAGGATTGGCACTTTTAAAAATTCCAGTAGGACAGCATGTCTGTGATAATTCAACACACCTTTTTGTTTGCTTTGGAGTACAGAACTTAAGCATCATTTTAAAGTTAATGATTTAGGTATACTGGTGTAGAGGTGCAGCAAAAATCTGAAATGTGAACCATCTCTCTCTCTCTGCACGTGCTAGCTGACCTGCTGAACAAATCCATTTTCTATTTTCAAAACCAATATTCAGCACAGTAGTTGGAGGTCAAAACAAAAGATGGTGTAAGGAGATTAGGTGTCATTGGCTGGACAGCATCCATCTGGCTGCAAAATGAATCAAGGAGGAGACTGGAGATTCTACCGCAGTTAAATTTAAAACTGTTCTGATGAAGGGTCACTCAATCCGAAACATTAACTCAGATTTCTCTCCACAGATCTTATGCGACCTGCAAAGCTTTTCCAGCAATTTCTGTTTTTGTTTGTGAATGGAAGAATGTGTTTGTTGGTGACTGCATGCTGGAGGCTATCAGTCTGTTTATCAGTTAGATGTTCATGCCACACATTGCTCAGAAAGCCACTGTTTGTTTAATGCAGCCCTGTGTGAAGTCATTGTACAACCTTAAAACTCTTCTCTTAAAAATGCAAGTAATTACCCGCAATGGAAAGATTTCAAAAGAATTACAGGCATGAAAGCATAAGAGTTTAATTTTAAATATACTCATGGGACGTGTCACTGGCCGGCCATTATTTATTGCCTTACTTAGTTGTCCTTAAGGTGGTGGTGAGCTGCCTTCTTGAACTGCTGCAGTGTATGTGCTGTAGGAAGACCCACTCTTCTTTTAGGGAGGGAATTCCAAAATTTTGACTCAGCGACAGTAAAGGAACGGCAATATATTTCCAAGTAAGGATGCAGAATGGCCTGGAGGGGAACATGAGGTAGTAATGTTCCCAGGTAGATGCTGCCCTTGTCCTTCCAGATAGAAAATGCTATCTAAGGATTTTTGGTGAATTTCTGCAATGCACCTTGCAGATGGTACACACTGCTGCCACTGAACAGTGGTGGTGGATGGAAGTTGAAACTTGTGGATGTGCAAGCAAACCATTTTGTTCTGGATGGTGTCCAAGCTTGAATGTTGTTGGAGCTGCATCCATCCAGACAAGTGGGGTATATTCCATCACACTTCTGAATTGTACCTCATTGATGATTGTTACAGAGTGGAGGTCAATATCTTTCTAATAATTAAAGCTGAAACACAAAGAGAGGCTCGCCTCGCCTCATAATCTGTTAAAAGAAGTGTAAAGTGGTATAATCTGCCTCTCACCCCCAATCTGTTGTAAAGGAGTGGTTAAATGAAAGAAATCCCTGATACTCACTTGATAAGCAACAGGTACCAATTTGTTTATCTAACAGTGGACAAATTAACTGAATTACTAACAAACTGAACACTTCCCCCTTTAACTACTAACTATTTCCGAATAAAGCAAAATTCTAATGGTATGCTGTTCCAATAAACCAAAGTAATAAGAAAAAAAATCAATTAGAACTTAATTTCTTGAAATTACAGCAAGCATAAATCTTCTGGAAAGTTCGTCGCTTTCTTCCGCTGAATTCTCGTGTCAGTAATATGAGCTAAGAGTGCTATAGTACCTTTATTTAAACGGTTCTTGCTTTGAGAGCTTAGAGATTTCTGTGAGATCCAGTGAATTTCTTGTTCTTTTAAGCTGATGGCTGTTGAGAGCTGTTGTCTTAATAGATGGCAGTTGGTCTCACAACAATTTTCAAATAACTTCTTTTATACCCTTGATGACCTATCAATTTCTTACACCAGGATTGGCCCTAGGTTGTCAAAACCATTAAATTTTAAATTTATTTGGGTTTTGGTATCTAGGGCCTGGTTTAAATTAATTTGCTAAATTCAAAAACCTGTTGTCTTAGTAAAAGTGCTGCTTTGCCTGCTGACAGTACAGCCTTTGGATAGAATGTTTTTCTGTGCATTTGGTGCTGCCTATCCACATTTTTTCTAAAAATTCTCCAAGCCCCAAAAAAAAACCTTTTAAAGGGACCACGCATCCTTGCCCCCTCTCCCCAAGCACACCCCCCGCTGCATCTTTTTACAAACATCAAATACTGTACCGAACTTTACAACTTGGTGGGTAGGCTTCGTGGAGTTAGGTAGTGTGAGCTACTTGCCACAGTATTCCTAGCCTCCAACCTGCTTTTGTAGCCCTTGTATTTATGTGATGAGTCCATCTGAGTTCCAGTCAATGGTGACACCATCCACAACCCTCCACCAGGCTGTTGATAGTGAAGGATTCAGCGATAGCAATGCCATTGAATGTCAAGGGAGAGTGGATACATTTCCACAATGGAGAGAAAGCTACACCATTCAAAATCACAAAATGTGTCACCTTATGAAGCGCAGCCAGATTTTTTAAAAAAAAATTCAAAAACAGTGTTGGTTTCTCAGGTTATTTGTCAATAATATAGATTCCATTAACTTATTATTTCCATGTTTCGTTTTTTCAGAACCATTGGGATACATCATGCTCCATAACACTTCCACGGCCATTTGTTTTATTCCCTGTACTTTGTGCAACTTTGCTGTTGTGTTCACATAACATGAAGGAATACTATTCAAATCGAATAGCATGAATAAGTGTCAGTTAGCAAACATTGATGTGGTCATGAAATTTGAAGCATTCTCGTTCTATACTAAATTACTGAAAGTCCTTTGTCACAGTTTGACAGTTTGCTTGCATCATTTCTTCAGGTGACAACTTCTGTTGGATTTAAAAATTTATTCTTACCGCTCAGCAATTGTTATTTCTGCTTACCAAGCAAATGTTCATCAAGATTGGACATTTATATTCTGTTCAACTTCATTACATCGAGTTCTTAACATTTAAAGACTGGTTAAAATCCTGGAATTCCTTACATAGTGGCAATGTACTGACACTATTTCGACTTCAGGAGTTCAAGAGATCACCTCCAGCTCCGATTAGAAGGATTGAGATGGGCAATAAGTGTAAACTTGCTGACAATGCTTATAACCCATGAATGATTTAAATAATATACACAAGGCTAGTTTGCAAGAGACAGAGTTAAAGACATGATGTTCTTGGCAGACCTAGATTCAAATATCTTTCCGAGATATTTGTATATTCCTTCCTGCTCATACGAAGTGAATCAGGTAAGGGTGTTTCTTGATTTGAATGATGTAAGCCTATATTAAAGCTTCCTGGAATAGTAATCCTCAATGTCATGAGTTAGGCAGTCTGCCAGTCAGAAATGCTCTCGGTTTGAATTAATGCACACTGATACGAGAAATAATATTATTTAATAGAAAGTTGTGGTTGAGATTTGCAAGGCTATCCAACTTAGGTGCATCGATTGTTTAACTGAAATATAAGTGTCTGTCCTTCTGGAAAGGGGTACTGAAATTGACCAAACTGTACCTGCATGCATTGCAAAGACTAAAAAGGTCACAAGGTTGTTTATTTTCACAGATAAACAGTCACCGGAGTGCCATAAAAAATTAACATTAAGGTCATGAAATGTTTAACAAGTGACAGAAAAGTAGTAAAATCACTGAAACCTATGAACATAAATAAACACACAAAGAACAGAGTCCTGGTGCCTGATACCACAAAGATAAAGGTTGACATAACTGCACATGTTTAAAAACATTACAAATTCAGTTGATTTAAGTGCTACACAAGAAGTGCTTTTAAGATGCAGAATCCAACAAATTGATTTTAGTTGGTATCAGTGTTTGTCTTATTTTGAAATAAAGAAGAGCTACATTTGTTCATGTGTTTCATTAGATACAAACCCAGTCTTTTAATTCTGCAAGGAACAACTTAAGAAACGAGTACTTTAAGGGACTCCAATTTCATCAGCAAATACAAACAGCAGCTTATAAAATTATCACAAAGATATCTGCAACATCCAAGAGTAATGAAAATATGGGAGGAAATTTATAGCTGATCTACAACATCAAGAGGATTACCAATATTATACTTGGAGGAATTAGATGACTCATTGGACAAAGGTAGCAGAGGATGGATTTTGACAGGGTAGTAAGAAGCTGTCAATGATACATCTGGCTGACTTTATAAGCAAAACAATTTTTAAGATTTTGAAGGGTCACTGGTCAGACGACCAAAGGCACAATGGAGGGATGAAGAGGAAAGTAGATAACTAGGTAATGATGCTCATTGGATCTGATTTAATTGCCATTACAAACATATGGGCTGGATGTTGACTGGGAACTGAATATTTAATGGCGTTCAACTCTTAGGATGGTCAGACAAGAAGGAAAAATGAGGAGAGTGGCACTGATAAAGAAGGGATCAGTTCTTTAATGAGAGATCTGAAGACTAATGTGTGGAATTGATTTGGATGGAGCCAAGAAACGGCAAGGGGCGAACAGACAGTGGAGTTAGTTCTAGGTTACCAATTAGTGGTTGTGTGGGGCATGGTATTAACCATGAGATGAAGAAAGCATGGAGTGTGCAGAACACAGTTAAAATGGGGGATGTCAGTGTACACGTAAACTGGACACTACAGCTATCGAGGATGAGATTTTGGAACATTAGGGATGTTTTTGAGAGAAAGGAATGCTGAGGAGCCAACTGGAGGCCAAACAATTTTGGATTTAGTATTACATAGTTAAAAAGGGCTGATTAACAGTTTTGTTGTAAAAGAACCTTGAGGAATGACTGACATCAATATCATCGAACTTTATACTAGGCTTGAAAGTGAATTAGTTCAATTTGAAGGGTGTTAAAATTTAATCACAAAAATCACAGAAGGAAGCCATTCTGTCCATTGTGCCTGCACCAACTCCTTAAGATGTGCGTCATTATTTAGCACCAATTACCTGCTTTCCCCCATACCCTCGCATGTTATTTTTATCCAAAGTAATCATCCAATACCTAACTGAACCTGCCTCCTCACACTTTCAGGCAGTGCATTCCACACACTAGCTATTGGAAATGAGGGAAATTGTGAAGGCAAGAGTTACAAATTGCCTGCCATGGATTGATGGAATATATTAAAAGACATGACTGTACATGGATAATCTTCAAGAACAATTACATGATGTTCAGAATTAGATATTCCTTCAAGGTGCAAAAACTCAAAAAAGGTCATTCATTGGTGGCTGACGAAGGAAGTTCAGGATTGTATAAGATTAAAACAAAGACATATAAAGTTGTCAGAAACAGCAGTAATTCTGAGAATAGGGAGAATTTGTTTAAGGATACATCAAAGAACTAAAACAAGTGGAGAATAGAACAGGAATGCAATAGTTAAAAATAAGAGTCATGTGAGAGCTCTATAGGTTCATGAGATGGAAATTTTTGAAAACAGGAAACATGGTGTACCAATTGGACAGAAGCTTGTTTAGACCACAGCTGGAGCACTCTGCTTGTTTCCTTATCTGAGGGAAGGTATTATTGCTGCAAAGGGAGTATAATAAATGTTCACTGGACGTGTTCATGGGATGTCAGGATAAGGATTGGGCAAACTGAGTCTATATTCTCTGGAGTTTTGGCAAATGAGGGGTTCTCAGCGAACTTTAAATGGTCAAAGGGATAAATAAACAGGGTAGATGTCGATAAGATGTCTCGCCTGGATTAGGGATGTAGAACAAGGATGAAGTAGTTAAAAATAAAAGGGAATGCCACTTAGATCCAAGCAGAGGAAAGTTTTCTTTACTTCGGGTTGTGAACTATTCATATTCTCTACCCCAGAAGACTGTGGACACCAAGTCTTTACGTATGTAGAGCATTAATAAGTCTTCAATTGATAGATTTCTGATTAGTAGTGCCATACAGCGTTATGGTGATCAAAACATTTAAGAGTTTCATTAGTAATGATTGGAGCAGGCTTGATGGGCTGAATGGCGTAGTCCTGTTCCTATGTGGTACAGTGACAGGAGGTGAAGGCTCACTGGTTGATCATATATAAAAAACTGCTCTATCTTGGACACAAAGCTGAACATTAGCAGAATACCACATTCAACAGTTGACATTACACCATCTAAACAAGAACAAAACTGCATCTATCTTTGGCTTTTTAAAACACAGGCATCTTTCTAATCCATGTCTTCAAATAAAGATGGGGGACAGGAATAGGGCTACTAAACACCGAGCTAAGTACAGCACTCAAAGCCCCTTCTCTTCATATGCAAGCAGCATGTCATCACACGGAAGGGTATAAAGGACTCTTCAGTTGAGAATGCTTAAATACTTCTTCCACGATGAAGTAAATACACAGTTAACTTTGTTCCACTGTGCAATAGGAATATATTTAGAAACAATAAAAAAAGCTACCATTTTCTATCTTGAGCTCTCTCATTCCCAACTGCTTGAGTTAGCGTTAGATTCGCGTTTCTTTGCAATAGATAGGAGGTAGTAAGGACTGCAGATGCCGGAAGTCGGTCGATAAAATGTGGAACGAGAGCAGGTCAGACAGCATCAGAGGAACAGGAAGGTCAACATTTCAGATCTGAACTTTTCGTCAGGACTGAGGAGGGGTTCAGGAGCTCAGAAATAAATGGGGAGGTGGGGCTGGGGGAAGGTAGGTGGGATGGTGATAGGTGGATGCAGGTTGGGAGTTTTGGAGATAGGTCATGAGAAGGGTGGGGCAGATAGGTGAGAAAGAAGATGGACAGGTTGTGTCAGGTCAAGGAGACAGGGATGAGAGGGAGGGCTGGACATGGGATGAGCCTGGTGGTGGGGAGATTTTGAAACTGGTGAATTCTATGTTTAGACCATTGGGTTGTAAGCTCGAGGCGGAATGTAAGGTATTGTTCCTCCAGTTTATGTGGCCTCATTTTGACAGTGGAGAAGGCCCAGGATGGACATGTCACCAAGGCAGTTGAAATGGCTGGCAAGCAGTTGTTGTTTGAAGCGTGAAGAGCATAGATGCTCTGCAAATCAGTCACCAAGTCTGTGCTTGGTCTCCCTGCTAGAGGAGACCACATCAGGAGCAACGAATGCAATAGATCAGGTGAATCTGTGCCAGATTTGGAATTATTGATTGGGGCCTTGGATGGAGGTGTAGTGGTAGGTATAGCGCTTCCTGCTGTTGCAGGGAAAGGCGCTGGGTGTGGTGGAAAGGTTGCGGGGAGTGAGGTGCTCACAAGCATGTTGTGGAGGGAGTGGTCCCTACAGAAAGCAGATGGAGTGGGAAAAGAAATATCTTTTTGGTAGTGGGGTCTGATTGCAGGTGGCAAAAGGGCAGAGGATGATGTTTTGGATTTGGAGATTGCAGGGGTATGTGAGGACTGGGGGATTCTATCCTTATTGTTAGGTGGGGGGGCTTGAGGGCAGAAGTGCAGGAAATGCCCTCAACTGGATCTCCTGCATTAAGAATCATGGGAGAGGGAAAATTATGTTCCTTGAAGTAAGAGGACACCTGGGTTGTCCAGAAGTGGAATGGTTCATCCTGGGAGCAAATGTGGCAGGGGCAGAGACTTTGGGAGTATGGGATTGCATTTTTTTGCTAGAGGATGGATGAGAGGAGGTGTAGTCAAGGTAGCAGTGGGAGTCAGTGGGTTTTAAAAAGGATGTCAGTGCTAACTCAATTGCCAGGAGTTGGAGAGGTCCAGGAAGGGGAGGGAGGTGTCAGAGATGGTCCAGGTGAATTTGAGGTCAGGGTAAAAGGTGTTGGTGAAGTGGATGAACTGTTCAACTTCCTCGTAGGAGCACGAGGCAGCACCAATACAGCCAATGTAGCAGAGGAAGGTGTGAGAGATGGTGCAATGCAGCAACCCCTTTGGTTTGTAGGATGTGGGAGGAGTCAAAGGAAAATAGATACCCACTTTTCTCAAAAGCATCTAATGCAGGCAGAACTCAGCCTGTGCTTCAGTAACATTCATTGGTAATTAAATCAATATTCACAGACAGCAGTCCAGTTAGAAAAAGGTCAGTTGCAAATGTCAAACCAGTTATCAATCAGCAGGTTCATTCTTTTCAGCTGAACTGGAGAATTGAGTCATCAGTTCCAAACGATAAGCTCCAATGCACAAAGTAAAGCATATTCTGTAGTTTATAATTACATATGAAAGCAGCAAAGATCAATTAGCATTGTAATTGCTTTCTCTTTTCAAATAAATTTTAGTCTTTACAGCTGTTTCCATTCAGATTAACTTGTATTAACTGCATATCAGAACAGCTCAAGGCAGTCACTGTGTGACGGGACCTGTTGATGTCGTCTCCCTAATAAACAGTTTGGGAAGATTCCAGCAAAGCAAGCCTGAATGCACTTCAGAAAGACCATATGTTGGCACACAAGTAGACCATTCAGTCCATCAAGTCTGATCTGACATTCAACAAAATTAGAGTTGACCTGTTAATCCTCAACTCCCTTATAACCTTTGATTCCCTTCCTGATCAAAAATCTCTCCCACCCTTGAATATATTCAATGACAGTTTCTTCATCTGTCTGTAGTAAAGAATTCCACAGATTCTCTACTCTCTGAAGGAAGAAATTATTCTTCATCTTTGTCTTAAGTGTACAATCCCTTACTCTCAAGGCCAATACTTTGCCCCTAATACCATATGTTCTTACCTTTGTTTAGCAGTCTCTCATATGAGACCTTGTCAAAGGCCTTGTAGATATCTAAATATCTCATGTCTCTGCATCTAATGGATCAAAACAATTCACAATATAAACAGAGTGTCTTGGATAGTTTAAGTAAAATTTCCCTATTTTCAATACTCTAATCCTTGAGAAGGAAAGGCCAACATGGCATTTGCTATCCTTATTACCTGTTGAACACATACACCTGCTTTTTGCAATTCAAAGTACGAAGATCACCAAACTCCATGCTGTGGATTTCTGCAGTGATTCCCATTTAAATAATTCTTTAATCTTCCTGCAAAAGTGCAGAACCTTAGTTTCCCCAGATTATACTCCATGTGCATTTTTTTGTTTTAATTACTCACTATATCACTTTGTCATCACATCCACTTGGTTTCTCATCTGTTCTTGTCATCCTTAAACCTGGGGATAATACATTCACTTCCCTCATCCAAGACATTAGCATATTGTAAATAATGTGGCTCCAACACTGATCCCTATGGCACTCCACTATTTGAAGTCTGCCATTCTGAAAATGCTGAAGCTAACTCCACCTAATTTTCTATTCAAGTTAATCATCTAAAAAGCTATGAGGTCTTATTTTGCTAAATATCCCGATCAAGTGCCTTCTGGAAATCCAAACATGTTACATTTGTTGGTTACCATCTTTCTATCCCGCTTGTTACCTCAAAGAATTCTAACAAATTTGTCAAACAATTCCTCTTCATGAAACAATTCATGTTTTGCTTTGTTTTATGATGTGTTTCTGAATGCTTGGCTGTTGTTGCCTTTATAACAGACTAGTGCTTTCCCAAAAAGCTCACTTTTTGGTCTCCTTTACAATATCAGAGGTGGAGTGGGAGTGGAAGAATCCAATTGTTATCATCCACATTTGTTCCAATAAGATTGTTAGGACCAAGAAAAAACAAACGAGGTTCTGCTGAAAATTTAGGAGCTAGCTTAAAAGGCAGCAACTCAAAAGGTAATAGATACAAGATTATTAAGCTTAGGCCATGGACTTCTCATATAAGGTAAAAAAATGTTAATGTGATAAATGCATAGTTCAAAGATTAAGAGGAGCAGGTTTCAGTTCATGGGCACTGGCCCCAGTACTGGGGGAGAAAGAAAACATTCCAGTGTGGGACAACTCCTGATATGAAGTTCCTCAGGCTACAATCACTTACCACAGAAGAGTTTGCCCTGGATCACCTTCCACATGCTGCAGCATCAATACATCACCCATTCCATCAGCACTGTCACATTTTATTTATTTATTTATTTATTTATTTATTAGCCTAGAATCACGTCTTTTCACACTTCTATTGCTCTTTTTTGTCCCTTGCACTTGTGTTGATCTCATACTTAAAAGGCTATTTCTTTTAGGAAGGCAAGACAGCAATAGTTTAGAAGCCTAAACACAAACTGGAACTGAAGACCTCACTTCAACTTTCAAGATCAAAAATATTCAACAAGCAGCTGTTTTCCCTGTCTTCATACCACATTGTGATTCATGATGTTTCTCTGCTGCTGATCTCACTGCAGGTAAAGCTTTCAATCTGCACTTTTCACCCTCTCCCTCTCACATCTCATTCAGAACTCTTCCTTATTGTGCTGAATTCCCACTTTGAACCTCGATTGATTGATTAAGTCAGTCTGTCTCACTCACAAAGGTAAATTCCCCACTCTCACTGACCAACAAGTATAAAAATTCCTTTTTCATTGAATCACATCGGCTCAAAATGTACAGCTTTAGTAATCAGCACCTCACTTAAGCAATGGACTTTGTGAGTTTGATAGATAACAGCCACTGTCAGGCAGCTGCCTTTTTGATGAGGTTATTTTAAATTAAAAGCCAACAGTTCTTGGTCTGAGATAGTTGGAACTGCAGATGCTGGACAATCTGAGATAACAAGGTGTAGAGCTGGATGAACACAGCAGGCCAAGCAGCATCAGAGGAGCAGGAAAGCTTGATGTTTCGGGCCTAGACCCTTCTTCAGAAATGGGGGAGGGGAAGGGGGTTCTGAAATAAATAGGGAGAGAGGGGGAGGCGGATAGAAGATGGATAGAGGAGAAGATAGGTGGTGAAAAGACAGACAGGTCAAAGAGGTGGGAATGGAGCCAGTAAAGGTGAGTGTAGGTGGGGAGGTAGGGAGGAGATAGGTCGGTCCAGGGAGGATGGACAGGTCAAGGGGACAGGATGAGGTTAGTAGGTAGGAGATGGGGGTGGGGCATGAGGTGGGAGGAGGGGATAGGTGAGAGGAAGGACAGGCTAGGGAAGCGGGGACGAGCTGGGCTGGTTTTGGGATGTGATAGGGGGAGGGGAGATTTTGAAGCTTGTGAAGTCCACATTGATACTATTGGGCTGCAGTGTTCCCAAGCGGAATATGAGGTGCTGTTCCTGCAACCTTCGGGTAGCATCGATGTGGCACTGCAGGAGGCCCAGGATGGACATGTCATCTGAGGAATGGGAGGGGGAGTTGAAATGGTTCGCGACTGGGAGGTGCAGTTGTTTAGTGCGAATCGAGCGTAGGTGTTCTGCAAAGTGGTCCCCAAGCCTCCGCTTGGTTCCCCCGATGTAGAGGAGGCCACAATGGGAACAGCAGATGCAGTATACCACATTAGCAGATGTGCAAGTGAACATCTGCTTGATGTGGAAAGTCTTCTTGGGGCCTGGGATGGGGGTGAGGGAGGAGGTGTGGGGGCAGGTGTAGCACTTCCTGCAGTTGCAGGGAAAAATGCAGGTGTGGTGGGGCTGGAGGGGAGTGTGGAATGGACAAGGGAGTCATGGAGAGAGTGGTCCCTCCAGAAAGCAGATAAGGGTGGGGAGGGAAAAATGTCTTTGGTGGTGGGGTCGGATTGCAGATGGCGGAAATGTCGGAGGATGATGCGTTGGATCCTGAGATTGGTGGGGACGAGGGGGATTCTGTTTTGGTTGTTATTGCGGGGAGGGGGTGTGAGGGATAAGTTGCTGGAAATGCAGAAGACATGGTTCAGGGCGTTCTCGACCACTGAGGGGGAGAAGTTGCGGTCCTTGAAAAACCAGGACATCTGAGATGTACAGGAGTGGAATGCCTCATCCTGAGAGCAGATGCAGCAGAGGTGAAGTAATTAGGAATAGGGATGGCATTTTTGCAGGAAGGTGGGTGGGAGGAGGTGTACTATAGGTAGCTGTGGGAATTGGTGGGTTTGAAATGGATATCGTTTCTCGGTGGTTGCCAGAGATGGAATCATAGAGATCCAGGGAGGAGAGAGAGGTATCAGAGATGGTCCAGGTGAACTTAAGGTTGGGGTGGAAGGTATTGGTGAAGTGGATGAACTGTTCAAGCTCTTCGTGGGAGCAGTCATCAATGTAACAGCGGAAGAGGTACCCGTATGAGCCCAAGCTATGCCTGCCTCTTTGTAGGATATGTGCAACTATCCCTCTTCCGTAGCGACACTGGCCCTGAACCCCACCTCTTCCTCCATTACATTGCAGTGCCACAACGATGCCACCTGAAGGTTGCAGGAACAACACCTCATATTCCGCTTGGGAACACTGCAGCCCAATGGTATCAATGTGGACTTCACAAGCTTCAAAATCTCCCCTCCCCCTACCGCATCCCAAAACCAGCCCAGCTCGTCCCCTCTTCCCTAGCCTGTCCTTCCTCCCACCTAACCCCTCCTCCCACCTCAAGCCCCACCCCCATCTCCTGCCTACTAACCTCATCCCGTCCCCTTGACCTGTCAGTCCTCCCTGGTCCGACCTATCTCCTCCCTACCTCCCCACCTACACTCACCTTTACTGGCTCCATTCCCGCCTCTTTGACCGGTCTGTTTCCTCACCACCTATCTTCTCCTCTATCCATCTTCTATCCGCATCCCCCTCTCTCCCTATTTATTTCAGAACCCCCTTCCCCTTCCCCATTTCTGAAGAAGGGTCTAGGCCCGAAACATCAGCCTTCCTGCTCCTCTGATGCTGCTTGGCCTGCTGTGTTCATCCAGCTCTGCACCTTGTTATCTCAGAGTGTCCAGCATCTGCAGTTCCAACTATCTCAGACCAAGAACTGTTGGCTTTTAATTTAAAATAACCTCATCAAAAAGGCAGCTGCCTGACAGTGGCAGTTATCTATCAAACACACAAAGTCCGTTGCTTAAGTGAGGTGCTGATTACTAAAGCTACACTTTGTATCACATCAGCTCCAAATGAAAAAGGAATTTTTATACTTGTTGGTCAGTAAGAGTGGGGAATTTACCTTTGTGTGTTCTTGGTCTGAATCTGGTGTTTACTTTAAAATTGAACACAGAAAAGATTAACCCGTTGCATTCCCATTTTGAACCATATTCCTAGATATGCTCATTCTGCTTTCTATTTTTAAGGTGTAAATATTTTTCTGAATTAATTTTCTCTTTGGTAAATTGTAAGACAAGACACATCAGACCCAAGTAAGGCAACACATTTAAATCTCACCATAAATATCAAGCATGTCTCCTATTAGATACAAATGCAAAACAAAGGTCTCGGCAGTACAATTTCAACAATATTCTTCTTTATCAGCCTCACCTTCTACAGAACCAGTGCAACATGCTTTCCCAGTTCTTTCAGATCTTATACTGAAGAAATTAGTGTTAATTTTGTGCAGTGGGTTCATTTTCCTAAAGGACTATCCCAAAATAATTTTGTATGGTCCTGAGGATCGCAGGAAGAAGAGAAATTAAATCCATTCTTCTGGGGTGAATCTGAATGAGAAGCTCAAAGTTGCAAGTTCATCCACTTCCTGCATCATTGTTACGAGGATAAATTTAAATTGAGAGGAAGTATTACTAACTGTTGACAATGAACATTGAAATTAAAAATAAAGCACAATTCATTCAATTTCAGAACATCATCTCAATACAGTCTAATTGAGGTAAGATCAGATCTAAAAGCATCTTCTTCATAAAAAAAAACAAATCAGCATAAATTTTCCACGAGAATTTAATCCCTTGGTATCGGTAAGAGCCATTTTCAGTGCCCCATCATCCATGCATACAAAGAAGCAGTAGCTAAATGTTAGGGTCAGCAACAAAGACTCGATGTTCTTCAATAAAGTCGTCTCTGGTGATTCACTGGGATATGAGCTTGGTACTTTTCGAGTGACTGCGATTTTGCTGGATATAGGAGCCTATGTAAGAGGCTCTGTTGAATGACAGAAAAGATTTGCACTGCTTGCTGGTGTGATCATAAAACTCATAAGTTCAAGCAAATTAAAAGTCACTTCTACTGAAGGATGAGACAAAGTAACTCCAGACACCAATTTTAGCTTGAATGAGAAAGTTACCACAACTGATGGTGAGTTCCAATCCTGTTCCAGAGACTTGCACACATAATCCTGCTGACACTTCACTACAATCAGGCTTTTGTCCTGACATCTCATCCGCAGGTCATTCTTTGTCAGTCCTCATGGGTGAACATCAAAGATTTATTCGTATTATTTGAAGAAAGACAGCGAGTTCTAGCTGGAGTGCTAGCAATTCTTTATTCTCAGTTAAGATCAAAATAACAAGTGACCCAAACATTACCGTATTGCTGCTTATGCAAATTGGCTGCCACATTTCCAATAGCGTCAGGGTCTTTTTCCGTAGGGTGGGAGAGTTTAAAACTAACAGGCATATTTTTAAGGTGAGAAAAGAAAGGTTTCAAAAAGAGCATGGGGGCAACCTTTTCTACAGTGTGAATGGTTTGTGTGTAGAATGAACTTCCAGAGAAAATGGTGGATGCAAGTACAGTCACAACGTTTAAAACATCTCTGACACTGTCCCTTTTTATCTGCCAGCCAAGTCTCTGTGATTGGACCAGATTAACAGCCACAGTCAGGGAACTCCTATTCTATGAGGTCCAGCTGGCTGACCTCATTACACCCACTAAAAGAGGCTTTAAAGTCTCTAGTGGGCCAGGGAAAACTGTAAAACTTGTAGAAATCTAGGCTAAAAGTAGCCTGAAGTAAAAAAAAAATTACATTCCAGATTGAACATTGCCTCAAAGTGAGCAGGCACCATGAGGCAATGTTACAGAAACGGTAGTAAAGGGCCTTAAAATAAATATTAATCAGAAGTCAGATACCCAGGGACATTACAAAACCTGAAACTAAAGCAATAATATTGGAAAGATTAAATGCCTGATCTAATAGGGACAGAAAGTTTTGGAGACTCAGACCATCATTCAAACCATTGAAAAGGCTGGGAATCCTTCATTAGGGCTTTATGAAAGACAGAAAACATTTGTTTAAAGCACAAAGAGTGATTATCAATTAAATAAAATGGTAATTAAAGCTGGAGTTTATTTTTAAAGCTGCAAACATGAGATTGATACATTGAAGTTAATAAAACAAAAAGATGGGAGTCTCCAATTTAACTGCAAAAGGCAGGAAACCCCACTGTAAGGCAATCAGGGGCAGCAGAGCTGCTGTAATTGCAAAATATATGTTTTTTAAGCAAGAGAAATATATAATCATATTGGGAAGAGATTGCGTCAGAAATAACACTGCCAGGAAAACCTGAAGATGGGCCAAATGTTGCACAGAATTGCACATGTTCGTGCAAACAATTTTTGAGATGCAGAATTGCTGCCAAATTAAACACTAACTCAGAAGCTGAACAAGTTAATTCAAAAATGGGAGTAGAATTGATGATGTTATGGTTTACCAAGGGTTAAAAGGAGGAACAGATGCCTTGTCAAAAGTACTGAGAGCCTTTAACTCCTTCCAAATCAGAATGAAAAAACAGACACAAGATGTTAAAAATCCTCATCAGCATTGTGGAGCAAACAAAAATCACAGTGTGAGGCCACCACAGATATTCGTCTACTCTACCATACTAGACCACGCAAGCCCTGTAGTTTCCTGCATGTGAAGAGAATGGTGTCAGCAAGCCCTCATCAACAGCAGCAGTTCACTGAGCATGGCAAGCTGATCCACCCGTACAATCGAGTAACGTCACATCACAAGTATTTCATTGACTCTTTAGGACACCCTAGAATCATGAAAGGCACTATACAAATGAAAATAGTTAAAACACTAATATTATCCATATCTTTATCTCATAAACATCAATATTAAGCCATTAATAATAACCAACTCTTTTGCAAATCTTATGTTCATTCTTCAGCCAGATGCTCTGTTGCTCTACCTAAAATCTCCTAATGACCGACTGAAAGAAGCTTGTTGTCACTTTCCTTGACTCATGCCCCAAACCTGCTGCATGTTCTATCGCTTTTCACTTCTTTGTGAAGTGCATGACTACAACTTGAGCCATTAAACAAGCTGTGGAAGTGCATGGTCATGTTGCTAGTGCATATTTAGTATTCAATTCAGTATTACAGCAAACTTCAATTGGCTTTGAACTTGACAAGAAACTCTTGTATCAGAAAGAACCTTCTTTTCAAGAATTGCTTCTTTCAAAACTGTTTTCAAGGTTTCTTACAAGAAATTGTTCAGGAAGGAACAGCAGCACAATAACTTGCACTGGATTATGTAGGATATATAGCACAGAAATAGATTATTCAGCCCATCGATCCATACTGGTATCTATGCTTCAGTCAAAACCTCTTCCTTCCTTTCTCATCTAAATATACCACCTCACCCATTTATTTTCTTGTTCCACATGTGTTTATCTATTTTCCTTTTGATTCTTCTATAAATTCACTCTGTCTATTCCCCATGGAAGCAAGTTTCACCTTTTTACTATTTGGTGAAGAAATATCTTCTGAATTGATTGATTTCTTGGTGACTATCTTATTTTAATGGCCTCTAGTTATGTTCTTCTCAATAACAGGAAGCATTTTGTCTGTCACCACCCTAACAAAATATTTAGTAATGTTAAAGAACCATACTATCCTTATTTTTTAAGACACAATGCAGCCAGCATGTCAATTTATTTCTGATATGTATAGGCAGAAATTTCTGATACTTTTTAAATCTTCTCTCCATTCTCTGCAGTGCCTCTACAACCTTTTCCTAAAAAGACCAAAAGAAAACCGTATTGATTAAGAGATAGCAAGAACTGCAGATGCTAGAGTCAGAGATAACACAGTGTGGAGCTGAAGAAACACAGCAGGCCAGGCAGCATCAGAGGAGTAAGAAATTTGATGTTTTAGGTCAGGACCCTTCACAAAAGTTAAATACAGCTTTGAATACCCTCCCTGTTTTTCAATTCAAACCCCAACAGTAAAACCTTCTGCCTGTTTTGCTAACTTAAAATCTTGCTAACCTTTACTGGTTTTGTTCTCTATGGTTCCTTTGTTCATCCAGCCCAATTTACATTTTCATCTCCCTGGAAATTATTGGCCTCCCAGTTCTTCCTACTAAAATGTGCTAACCTACATTCACCTGTGTTAACTTTTATTTCTCAATTACTTTCCCATTCTGCATGTTTATTGCTAGCCTCTTGTACCATCAATGACATTTTTTTATCCCAGAAGACATTGCACATCAGTGTTCTGGTAAGATGGGAAAGAATATTTACCACTTTCTCATAAAGATTATAGTCAGTTAGCACAGAAGGTAATAAAATGAAGTCTGACACTGTATTTTCATATAAAAGCTTTGATATCTTATTAAGATCAGTTGTGAGTAAATGACAATGGTGATGAATTATCCCTGTATTTGTAATATTTGTGGCCATACAAGGTCCTTTATCATCACTTAACAGCTTTCCGAAGGAAATAGTAAATTACTTTTAGAGAGAGCAGCAACATTTAAAATGTATATGATGCGTCTTTGTATCAATATTTTTGTACAGATTTCATTGTCCAGATGATTGAAAGAGTAATAGGCACCCAAATAAATGAGTGCTATTTTCAAATTTTACAGTTTGATTGATAAATAAATGGACTGCAAACCTATTTAACTAAAAATGCAGCGCTCAGCTCCAAACATCACAGAAGGTCATTTGGATCCCAGAGCTGCCAGCATTGATATTACTAAAAGGTTACTGAGTTCTGAGCCTTATACTGAAGAGGCAATATTCAGCAAAGCCTGATTAACTTGCAGAACAGCCTTCTGGGAGTATCTCTTAAAAATCGTCACACACGAATAGGTTAAAGGCCATGGCAGTCCTGCTGTGCAACAAAATAGTTCTGTAAAGGCAAGAAAAAACAAAATACATTTTAAATATCAAAAGTGGCTCAACACAGAATGTTACAACTATGGGTGATTGATTAGTAAAACATTACATATTTTATGAAACTTCTAGATTAGATATTTAAGCCAACAAGGAATACAGTTCAAAAGACTAGAATGGCATGTGAAGAAGATCTTAATAATTTGAATAATTAATGAACATAGTTTAGATATTTGTAATGATTATTGATTAAAGTTTTATAGGGGCTCAAAGTCAATCACCACCACAAATTATCATGGGAATTGCAATGTGCACTCATCCTGCATTGATGCAAGCATTGATTGCAAAGCAGGCACTGTACCAACTCTGCAATACATATACACATATACCTTCAGCACCAACTGCACTATTGTTTGGCTGATTGCATCAGCAGCCATCCAATATCATAGGAGGTGAGCACTGTTTAAAGTTAGCTACATGCTTGAAGCCAGCTTGTACTATTGAATGGGAAGATGCATCGCAGTTGGAGCAGGTATTTTTGGCAGCTATGAAGTAAGTGAAGTTAACCTGAGGAAGGTTTCTGAATGATGCAATGGAGCCTTGGATTGGAATGGAAAGAAGGAAGAATAGAGAAGGGACATGGCATATCTACAAGGAGTCAGAAAATACTCCAGGCGCGTACTTATAAAGTAATGGGAAAAGAAAGTTACGGAGATCATTCTGAGGAGTCCCACAAGGAACTGAATGTGGTACCACAAGAATTTAATAATCTCAGATGATTGGTCAAGGTGAATACATCTTCAAATGCCATATCCTGCATACTGTACAACATTGCTCAGAGACCATTCAATACACGTCTTTGCACACCAGTCATACATTTGACTGTTCTCTCACAGTTAATATTACTGCAAACATCACACTGACATCTGTCAGCTTGCACTCACTATCAACCATTCAAGATGAAATCCCCATCATCTAAAGAGATTGTAAAATATTCAATGATGCACTTTCCACCCCCTTGCAGGTTAAGCTGGTATGTAACAGAGAGAGCAGGACTTAACTACAGAAGCAAAATGGTATGTTCTAATCCACACAGAGGAGACTGTGTTGACTACTTACTGAATAATCATTGTTGACACTGTGGCCAGTAATGAGGATGCAATGATCAAAGATAATGGTATCCTTGTATCTAATTCTACTTTTCATATATCACCTCGTATCCATTTCACGTGCCTGTCATATACGATCTCCGTTTACTGTAAGCTTGTACCTCTCAGTTTTCTCCAAGCCCAACACCAATAATTTATCCTTGTGTCTTTCTCCATTGGACACCCAAAATATGAGACCTAGCCAGTCAATGGAGAAAATGAAGACAACGCTATTGAAGGGAGACCAGTGCTCTTTTTTCCACTCATAACCACAAGCTCAGGTATTGTGATTATGCTTATTTTCAAGAACACAGCTGAAGAATCCTGTAACACTAGACATGAATGGCCTGCAGCAAGGGCAAGTAGCTCTTGAGGCCAATTGGAGACAGGAGATAAATGCTGGCTTATCCAGCAATAAACACAGCTATTAAATGAATAAAAAAAAAGTCCTTTATCCCAGGAATGAGTTAAGTAAACCTTCTCTGCCAACTGTTTCTAGCCTGAGAGAATGAAATTTATTTATCTCCCTTTGAAAAGAGAACCAAAATGACAGGCTTGTATCAAATGACCTTGAACTCTAACTGACATCATAATTGTCAAGATTGCACACTCTGGGTGCATATTCTACTTCCTGACCAATATACATTTGTCCCACAAGTGTATAGTCCCACTTTGGATGATATTTTGGAATTCTGAGGGTGACCAACTCCCCCTCAGAATGGATGCAAGTCATCCCAATTTCAATGCTATGCACCTTGGATAGTAGATGGCTTGGCTATTATACACTAACACAGACAAGCATATCTTAAATAATACTGTAGTTATCTTCCATAGAGTTAAATTTATGTGGATATGCAAGTAACTGTCAGTCTTGTACAAGAGTTGAATCTCAACTTTCCTCCCAAAAACCCTGCATTTTCCATACTGTCTTGTACTAATTTTATATTCAGGATGAACAATCCAATGGCTCTTTTTCACAATCACTCTTTCTGACTTAAATGTCAGATATGCCGGTAGACTGGGATATTTTCTCCTGCTGAATGCAGGACCATGGCCAGCAACTTGCATCAGCATCCCCAGTATAACAATAATAGATGCAAATTAGTGAAGAAATTCAGCGAGTCTCGCACCATCTATGGAGAGATAAATGGAGTTACTGTTTTTGAGTCATGGAGTCTTTCAGCAAGGAAACAGACCCTCAAAGCCAATCACCACCACAAATTATCATGGGGATTGCAAAGTGCACTCATCCTGCAAGCATTGATTGCAAAGCAGGCACCATGCCAACTTTGCAACACATACACAGTTACGTATCTTCAGCACGAAATGCACTATTGTTTGGCTGATTACATCAGCAGCCATCCAATATCATAAGAGGTGAGCAACTATTTAAAGTTAGCTACTTGCTTGAAGCTAGCTCACACCACACATGCTGCCAGTTCTGCCGAGTTTCTCTTGGACATACTGATTCCATTTCAGGTTTCCAGCATCCAGAGTATTTTGCTTTTTATGACAGTGTCACATTTAGCAGTTTAGCAGTTAGGAAGACATTGACAGATGTTGAACTGGGCGTTACTTGTGTAAATGTCTGACCCTATTTTACATTATGCTTAGGTATTTGGTCTGGAAACCTTAATTTTTACATGAGTAGATCACAAAACATTTAAGTTAATGCACAAAATAGACCTCAACATTATCATTTATTCGTATTATGGTCAGTAAGGAAAAGTCTCAAATATTTACATATGAAGTAGGCAAAACATAAATGATGAATCCAGTCACAGATGTAACATGAAAAAGAAAGAGAAATGCCCATTTGGCCCATCAATAGTCCTTGTTATTTAAAACAGTGCAACCTCTTAAGGCTAATATCTGCAATTTAACTGTGTGAACAAAATGTAAACATTTACAGAGTTGATAAAATGTGGATCTGGAGAAGCACAGCAGGTCTGACAGCATCAGAGGAGCAGGCAAGTTGACATTTCAGGTCTGGATGCTTCATCAGGACTGGGGAGGGGGAAAGGAGCTCAGAAATAAATGGAGGGAGGAAGTGCTACACCTGCCCCTACACTTTCCCTCCAACCTCTGTCCAAGGCCTCAAACAATCATTGCAAATCTAGCGGAGATTCACCTGTAGGTCTTCTAACCTGGTCTACTGCATCTGTTGCTCCCGATGTGGTCTCCTCTATAACCAAGAGACCAAACGCAGACTCGGTGACCAACTAGCGGAGCATCTGCACTCTGTACACTCCAAATAACATCACCTTCCGGTTGTCAGCCATTTCAACTTTCCTTCCCACTCCCATGGCGACATGTCCATCCTGGGCCTTCTCCACTGTCAAAATGAGCCACTTGTAAACTGGAAGAACAACAACTGATATTCCGTCTCAGGAGCTTACAGCCCCATTGCCTCACATAGAGTTCACCAGCTTCAAAATCTCCCCGGTCCCAGTCTCAACAATGTCCAGCCCTCCCTCTCATCCTCACCTCCTTGACCTGACACAACATGTCCATTGTGCTTCTCATCCATTCGTTCCACACTTCCTGTTGAGCAATCTCTACAACTCCCTACCTGCATCCACATTTCAGCATACCAACTACTTTTCCACCACCCCACCTCCATCGCCCATTTATTTCTGAGTTCCTTTCCATCTCCCTAGTCCTGATAAAGGGTCCAGACCCAAAATGTCAACTTTCCTGCTCCTCTGATGCTGTCTGGCTTGCTGGGCTTCTCCAGTTTGACATTTTATCAACTTTGACTTCCAGCATCTGCAGTCTTTGCTATCTCGTATTCATTTGTGGAAATTCCTTTCCAATTCGCCAAGGTAACCCAGTAGTCATCAGTTGAACACTTTATTTTACTCACGAGGCATCACTTGGAGCCCTTAACTCACTCATTGCACTCTTCAAATATATCCCAATGACCTTAAGAACATTATATTCTGTATCAGCAATCTACAACCCTAATTGAAACTGATTCAAACTTGAATTCTGTCAAGCAGAACAGAAAGATGTCAATCCAGAAAGCTTCCTAACAGGAATTTAAATTGTTTTTTTTAATCTCAGATCATCGACATTGGTAAGATCTTTGAGACACAAAATGAAACATACCCAAGGTACAAAAATTTATAATTTATATATAGCACATTAACGTTAAATGGATTTTTTGAACAAATGTTATTTGAAAATGTGACATGTATGGCATTACCTACTGTATACCAATATTTTCTATGTCACTTTCATTCAATCCCTTTTCCAACATCCACTTATGGTCCCTGAATGGGTTACTTTGGAAATGTTTGATTCAACCAGGTTGAAGTGCCTTTTTTTTAATATGGGCTCAAGATTAATATTGCATAAATGGCCAGTTCTCAAAGCTGATCCATACAGAAACAAAAACAGAAGCTGCTGGAAAAGCTCAGCAGGTCTGGCAGCATCTGTGAAGAAAAAAATCAGAGTTAACGTTTCGGATCCAGTGACCCTTCTTCAGAGAATTCTGAGGACGGATCACTGGACCCAAAAGGTTAACTCTGATTTTTTCTTCACAGATCGTGCCAGACCTACTGAGCTTTTCCAGCAACGTCTGTTTTTGTTCTTTATTTACAGCATCCACAGTTCTTTCAGTTTTTATTTACTGATCCATACAGCACAGCATTGTAAGTTGGACACAATTTTGCAAGGAATCCAGGGTAGAAGTGGGAATGGAATGAACAACTATTTTTGTCAATGGATTCTCTACTCAAACATTTTATTTTAAGGGAATGTACAAAAACCTATTTGCTGTAATTTTTTTTCATTAATAAGTTCAACATAATCTTCTTTCCTTTAATTCACATTTGCCAAATGAAAAAATAATTTGTCATGAGGTCTTAACAATAACATTCCAATCCTGAATATAAAGGTGGACAGTGTTAAGTCATTCTCCTAAACCATTCTTCCTGTGCATTTCCTGACCTGCACTGAATTATAATCTCTAGCACTCCAGGCTCCTTAAGTCTAAGAACTGGCAACAAACGACACGCATGGCACTGACTTCATAATGCTGTAATGCTGGCAAGATCATTAGTAAAAAGGAGACAGAAAAATCTTCATTAACTTTGATATTAATGATATTTCCTTGCTCCTAACTCACTCCACACTCATTCCCCAAGATCTGGTTCTGATGCAATGTCATTCCTTTGGTTCAGATCTGATCTATGTTTTTCCTGTTTCTTTTGATTTTCAAACTTGCCTGGCCTTGGACGTTCGCTCTTCCCTCCAAATTCCTTTCATTAACCAGATTTGATGCATTACATATTTGTTTGACTTCAACACGTTAAAACCAAAATCAATTTTATCCAAGCAATGTGAAAGCACTCGATAGTTTAAGGAATACAAACTTATCATAATAATCACCATTTAAACAGAGTGTGTGAAAGCACACATAACATTTGTAGAATGTTGATATATTAATCCGCCTTGGCTAGGACGCAAGGATTGCAGATTCCATGACTCCTAAACCTTCGAACAGAATCGAATAGAACAGAACAGCAATTTATTGCCACATGCAATTTCACATGAAAAATACAGTAAAAATATTTATAACAAGGCCTGGCAGCATTTGTGAAGGAAAAAACAGAGTTAATGTTTCAGGTCCGGTGACCCTTCCCCGAAAGGTTAACTCTGTTTTTCACCTTCACGGATGCTGCCAGGCCTGCTGAGCTTTTCCAGCAACTTTGTTTTTGCTCCTGATTTACAGCATCCGCAGTTGTTTCAGTTTTTTAAAAGTTTTTTATAAGTCACCCGATCATGGCGCCTCCATCACGACAGAAGTCACGCATAATAATTTTTTAAAAAGTAAAATTAAAACAAAGTTCATCACAGTTCAGTTAATGGCTTCTGGGCTCAGGGAAAGCTGATTTAGGAACGATGGAATACCCTGAAGACGTAGCCTGAACAAGAGCACCAAGCCGGGTCACTGCACACTACGCCAGAAGCCTCCACCGAAGAAGACCACCATGCCAGGCCCAAGACCACCACTCCTGGATGAGATCACCTGCTGGGCCGCTGGAATACCTGGATGCCGAAGACAAAGAAGACCTCCACAAGGGACAAGACTGCCACATCAGGCGACCACCACACCAGGAGACAGCCACACACGGAGACCGTCACACACGGAGCCCACCACACTGTGAGACGAACTATACTGCGCCACATCTGCCCAATGATGTTTCTCCTCCTTCAGACTCCCAGGCCTAGTTGCAGACTTGGAGCCTCAGCCTGACCTGTGAAGCCAGGGCAGTGGAGTCAGCTTGGGACCTGTTCCTCGCTCGCTGGGAGACTCCGGGTTTGGGTAGGGCTGTGTCCAGTTGGTCCTGGTATTGTTTTCACTGCCGCTGCTGCTGGAGGACTCTTCCTTCATGACAAGAAAACCAAAAAAGGGACAGAGTAAAATGAAGAAGCAAATGGAGGAAAGGCGATCGGAGCAGAGGAGCTCTGGGCTCAGTGCCCTTTACTCAGCTTCCATCTTGAAAAAGTATCTTATTAGTAATTCTGGGACCAGAAATTCATATTGAATGATTTAAACCAACCAAAATGTTCAGAGGGCTCAGTTTCTATTGATAACCTGGTCCTTTTACTTTATCTCACATGTAAAATATCTCTATTCTGTGTGCTGGTGTTCAACAAGAAATTATTTATGCACAGATGTTTCTTTGAACCATTTAACAAAGTATAAGAGATTAATCTTCCGAGACCAAACAATTACCTGTTACCCTATCTCAAAGCTGATCATCACTCATCTTCTCATGATTTAGGACACACAGATGCACTGAATCCTTCATTAATACGAAACTGAACCCATTGCGGGTTTGAATTCAACGAGGGATTTATCGTAAAGCAGATTTATACAATATCAAGCTGGATGCACCATGAAGTATCCCCATTGAATGTACAAGACACCTCCATCAGCCTTACATCTGTAACTATTAGTACAACCAGCTGCTTCAAGCCTGAAGAGATCGTCTGAAGCATTAATTAAAAACCGTTGTTTTAAACAAAAAAAAAGCTCTTTTTAAAAATGGTGGTGAGCAGAGTCTTTTTCATTGTGTTGTACAAGATAGTTTGCATCTGAAAAGATCAGCTGGTATCATGGGATAAGCTCTGCCTTTCAGAATATAAAGTACTGTTGCTGGGAGGAGCCAACTGTGGTTTAGGGGTTTTAGGGCCGAAAAGCAAATTTGTGATAGTGTCAGAGTTGTTGCCTGGCTGGGCATAAGTAGTATAGTGTGGGTGGAGTTAGGTAGATACATAGAAGATTGATAGAGTTCAGGGGATAGTCTCCTGACAGTGTAACATAAATATGGAAGCTGATATGTCTCAGATTTTCATGTTTTTCTTTCCGTCATTCATTCATGGCCTGAGGGGCGTTGTTGGCTAAGTAGCATTTATTACCATTCTTAATTTCCCAGAGGGCTGTTAAGAGTCAAGCACATTGCTGTGGGTCTGGTGTCACATATCGGCCAGGTAATGATGGTGGTTTCCTTCCCTAAAGGATATTAGTGAACCAGACGGGTTTTTCTGGCAATCAACAATGGATTCATGGTCATCGTTAGATTCTCAATTCCAGATATTTATTGAATTTAAATTCCACCTTCTGCCCTGGCAAGCTTCAAACCTGGGACCCCAAAACATTATCTGGATTAACAGTCCAGCGATAATACCACTAGGCTATCATCTCTCGATTGCGTTGATGTATATTCAGTATTACTAAATGATAAACAAAGCTCTAAAAAATGTCCAAATCTGAAGACATTAACATCTCTTCTAGTTTTCTGCCTTACACCCAAACTCTTAGATGTGGGCATAAAACCATTCAACAGAATATTAACCAGTTCTGTGTGAGAACATTTCAGTGGCAGTAATGTTCACTTCATCTTAGGTTGAGACTGATGTGTCAGAAGAGACGTAAAGCAAATGAATATAACTAATGATTGAGTACTATGTGATTAACCTAAACTATCAATTTATACAGAGCCAAGCTTCCACCAAAGTAATTGTTTAATTATTTTTCCCAAGTTGCTCTCAATTGATAGACTAATACCCAAAGTGACAGTGGATCTATCCAAGGAATGTCAGATGGTTCAGGTGCTTGTCTAAAGATTCATGTAACCACATGAATACAGGTGTTTTTTTGCACTGGTATTGATTATCATATCATCATCCCCTTGTTAGAGTATAATTTCCAACACAATGAAAATGAGGTATTTCAATACCCCTGTAAACATTGCATCTTTTGATTTGATTTGATTTAATATTGTCACATGTATTACAATACATTGAAAAGTATTGTGTGCTATCCAGGCAGATCATCAATTACATAACAAGGAAATAGTACAGAATGCAGAATATCATGTTGCAGTTACAGAGAAGGCGCAGGGAAAGATCAACGGTAATATATGACAGATCCGTTCAAAACAGCAGGGAAGAAGCTGTTCTTGAATCATGCATTGGCAGCCTTTAGCTCTTTGACCTGGGAAAAAGAACACCATCCATTCATGCCACATTTGTCAAGTGCCCTCTGGCCATTCTGCTTTCAGAGGGGCTGTCAGATTTTAAAGTAAACCTCATTTTGAGTTTTCTGTATCGGCTTCATTTTAATAACGCATTAGTGTTGGTGCTGCTGACACCCAAATTATCATTATCTTAGGAATTACACTTTGTTGTTTTTTTTGATTCTTCACCAAGTTTTGAAGACTGCCCAACCCTTCCTTTCTAAAAAAAAGTCTCCTGTTTGAATATTACAAATATTCTGAATTTTAAGGATACAAGCTGAAAAGAACAATCAAAATAAACTTACTTCTCCCTTTGCAATAGTGTTACTTCTCAAAATACAATGAATAATGCACTTAAAAAATGAAGAATTCTCTGATGCCTTGCTCCAGGTTTGGAGATAGTTGGTCAGGTGACGGAGAAGCTATGGCAGCAGAAGGGATTCAATGACATTCAGGAGGTGCAAAGGAGCAACAACAAGTAGTGGAAGGTAGTTATGTGCACATGGCTTGGAAAGAGATTATGGTTAGATATTCAAGAACAGTGGACAATCTTCAGATTGGAGAAATCAACGTAGAAAAAGAAGAGGATTTATTCATTCAAAGCTATGTAGAAGTTAGTATTTTACTTCAAAAGAGTCTTGACTGTCCTAACCTCATGCGTGACTTGTCTATTTTAATTGTGGATATTGTGGCAATGTTGTGACAGGTCCAGGACTGGCTGCAAGTTCGCTAAAACACTCATTAGCTAACTATGGTCCATTGCCAATGCAAGATACTGACAGTTCCATCTGCACTGCGATAGGTAACATTTTCATTTTATTCACCAGGAAAAATAAGTCAGTAAGAAGGTAAGCCTTTCTAAAAAAAAATGAATAAGTCTTTGCCACATGTTCCAATGGATGCATGGGTAAGTGATAAATGGCAGCCACTCTTGTTCCTCAGGCCTATGAAAAGCAGAAGTTTTACAGTCACTGTGAGATCTTCAATATTTTTGGATGCCCTCAGCCAACACACTACATCTTGGATCACATAGTGTATCCAAGCGGTTCTTTTCAGATTCAGTTAAATATAATTAAAAGAAGGCTTGACAACAGCAACTTGCTTAAATATGAACATTTATTGAGTAACAATAAAGGACGACAAAAGAAGGGAACATTTATTAAGTCAATAAAAAGATTGAAAATGAGTGAAATAAATCAATATGCCTCACGCCTTTCTGCTTATCAGGGATCCCTTGATTGACAGCTGGTCTGGAGGCTGAGGTTGTTCCTGGCACTGTTCATGATCCCGGTCTGAGGTGAAGTCCAGCGACTTGGAATGAAACTCTCTCTCTTATACAGTGTAACAAACAGCAAGGCACTGGAAAAATAATCCCAAGAAATCTCGTTGATTGTGCTTGCATCAGCATATACAGGCATGTTCACAGGACTCATTCAAGGTCATGCATTTGGTTGAGTATCATCACAAACTCTCCTAGCCCATTTTCCCATCTTACATTATCTATTTTCTCATGCAGCTGTCAAATATCATCATTAACTTTCAGTCCTTCAGCCCATCCTATACAATCTACCCCAATGATATTTGACAGCGCATGTTACAATTGCAAATGCAGACGCAAATCAGCAATAGCTGCACGAGAATGTATAGTAAGAGTATGCAATCTGCACCAAAAAATTAAAACCACACTGAAAATAACTGGCATCAAATTAACAATCGCAGTGGCCTTTGGGGGCCAACCCTTAAATATATATTTCAAACCTTATGTATGGTCAAGGCTGGGATGGAACCAACAAGTAGTACCACCTGACTGAGGTGACCAGATATCATCTACAGCTTTTTTTTCAGTTAATCTATTACCTAATTTGCTCTAAAATTCAGTATATTCCAGATTCAGTTTCCTCAATTCTTGTTTTTTTTATTCTTCAGTTCCGTATCTACAGATCACTTCACCAATAAAGTAAAATAACATCATACATGGACTCAAAATTTCTCCAGCTCTCTTCGTTTGTGTTTGTCTTGAGGATACTTCCTCAATATGTTTCCCTCCTTGCCAATATTATGAATGATTGTGTCATTGAATGATAACTACCTCCAAATACATGTACCCCCTTTTGAGTTACAATATTCATGGTATCAAACAATACAGCTGTAACGTTCATCAGGCTTTACCTACAACTTATGCTTCCCGTCTTTTATTATTCCTGTAGTTCCCTTACCACAGACTCCTACACCACTTGAGCCTTAGTTCAGCCTTCTTTAACATATGGGGGTCCTAACACATTGGAATTTCACTTACTGGTTTAGGCATACAAATGCTGAAGTTGGGGTATCGGTATGTCATCCAATGGGCCCTTTCCATCCACCATTATTCCTCCCGGAGTCCATATTCTATCATTTCTGTAATATTTCGACATCATAACCAATCACACATTTTATTTGGATTGTAATTCTTCTTATGTCCTTTTCACTAATACTACTTTAATTGTCTTAAAGTCAGTCTTACTATGGATTTCATGTCAGCATCTTATTGTTTAAACTATGTTTTTGTGCTCTTCCAAGCCACACTAATCATCTCGTCAAGTAGTTGTACATATCTGAGACCCAATTTTCAGTGCATGTTTTTTACTGTCTCATGTTTGTTACCTTCAAGGTAACATTCACTTTTGCACACTTACATTTGCATCCCAAGGCCTTGTCATGTATTTTGGCCCCACATGATCCTATCAAATGATCTGCAGCATTTTACTTATCTCTCTACATATGGTCCCGATGTCTTGGGTAGGAGCTTGATCGCCAAATCAGTTTTGTGCTGTTATCTAAACTTCATTTTCAATACTGTAACATTTTAACCTGAATTGCCACTTCAACCCATTATTCTAACTGTTTTTTTTTTGTCTTCTGCCAACAGTCTCCACCCTAAATTAATTTGTCTCATCCAATTTTGCAGTTTAACTATTACCAGTGTGTCTAATTCCAGAGATCTGTAGAGATTTGTAGTCCATGGAAAATAATCTTATAATTTTTAAAGCAGAAGTCAAACATTTCTGTTTGATTCAGGCACAACATAATTTGTTTGTTATTTTTTTCTAAAATGACTCACTTTTTTTTAAAGTTACTTGATAATTCATTCTAGATTTTTGATATAGCTCTATGTAAATTTATCCAAATTCAATATTCTGTTTACTCCCTTAAAGTTACTAGCCATGTTTGTATGCATTGAAACCATTGAGACTGTGTGCATGCACTTTATCATTTCCTAGAATCCCTTTAAATTTTCAGGTAACTGTCCCATTTAAATGTTTTAGAATAACAGGGCATGTGAGTCTGAATATAGTTTTTGTCATGATGTGCTTAAGTGTACCCAGGCTCAATTGTTTTGAGATTCCTGACACTCACTATAATTAATATTTCCACAGTACTTCCCCCAACACTGGAATGCATTATTGATGAATGGCTTGATAGGTTGAGGGTGCTTCATTCATTATTGCATTACGACATTGAAATTCTACAAATGGGTTCAACCTTCAGTGTATCCAATTTCTAAAAAAAAAATAAGCTCCATCCATTCCACATCAAGCAGAATGGATTAATTAGTATTAATCTACTATGAATTCAAAAAAAAGGGGGTTGGGCATAAACTATAAGACCATAAGACATAGGAGCAGAAATTAAGCCATTCGGCTCATTGAGTCTGCTCCACCATTCAATCATGGCTGATAGGTTCCTCAAACGTATTCTCCTGCTTTCTCCCCGTAACCCTCAATCCCCTTGATAATCAAGAACCTATTTATCTCAGTCTTAAATGTAGTGAATGACCTGGCCTCCACAGCCTTTTGTGGCAGCGAATTCCATAGATTCACCCCTCTCTGGCTGAAAAAGTTTCTCCTTATCTCCGTTCTAAAAGGTCTTCCCTTTACTCTAAGGCTGTTCCCTCGGGTCCTAGACTCTCCAACCAATGGGAACATCTTCCCAACATCCACTCTGTCCAGGCCATTCAGTATTCTGAAAGTTTCAATTAGATCCCCCCATATCCTTCTGAACTCCAATGAGTATAGTCCCAGAGTCCTCAAACTTTCCTCACATGTTAAGCTTTCCATTCCTGGGACCATTTTTTAAAATTTACTTAATAAATGTTACTTTCTTTTTTCGTCTTTTATTATTACTCGATAAATGTTCATGTTTAAGAAAATTGCTGTTGTTGAGCCTTCTCTTAACTACATTTAATCGAATCTGAAAAGAACCACTTCGATACACTCTGTGATCTGAGGCATTTTTGGCAACGGGAGATGGGATTTGGAAAAATGCGTAAGAGAAGGGGAAATAAAAAAAGTACTCCTGCATGTAATTACATCATCCGTCTCTCCTTCTTGAATGAAGGAAAAGCTCACTCTTTTGTCACATTTGCCTTTCTGAAACTCCTCGCACAGAGGGAGTTGCATTTTCAACATTCTAAAGTCCCTATCACTTGGATATTACAAATTAGTCAATCTTATCATCGGGAATTAAAGATTCACCAATGTTAAAACAATATTTAGAAGTTCAATCTGACCAGAAAATGAAACTCCAAACATAGTATTTTCTGGAATTAATATTTACCTAAGTCTAAAAACAACATGGAGCCAATTCCAAAAGGTAAATTTTTCCAAGCTTCACAAACCAAGTTTTTGAATCAACAGTTCACAGATTTTTGGTTTACACAACCGCTGACGATTTCTTAAAAGGATGTTACACTAACCATTCATGCTAAACACATACCGGCACACAACATACTTTCAAACCACCATACATTCCCGAAATGCAAGCTAAATCTTCAAAGTAAGCCCAGGTCTCGAACTCCAGGGAACAGAAGGACACAAATTGTACAAGACAACATTTAGGCACCAACAAAAAAAAGTTACATTCAAACCAGACCACAAAGATTTAACACTTCTGAAACGTTCAGTACATTTGCATAGCGGAGAAACATGTCCTCTAGATATTTCTTTTTCCCTGATTATAACCACCGCCCCATCCTTTTGGGATCCTAATTGTGCTAACATATTGTCTGCAGACACGAATCTAGAGGGTGCCGCAATTCCAGCCTGGAAAACAGAAGGTCTCCAGAGCATCAGGTTGCATTTCCTTCTCTTATGCATTTTCCCGAATCCCATCCCTCGTCACCAAAAATGTCTTGGATCACAGAGTGTATCCAAGTGGTTCTTTTCCGATTCGGTTAAATGTAGTTAAGAGAAGGCTCGACAACAGCAAAGCTTAAATATGAACATTTATCGAGTAATAATAAAAGACGAAAAAAGAAAGGAACATTTATTAAGTAAATAAAAAGAATGAAAAAGAGAGGGAAAAAACAATACCACTCTAGTCCTTCTACCCCTCTAATGATGGCTGGTCTGGTGGCCATTGAATCACAAAATAGTTGAATTGCTACAATGCAGAAGGAGGCCATTCAACCCATCGTGTCCATTTCCAGTCTCCAAATGAGCATGAGGACTAAATGCCATTCTCCAAATCTTTTCCCATATGCCTATGAATTGTATTTATTTAAAATAACATATAGTGCCCCCTTGAATGCCTCAATTGCATCTACCTTTATCACACTTGTAGACAGTGCACCTGAGACCCTTTCAACATACCACTTGTGTTGTGCAAAAAAATTCTCATTTCCTATTTACTTCTTTTCCAAATCACTTTAAATCTGTGCCCAATCATTCTTTTAGTTATGGGAACAATGTCTCCCTATTTATTCTGTCCAAACCTCTAATAAGATTGAAACGTCTATCAGATCTCTTCTTGGGGAAAACAATTCCAACTTTTCCAATCTTTCCTCTTAACATAGTAACATAGGAAATTGGTGCAGGGGTAGGCCATTTAGCCCTTTGAGTCTGCACCTGAAATGTCTCTTGCTTGGAGCCATTCTCACAAACATTTTCTGCACTGTCTCCAATCCAATTTGCATCCTTGCTCAAGCGTAGCCCACAGAACTTTACACAACACTCCAGCTGACATCTAGCTACTGTCTTGTAAAGTTTCAGCATAACCTCCTTACTCTACTACTCTGTACCCCTCTTAATAAAGCCAAAAATATTGAGTCTGTTTTAATTATCCACTCTTCTCCATTTAACTTGCAACTTTCAATGACTAATGCACAAATATACAGTGGTCTCTGCTCCTGCACACTCTTTACTATAATACCCATTGTGTCATTCCATTTTTCATGTTCTTTCTATCAAAATCGATCGTATCACACTTTGTTGCACTTAACTTGAACTGCCACCTAGTCATCTACTAAATAAACCTGGGAGTCTATATTCTTTTGAAGTGCTGCAGTGGACTGTGTACATGACTCAATTTCTGAACAAACTGAACACTGTGCCTGCAAGGATAATGCTATTGACTGTGATTGTGGAAAGCACACGTAACATAGTCTGCAGTTTTAATTGCATATATATAAGTTGAAATCTCTGTATTTGTAGAGACAGCCATGCCATATTTCTCATTCCCAAGTGAGACTATGGGATGGTTTTCTGTCTCAGTAATCACTCCGAAACCAATGGTGCATTCTTATAATCTCTCCCAACTCCATGTAACTGAAAGAATAACATTTTCTCAATTACTGCATTCCAGGTTTCTCTGCCTGACAATGTCTATGATGCATATTAGCAAATTTATAACATCCACCTGCTTGGTCCTGGAAAAACTCTGTTCCTAAGTCAAAGGCTAAAGCATCAGCAACTATGGTGGTTGTAAAGAATGGATTGTAGTGGGCTAGATCATCCATGGGCATCAATATGTCCTTGATCCTCAGAAAACTACCAGTTTGATGTAGTTTCCAACACTACAACAGTCTATCATCTCTTGAAGCATTGGTTCCAGGGCCCTGGAGTCATCACAAAAGTGAGAGAAAGATTTTGCTGATCATTTTACTATTTTGAAAAATCTTTAGAAGTTGTGAACTGAGTTTGAAGTGGGAAAATCCTTAATTGTGCTTAAATTGTCCTTAGACTACGTAAGTGATTTGAAGTTACTACAGTAATATTTCTCCACTAATCTGTAGAGATCATTACTGAAATGATCTAATTAATCCCCTCCAAAGCTGAACTCTCCTGTTTAATGTTGATCTTTCAATAATTTCATTTGTTCTGAGTTCATTCAAGTAATTGTTAAAAAATTTTGTTCACGCTTCAAAAGCATCTCTTATTTGTTTTAAATTTTGACAAGCTAAACATCATCAGCTATACATTTTTATTATAGATTTAAGAATATTGTATTATTCAGCTTCTGATTTAATATCTAATTGGGAGTTGATCTGTACCATTTAATTTGTTTTTTCCAAGATGTCCAATTTTGTTCTACTTAACCCATTTCTGAAATTAATTATTCCTGGCAATATTATTTCTGATGCCATGTCTTCTTAATGTGACTCCTTATTTACGATGCTTAAAAAGCCTCAGATTTCATTGAAATATCAGTGGCACTGCTGTCTGCTACTACTCAAGGTCATTCCAATATTTTCCAAAGGTCAAAAGCTGGATTCCTGCTTCTGCAGCGAAATGGAGAATTCCCACATTATTTCTGGATTCACAGGATTGATCCTGCCACTTGCAGCCTAAATAATTGATTCCCATTTCCTTAACCCCTTCACTGAGCGAATCAAATTGCTTGCCACTTTAATAATAAAGAATACACAGGAACATCACAACTTGCGAATTCCCCTCAGAGACACTCGCTATCCTGACCTCAAAATATATTTGTGTTCCTTCAGTGTCACTGAGTCAAAATCCAAGAATCTCCTTCCTGGCAGAATTGTGGGTCTACCTGAAGCAAATGGTTCAAGGTAGCAACACACCACCACTTTCTCATTGGAAAATAAGGATGGTCAGAGACAGGAACATCCCATGAATAAATTTTTTAAAAGTGATGGCCATTTTATCACTTTTTTCCAAGAATGTTTCCCACAGGCTGCAACTGAAATACGTTGCAATTTTCTTCTTCTGTTCGACCTGGCCTGCTTCAGGCTTCAGATATGCCCTTTATATCTCTCTAACTCTTGCTTTGAATCATCCCTTGGCCTGCAATTTCATTTTGCTCATAAAACTTTAAGTATTGGTTTTACAGACAAATGCATTATTTAAGTACACATTCATCAGTAAAGTTTTCCAAATTATACCCTCTTGCTTAAAACTTACATTGTCATTTTTGCCAATTTGTTACTCTAGCTCACAAAAAAAATTGCTGGGATCCAGGCATGTTCTGGGGACCCAGTTCCAAATCCCACCACAGCAGTTGGTAGAATTTGGATGCAATAACAATCTGGAATTAAGAATCTAACGATGCCCATGATACCACTCGTCCAACTGCACATTCCCCCCATGAAACAAGCACTGAGTAAAACAGACTATTTTCATTTAGAAACATAACTCAACTAAGATAATAATTCACTCTACTGTAATTTAATCAGATCATCTTTCTTTCTTTTAAACTTCAATGGATGTGTGATTCAACCTTTCCACATAAGATGAAGCTTTCATCTCAGGATTTAACTTTTGAACTGCTCCAATGAAATTATATCTTTTTTTTAAACAAGGAGACCAAAACGTTGCTCCTTAATCACTTGATGTAGCTAGTAGGGTGTATAAGGGAGTTGGTTTCATTCTTTGGCAGTATATAGTGATTCACTTTCTCATCTGGTGCTTCTAAGTTGCACGCTGTTGAATGTTCTGAAGCAGGTTACTGGGGCAAAGCAGAGAGAATTTTGTTCATTCTTAATTAAGGGGCAAATTATGGAGCGTGTTCATGAACATTCAACATGTTGGCTCAGTGGTTAGCAATACCTGGTGCAGGGACCCAGGTTCAATTCCACCCTCAGGTGACTGTCTGTGTGGAGTTTGCACATTCTCCCTGTGTCTGTGTGGGTTTCCTCCTACAGTCCAAAAATGTGCGAGGAGGTGGATTGGCAATGTTAAATTGCCTGTAGTGCCCAGGGATGTTTAGGTTAGGTGGGTTAGACATGGGGAAATGCAGGAGTAAGGGAATGAGTTGCAGTGGGATGCTCTTCAGAGGGGTGGTGTGGAGTTGTTGGGTTGAATGGCCTGTTTCCACACTGTAGGGATTCTATGCTTCGCAGAACAAAGTTTTACGACAAAGAAAAGTGGATATGACAATCAATTTTTTAAAACTCTTTCACAGGATGAGGGTGTCGCTGACTAAGCCAGCATTTATTGCCTATCCAAAAGGGCTGTTAAGTGTCAACTACATCGCTGTGGATCTGGAGTCACATGTAGTCCAGCACAAGTAAGGATGGCAGTTCCTTCACTTAAAAGACATTAGTGAACCAGTTGGGCTTTTCCTGACAGTGGTATCATGGGCATCGTTAGATTCTTAATTCCAGATTGTTATTGCATCCAAATTCCACCAACTGCTGTGGTGGGATTTGGAACTGGGTCCCCAGAACATGCCTGGATCCCAGCAATAATATCAGTAGGCCATTGCCTCCCCAGAGAGGAATCATTCCCAATGACTGTGGGAAGTTAGCAGATAATTGAAAATCACTTATTACCGTGGATCCAACTCAACATTTCAAGAAAACTTAAATTAACCAGCACATAAGATCAGGATCTCTTACTTTATGGATTGATTCCTAGAAAAACAGACTGAGAATGCTCCAGAGTAAATTGTGCTTCAAAACATTGGACTTAGGCACAGGCGTAGGACATTAAATAAAATCATGGTTGATCAAACCTGATGTAGTAAGGTTGGATCTGTACTCGGGTGGTGACCATCATCAGGTTTATTAAACATTACACTGTCCACCAGAGACAGTAGGCTAGCGATGGTCTGAAACCAGCCCTACACACTTGGATCCAGATTTCAACTTGTTCTGGCACCACCATCAATTCACACACTACACAGTCCACTAACCGCCATCAAATGTGTTAATCCCATATTACCACACCATAAATGAGTCACTTGTCCATTAAAAATTTAGCTGAATATTGAATAAATTCAAACAGCCAACTTATAATGCATTCTGGGAAAGCAAATATCACATACTAACAGCAGTCAGAGAAAAGTATTCTCATCTCCATTTTAAAATGGAAACATCTTATTCTTAAACTGTGCCTCCTAGTTCATACCTCCCAAACAGGAGGAAACATTCTTCCAAAATCCAATCTATCAAGTCCTCTCTTGATCTTATCAATTTCAATAAGATTACTTGTCATTGTTCTAAATGTCAATGGCACAACTTTTCTTCATAAGACAATATTTTCATCCCAGGAATAAACCATCTATAAATGCTTTGAATGCTATTATATCCTGTTTTTTAAAAATGGATAAGATCAAAACAGCACAAAGTATTCTGGATATAATGGTTTAACCAAGGTCTTGTGCAGCTGCAAGTAAATCTTTCTTACTGTTATGTTTCACTCAGTTTGTAATAAATGACAACATTTCAATTGCCTTCCTGATCACCTGCTGTAGCTGCAAACTAACTCTTTATGATATACTTACAGTAGCTCTTATAAGCTTCCTTGCGGTTCTTTGCTGGACTTTTTCATTTTTCCTTTTCAGCTTATCTGTGCTATTTCTTTCGCATTTGTATAAGCTCTTTCTTTTGGCCTTCTACTTTCCCTTATCTCTTCAATAGTCCATGGCTGTTTTTTTTTGTGAAGTGTAGCTTTACGCTCTCTGGGGTATAAGCTGGTTTTATATTGTGCTAAATGTTTCTTTAAACAGCTTCCACTGTTCTTCAGTCATTTTATCCATGAGCAGATTTCCCAGTTTGCTGTGAACAGTCTCAGATTCATATTGTTACAGTCCACCTAACCTAAATCTAATTCTAAACGGCTCACTCTTGCTCCTATTTTCTGAGTTTCTACATTTCAATGATAAGTCCTGCCTTGCTCTGGGCAAATCTGTTCATTTGTTTTTCTCTCCACCACCTCCAGATCCTCGTCCTGGAAGCAAGGAGCTAGCTTGTCCTTCCTCTGCAACATTTTCAGTCTCAGGCACTGAGTGGGGCAGCACAGTGGCTCAGTGGTTAAAACTGCTGCCTTACAGTGGCAGGGAATCAGGTCCAATTCCACCCTTGGACAACTGCCTGTGTGGAGATTGCACATTCTCCATGTGTCTGTGTAGGTTTCCTCCAGATGCTCCAGGTTCCTCCCACAGCCTAAAGATGTGCAGATTAGTGGGATTCACCATGCTAATTGTCCCCATTGTGTCCAGGATAGTGCAAGCTAGATTGATTAGCCATGGGGAATGCGGGGTTACAGGGGTAGGTTAGGAGGTGTGGGTCTGGGTGAGATGCTCTTCAGAGGGTCAGTGTGGTCTTGATGGGCTGAATGGTCTGATTCCACACTGTAGGGATTCTATGATTCTCTGTGAGGCATCATTCTTAGCTTGCAGCATTTGAAATGGTGTGCCACTGGGCATTACATATGGTGTCAGAGGCATGCTAGCCATAAGGTCCTGGCACTGAGGCAAAATTCCATTTTGTTAACTTAACAATTCCCTGAAAAACATGTCCAAAAGCTTGGTTGCATAAGCATTAGTTTGAAAGCAAACCATCTAATGAGCGAAGTCAGTCCAGCCCATGGTGTTCCCAACACTTTTAAACTCAAAAACCACTGCACTTAAATTGCAAGGGAAAAATGTTACCCCTTGTCCTTAAGGTACGATTCTATGGGTGATCCTGTCTTGGTCAATGCTCTCATAACCATAGCAGAACCCTTCAGATTTTCATAAGGGTCAACAAAGCTAGGCTTACGATCATCATTTCCGGTGCCTTGGTGGATGTTGGATGTTCAGTCTAGTTCTATTCCTTTCTTTAGACTTTGTAGCATTTTTGATGCAATGGAATAGCTTGCAAGAATATTTCAGAGGGCATTTAAGAGTCATCCAGGCTGCTGTGAATCTGGAGTCATGTATTGGTGAGACCAAGTGAAGCATATTTCCTTCCTTAGCAAGCAAAGAAGTTAATGCCTTCTGAGATGGAGTGAGGGGAAAGAGCAAGTTATATTTAGGAAATCATTGGCAGGGACATATTATGAAGAACATATTTCCATTAATTACAAATCCACAGCACAAAGTTAATTAATGTCACTCTACAAAGACACTGTAGAAAACTCTACACACATTGAAGATTCAGTCGGATATAGCTTTGAACTCAGACTATAAGTGTCCAGTTAACAAACACAAGAAATGCACACACTAGTTTTATTAACTCTTTATCAGAAAACAAATAGCTAGCCAAGAGCTTTATGTCAAGAAACGAATCCCAGCACATCTCAACTTATGTAGCAAAGGTGCATCTCTCTAACTGACTTCATATACAACAAAAATTACTTGATTTCAAAATGAACTGTATATGAGTTGAACAATATTCTTAATCAGAAAATTAAGCACCACAATGCTGCAAGCAAAGTCAATTTGTAACCCATGTGGATATACTTTAGAATACCTGTTTTTAGCAGACAGATTTAAATCACTGTTAATACCCTCACAAGTACTACTGAGTGGACATACTAAAACATTGATTGGTTTTTGTGCAATGCATAAACTAGATTGCAAATTATCAAGGGACCATTCATTCAATTTTTAATCTCCTGGAGGGTACTGCTCAAAGATAGTTCCATCACGTACATGCTTCCTCTGTATAATGTCAACTCCATGCAAGGTTATATAAATCAACCGGTGTTAACAAATCTGTCTTCAGTATTTTGCACGCATAAAACTGACAATGATATCAGCCTCTGAACGGATATGAAAGCTTTAAAATATAAAAATGTAATCATTTTCTTTTTCACCTAAGTGTTTCATGTCTTGGTGACATGAAGGATAAAGTGGGCTGGAACTGGATTTGCCCGTTTCCCTGACAACGCATCTCGATAGTTTGTCCTTGGAATTGTCTGCTGAATGATAGAGTACAGCAATACATACATCGCAGCAACAGACCCTTCTGGGCTTCTTCAATCACTGCACAGCCATGGCTAAAACTGTTTCATAAACAGTCGCAGCATTTTAATAACTCCCTCATAACACTAGATACAAAAAAAAATCTGTAACTTTGAGCAAGTGAATACTTAACCGCAAAGGGTTATGGTTGTTGAGTTAGCTGGTGAATACAAAGTGCTATGCTCGGCCACCAAATAGTGGAGTAGGGTGGGGAAAAGGGAGGTTCAACCATATCAATTGCTTTTAAAACACAATTAAATCCCAACGCAATCATCGGGTTGTAAATCTGTTGACACAGTTAACATGCTGGCAATTTAGGAGAGAGAGGATTGAGCCGAACCAGAGAAACAACAAGCAGCTATGGTTGGCTTCCCTCTTAGCAAAACACCACATTACGTCAAATGAACGTAAACCAGGGAATCACTTAGACCCCGGCGACATACACTGGGTGGTAAAACATTGTTACATTACTTGAGTCTTGTGTCGTCATGATAAAAACACACAGGATTTTTTTTAGCTTCTCTTCATCCACAAACAATTAGGCTCATCTTGTCAGTATAATGGTAGTTGATAAATGTGGAACTGGAGAAGCACAACAGGTCAGACAGCATCCAAGGAGCAGAGAAGTCAACTTTTCAGCCCAAAACATTGACTTCCCTGCTCCTTGGATGGTGTCTGACAGGCTGTGCTTTTCCAGTTCCACATTTATTAACTCTAGATTCCAGCATCTGCAGTCCTTACTGTCTCTCAACTACTACTTACTTGCGATGAATGCAAAAGCAGTTAGACTTGTGAAGCAGATTTAGCTTGCTATGAAACACATTTGACCTTGTGTACAAAGTATTCCAGCTACAGAGATCTGTGTGAAAAGTAAGTCCTCCATCATTCAGCTGTGCAGAGGGACCAATGTGGGATCTCATGATGGATGACAGTGACACACTCAGGCTAAACCACTAAATATGCACTTAATGGACAGTATTTTTTAATGTATGTTAATTCATATAGCCCTGTTCTTTGCAAATAGAATGTGTACAAACCCTGCATCTGTTTCAACTTAGCAAACGAGATGGCATCCATTCTCTGATTCATTTCTCAGGGCAATGCGTTGATCAGAGTGAACATGCCTAGTTTAAAATGTAAACGAAGCTTGGCAGATAACTATCAGTCATCGTCATATTGTACATTCTCCATGGTAACAACTCTAACAAGCAAAGTTTACTTGCCAAAAAATAAGCACTCTCCTCTTAAGAAATATGGGTAGTGTTTTTGCAAGTGATATTACTTGCAAATTGCCTGGATGAGTGCAGAATAAAAAGCTTCAACAAAATGCATCCTTTTTCAGTAATGCACAAGTTCTAAACCATCAAATTATTATTTAATTTGTTAAAAGTAAAATGAAACAAAAGCAAAGATTTTGATAATTGAACATACATTATGTTATTCTTTCTGAATGTTTTCATTTCGTAAGTTTCAATCAGGTTTGTCCTCTGAGAGGAGTAATATTTGTGACTTTTTCCCAGATGACTGTGATAATTGCTAACTCTACCAGTATGTTTTGTTGGGTAAGGGTTTTTGAGTTGTTTGCTGCCATCAATCCTTCTTTGACTTTGTTTTGTCTTGGATCAATCTATCTATGATGATATACCACCCAAAAATATCTATGGAAGAGATACTCTTCTTAGATAGCAAGGAGCTTTGTTACATGACAGGAGTAACTCCATTCGATCAGCCATAATTACTAATTACCCTAAGGAGCTGGTGCAGATTCATCTGCTCCCTCCAAAAGCTGAAGCAGAAGTCCACCCACAGACTGTGGCATCAGTACAATGATTAGGGTCAATGCAATACTAACATTAACGTCTTTGGAACCATTATCTTATGCAACTTTTCTTTTACAATGGGATGTGGGCATCACCGGCAAGATCATCATTTGTTGTTGACCGCAATTACCCTTGAACTGAGCCATGGTTTGCATTTCAATAGGAAGCTATTTTACAACACATTACTGTGGATATAGACTCACATGTAGGCCAGGCCAATTAAGGGTGGCAGATATCTTTCCCCAAGAAGATGTAAGCAAACTAGAAATAGTTTTACAGAAATTAAAGATTCATGGCCGTCATTGTAACTAGGTTTATAACTCCTGGTTTGTTATTTGAATGTAAATTCCATCTGTTTCCATTACTGAACTTGAATCAGTGTCCCCAGAGTGTAATCCTGAATTACTAGCCCAGAGAAATATATGGTAAACAGACACTATGATGTCTTCCTTTTCTGTCACCATGTCTCAGTTGTATGCTTTCCAAGTAAACAGAGTAGCTCAGGTTGTCAAAAGATACATACCTAACCAAGGCAGCTTGTTCAGTTGGGTATTAAATCATGTTTCTCTCAATAAGCTGTTAAGTGAGCTATTAAATCAATTATATCTTCCCTTGATGATTGCCAGTAATGGCTGTGGCTCTTTATTGCAGTTGCCAATTTGTAAATACATCTGAGAAAACAAAATAACAAAGTCCTCAATATGGGACTTCTCAGAATATAGTTAAAATAATAGAAATTGAATTTTTAATTTTATTCACTTATAGGACATGGGCATCGTTGGCTGGCCCAGCGTTTATTGCCTGCCCCTAGTTGCCCTTGAGAAGGTGATGGTGAACTACCTTCTAGACCTGCAGCAGCCCTCATGCTGCAGGAAGACCCACAATGCACCTAAGGAGGGAATTCCAGAGTTTTAACGCAGCAACAGTGAAGGAATGGCAATATATTTCCAAGTCAGGGCAGTGAGTGGCTCGGAGGAGATCTTGTAAGCATTGGTATTCCCATGAATCTGCTGCCCTTGTCCCTCCCGATGGAAGTGGTTGTAGGTTTGGAATGTGCTGTTCAAGGATCTTTGGTGAATTTCTGCAGTGCATTTTATACATGTTACACACGGGTGCTTTTGTGTATCAGTGATGGAGAGGAGTGAATGCTTGTGGATGCAGTGCCAATTAAGTGGACTGTTTTGTCCTGTAGGGTGTCATGCTTCTTAAATGTTTTTGGAGCTGAGGCAGAAGTGCTAACCACTGACCCATCGTGCTATCTAAATCCTGCCACACCCAGGCAAGTGGTGACTATTCCATCACACTCCTGACTTATGCCTTGTATAAAGTAGACAGGCTTTGAGGAGTGAGCAGGTGAGTTACTCACCACACTTCTCCTACCTTCTGACCAGCTCTTGTAGCCATCGTGTTTATGTGGTGAGTCCAGTTGAATTTCTGGTTAATGGTAAGACCAGGATGTGAATAGTGGGGAATTCAGTGACGGCAACACTGTTTAATGTCAAGGGGCTGTGGTTAGATTGTCTCCGATTGGAGATGTGTTCTCCATAGCCTGGTAAATGTGTGACACAAATATTACTTGCCACTTGTCAGCCCTGGATATTGTCCAGGTCTTGGTGTATTCAAATATGTACTGCTTTGATATCTGTGGAATTGTGAATAGTGCTGAACACTGTGCAATTTTTGGCAAACATTCCTGTTTCTGAATTTATAATAGAGGCAAGATCATTGATGAAGCAGCTAAAGATGATTGGGCCTTGGACACTACCCTCTGGAACTCCAGCTGAGATGACTGATCTCCAACAATCAAATTTATCTTCCTATGTTCCAGGTGTGACAACAACCAGCACAGGGTTTGCGCCCAATACCCATTGATTCCAGTTTTGCTAGTTTGTGCTTCTTGATGCCACATTCGGTCAAAGGCAGCCTTGATGTCAAGAACTGTCACTCTCACCTCACCTCTGAAATTCAGTTCTTTTGTCCATGTTTGAACCAAGGCTGTAATGAGGTCAGGAGCTGAGTGGCCCTGGCGGGACTCAAACTGGGCATCACTGACCAAGTTATTGCTGAGCAGGTGCTGCTTTATAGCACTGTTGATGACACCTTCCATCACTTTACTGATGATCAAGAGTAGGCTGATGGAACAGTAATTGGTAGCGTTGGATTTGTCCTGCTTTTTATGTACAAGACATGACTGAGAAATTTTCCACGTTGTGGTAGATGCCAATGTTATAAAAGTACTGGAACAGCTTGCCTCAGTGAGCGTGTTCTGGAGTACAAGTCTTCAGTGCTATTGCCAGAATGTCATCAGGGCCCACAGCCTTTGAGGTATCCAGTACCTCCAACCATTTCTTGATAATTACGTGCAGTGAATCGAGTTGGCTGAAGACTGGCATCTGTAATGGTGGGGACCACTGGAGGAGGCCGAGATGGATCGTCTACTTGGCACTTCTGGCTGAAGTTTGCTGCAAAAGCTTCAGCCTTATCTTTTGCACTGTTGTGTTGGGCTCTTCCATCATTCAGGATGGGGTTATTTATAGAGCTTCCACCTCCAGTGAGTTGTTGAATTGTCCATCACCAGTTATGAGTGGGTGTTGTTAGATGTAAATAGCATGGTTACTCAGTGGTTAGCCCTTCTGCCTCACAGTACCAGAGACCCAGGTTTGATTACATCCTCGGGTGACTGTGTGGTGTTTGCACGTTGTCCCCGTGTCTGTGTGGGTTTCTGCCGGGTACTCTGATTTCCTTTCACAGTCCAAAGATGTGCAGGTTACATGGATTGGCCATGCTAAATTGCCCCATGGTATTCAGGGCTGTGTAGATTAAGTGTGTTAGCCCGAGGAAATGTAGATCTAGGTAGGATGCTCTTCGATGGATCGGTGTGGACTTGTCGGGCTGAAGGGCCTGTTTCCACACTGTAGGGATTCTATGAGGACTGCAGAGCTTCGATCTGATCTGTTGGTCGTGCATTAGTTTAACACTGTCTGTCACTTGCTGCGTATGCTGTTTGATATGTAAGTAGTCCTGTTTGGTAGCTTCACCAGGTTGACACCTCATTTTTAGGTATGCAGTGCAGCTCCTGGCATGCCCTCCTGCACTCTCCATTGAACCAGGGTTGATCCCCTGGCTTCACGGTAATGATTGAGTGGGACATATGCTAGGCCATGAGATTGGAGATTGTGCTCAAGTACAATTCTGCTGCTGTTAATGGCCCACAGCACCTCATGGATGGCCAGTCTTCAGTTACTAGCTCTGTTGTTCAAATTCAATCCCATTTAGCAATGTGATAGTGTCACACAACATGATGGAAGATACTCTCAATGTGAAGGCATTTGTCTCCACAAGGACTGTATGGTGGTCACTCTTACTGATACTGTCATGGACAAATGCATCTGTAGCTGGCAGATTGGTAAGGATGAGGTTAAGATTGTTTTTCCCTCTTGTTGGTTCCCTCAGCACCTGCTGCAGACCCAGTCTAGCAGTTATGTCCTTTAGGACCTGACCAGCTCAATCAGCAACATTGCTGCCTAGCCACTCTTGGTGTGGACACTGAGATCCCTTCACCCCATCCCCCCTTCTCCACCCCTGCCCCAAGTACATTTTGTGCCCTTGCCATCCTCAGTGCTTCCTCCAAGTGTTGTTCAACATGGAGGAGAATCGATTCATCAGCTGAAGAAGTACAGGCCGCGGTAATCAGCAGGAGGTTTTCATGCCCATGTTTAACCTAAAGCCATGAGACTTCATGGGGTCCGAAATCAATGCTGATGACTCCCAGGGCAACTCCCTCCTGACTGTATATCACTGTGCCATCCTCTCTGCTGGTTCTGTCCTGCCCGTGGGGCAGGGGCATATCCAGGAATGGTGATGGCGGTGTCTGGGACATTGTCTGTCAGGCATGATTCTGTCAATACGAAATGTCAAGTTTTTGTGTTACTAGTCTGTGAGAAAGCGCTCTCATTTTTGTGTTTAGCCCCCAGATGTTAGTAAGGAGGACTCTTCAGGTTCAACAGGGCTGTTTCTGCTGTTGTCTTTTCCAGTGCCTGGGTCGATGTCAGGTTGTCTGCCTGATTTCATTTCTTCGTGGAGACCTCATAGCAATTGATACAACTGAGTGGCTAGCTGGGCCATTTCAGAGGACAGTTGAGAGTCAACCGCATTGCTGTGGGTCTGGAGTCGCATGTATGTCAGCCGTGGGGAGGATGGCAGATTTCCTTCTCTGAAGGACATTAGTGTGCCAGATGGTTTTCTCCCAAGAGTGGACAATGGTTTTGTGGTCATCAGTCAATCCATAATTCCCAATTTTTTTTAATTGACTTTAAAGTCAGGACTCCATAATATTAGTTGACTTTCTGGATCAATGGTTTCACAACAATATCACCAGGTCTTCGCCTCCCAGTATAGGGCTATTACAATTTTAGGATACACAAGCTGCAGTTAAAGGCATACTTTTTAAGGATCCACTGTTGTAATGTAGGAAATAGGGCACCTCATCTGAGGATGTAAGAAGTTAGATACCAGACAAGGGCAGGTCATATCTTACTAAGTGGATTGAATTTTTCGAGGAGGGGACAAAGGCGATCGATGAGGGAGGGGCAATGGATGTTGTCTATGAGGACTTTAGTAAGGCTTTCGACAAGGTCCCTCATGGTAGGCTCATCCAGGATATTAAGATACATGGGATCCACTTGGCCCCGTGGTTTCAGAATTGGCTTGCACAAAGAAGGCAGAGGGTAGTGGTAGGAGGTGCTTTTTAGGCTGGAGGTCTGTGACTAGTGGTGTTCCGCAGGGATCTGGGACCTCTGTTGTTTGTGATATTTACAAATGACTTGGATGAAAATGTAGACGGATGGCTTAATAAGTTTGCAGATGATACAAAGGTCAGTGGAGTTGTGGATAGTGTAGAAGGTTGTCAAAAGATACAGCCGGATATAGATCAGTTCCAGATATGGACAGAGAAATGGCAGGTGGAGTTTAATCTGGGTAAGTGCAAGTTGTTACACTTTGGGAGGTCAAATGTTGAGGAAAGGTATACAGTTAATGGCAGGACCCTAAACAGCACTGATGTACAGAAGGATCTTGGGGGTCCAGACCATAGCTCCCTGAAAGTGGCCATGCAAGTTGACAGGGTGGTAAAGAAGGTGTATGGCATGCTTACCTTTATTGTTTGGGGAACTGAGTACAAGAGTCAGAATTCCATGCTTTGTAAGACTTTGGTTAGGCCACACTTAGACTATCACGTTCAATTCTGGTCACCACATTATGAGAAGGATGTGCAGACTTTGGAGATGGTGCAGAGGAGGTTTACCAGGATGCTGTCTGGATTAGAGGATCTGAGTTATATGGAGAGGCTAGAAAAACTCAAGCTGTTTTCTCTGGAGCGGCAGACGCTGAGGGGAGACTTGATAGAAGTCTTGATATAAAATTATGAGAAGCGTAGATTGGGTGGACGGTCAGAGACGAAGTGTCTAATATTAGGGGGTATGCATTTAAAGTGAGAGGGGCTCCATTCAGAGGAGATGTGAGTGGCAAGATTTTAACACACAAGGAGTGTTAAGTGTCTGGAACGCGCTGCCATGGGGTGATAGTGGTGGAGACAGATATGATAGCGGTGTTTCAGAGACTTTTAGATAAGCACATGAATATGCAAGGAATGGACGGATATGGACCAGGCAGAAGGGATTAACTTAATTAGCATCATGTTTGGCATGACATCCTGGGTCGAATGGCCTGCTCCTGTGCTGTACAGAAATGTTCTATGTTCTATGTTCTAAGTGCTGACAGTTAAGAGATAAACATTGGCCAGCACACAAAATAGTACTGTGGGATCATTTATGGTCACCAGAGAATATAGGGGAGGCTTTGAATGTACATCTTATTTTAATTTACATCTCACTTCCTACACCGTAGAATTACTACAGCACTTCCGAACATTTTAATACTGACTGCAGGACACTTGTCTCAAACCAGTGCAGAGTGTCCTGAAGTCAGTATCACAATGAAGCAAACTATTTGTTTTTTTTCTTTAATGAAAATTATAGTTTGATATCCCACCATTGAGACTAGTTTTATAAATTTTGATATATAGTATTTGAAATTAAATTCCACCTGGTTCAAGTCTTGTGCAGTGAGCATCACAGTGATCCAGGCTAGGAAGAATGTCCTGCAGTCAGCAATGCAATACACAGTCTGGGAATGTGTCCTAAAGTCAGCATTGAAGTGATTTCCCTCTTAATCAGACATTATTTTTTTCTCTTTTACTCTACAGTTAAAACTGTGGGGAATGCAGAAACTCACTGTAAAAGTATCTATATGCATATGTTGAGAAAAAAGATTAGTAAAGACAAATGTAGATCCCTTATAGTCAGAAGCTTGGGAAATTTTTATAGGGAACATAGAAATGGCAGAAGAATTAAACACATACTTTGGCTAACAGGAACGTTATGAAAACTAGGGTCTAGTGAGAAGGCAGAACTGAAGGACATCTGTAATTGTAAGGAAATGGAGATCATCTTTCAATATTCTACTGATTCTAGAAGAGTCATTGCAGACTGGAGGGTGAAAAATATAACTCCAATATTTAAAAAGATGGGGAGAAAAAACTACAGAATTGCAGACTGATTAGCTTAACATCAGTAGTGAGGAAAATTATAGAGTCTACTGCAAAATTTCTGATGACAGAACGTTTATAAAAGGCAGATCACACTTAACAACTCTATTGGAGTTTTGTTGAAGATGTATCTAGTGCAATAGTTAAGGGCCAAATCAAGTGTCCCAAGCTAAAACACATAGGATAGGGGTAATTGCTTGGCATGGATTATGAATTAGTTAACACGCAGAAAACAGAGTCAGAATAAATGGGGTTTTATCCGAACAGCAGGCAGTGACTGTTGGAGGACCATAAGGACCTTGATTGGTTCCTAGCTATTCCCAATATATGTATAAATGACCATGATGAGAGAACCAAATACAACATTTCCAAATTTGCTGATGACGCAAAACTGGACAGTTTTTTGATTTGTGACGAGGACGCATGGAGGCTTCAAAATTATTGAGTCAATTTGAGTGAGTAGGCAAACAATGGAAGACGCAATACAATGTGGCTAAATGTGAAGTCAAACACTTTTGTGTGAAAAGCAGACAGACAGCTTACTGTTGAAATGGTGATATTTTGGGAAGTGTGGATGTACAAAGACACACGGGTGTCTTGGACACAATGAAAGTAGAATTGCAGGTATAGAAAGCAATTGGCAAGGCAGATGGTATATTGGCCTTCTTTGCAAAAAGATTTGAATTCAGTAGTAGAGATTGCAGTTATATACGGCCTTGGTGAGACTGCAACTAGAATGTTGCAGTGCAGCATAGGCTCACTAGGCAGATACCAGGCATGACAAGATTGTCCTATGAGGATAGATTGGTTTGACTGGGCCTGTATTCGTGAGAGTTTAGAAAAGTGAGAGGGGAATTTGATTGAAATGTACAGAGTTTGAACAGGTTGTAAATAAGATGCAGGGAAGATGCAATCCTCTGGTTGGGGAACCTAGAGCCAGGGGACATGGTTTCAGGATACAGGGCCGATTATTTAGGATTTAGATGAGGAACTATAAGTGAAACTGTGGAATTCTCTAACACAGAAGGTGATGGAGCCCTCGTCACTGAATATATTCAAGAAAGTGATAGATACATTTTTAGATTTTAAAGGCATTATGAAGTATGGAGGGAAAGCAGTAATCTGGTATTGAGATCATTTTGAATGGCTGAGCAGGCTCAAACAGCCAAATGATCTACTTATGTTCCGAGGTTCTATGACCTTTCTCCCTGAAAAGTAAATAAAAAGCAGTGATTTACAATCGACCTTGAGGCTGCTAAACAAATCATCCACTGGTATCAATATTTTCTTCCAAACTGAACCTTCTCTGGGCCATAAAATCTCAACTTAGAATATACTTCAACAATTATCTGACCTGGTAGCTTGTCTAGTCATTTAGCTTAAATCACATGATCACTTGACCAGAGAGATAGTAAGAACTGCTGATGCTGGAGTCAGAGATAACAAAGTGTGGAGTTGGAAGAACGCAGAAAATCATTTTCTGAAGAAGGGTCCGGACCCGAAACATTAGCTTTCCTGTTCCTCTGATGCTGCCTGGCCTGTTGTGTTCCTCCAGCTCCACACTTTGTTATCTCTGATCTCTGGACTATTCTGCTTTGCCCTGCAACTAAAATAGAGTTTCTGGTATGTAGGAGAAAAGAAGTCACCTTTGCAGAACTGAAAAACAAAAATCCACTTACCTCCATTTTAAATACTAAGATCCCAAACATGTAACGAGACAACGTAAACCTTCATTGCACTTTGTAGAAATTGTCAGGAGTGCACAGTCAATCACTTGCAAGGAATGCCATCGTGATCTTGAAATATAAGCTTTCAGAAACAAATTCTTGTTGAACAGAGAGGGCTAAATTGAATGGTCCTTGAAAACAAGCGTGAGTTCACGGTGTGGATTTAGCTGCACCTGAATTAGACAGCTACAGTGTACAGACTGCTCATTCGAATGACTTTTTTTTTAATGAGAAGTTAGCACTAACTTCACAGAGTCAGCATGGCACCTACTTAAAGTCACATGGTCCCTCTAAAGAAAGAGCTGCGCTATGACCTTGGCAGCTAAACTGAACAGTGAAAAAAAAGTTTTTTTTTAACATACCGAACAATAAGAAGTGCTCTAATCTAAAGGTGAACTTTATTTGATGGCTGTTACACTTTAAAAGTTTAAATTTGAGAAACAGGAATATAATAACTGGTAAGAGACATTGCTTCCTCAGAATTAGGTAGGTGAAACCAAAGACAAATTTTGGGTTTCACTGGTAATCAACCAAATAGACGAGTGCAGAATCCTCAGATAAGACCCCTCTAAACAGGAATAAATGACTTGGATTAGGTTTATCGATGAAACATTTCAATAACCCATGGAAAACAAATGCTTTATGCCAGATGAAGGAACCAGTCATTGAAATATTTATGAGAATCATAAAGAAACTGTAGACATGAGGAGCTTAGCAGCTAATACAAGACTGAACCTTTTTTTTACTGCAGTGAGTGGGATGAGATATCCTTGACTAATGAGGAGGAGACAAATCAAAATTCAACTGACCTAAAATGAGAGATGGCCAATAGACACATCCATTCTTTAGGGTAGTATTATACTCGCGTGGAGGGATGTAAGTTATTATCCTAATTCTGCCACTCCTCATTTGACCAGTAGCAAATTTCTACTTCTAAATTAAGAATGGATGTGCCTTGTCAATTCTGTAACTGTCCCATTATTCACATTTTAAGGCTATGAAGAATATATTCAGGCATGTTTCCTTAGGTTAAACAAACAATAAGTTTATTGAAGTTACTTTCTCCCTGAGCTAATAAGAACTGGATAATGCAACATGGCTCACAAGGACACACATACTTATTTGGACCCACACATAAGGGTACATTTGGCAGAGTAAGAGGATCAACTGCAAACAGCTTTTTAAAGAGTTCATTCAATGTTCAATGAAGTAACATATGATTAGTTGTTCCTTTATTGGTCTTGATTCAGTGATTTCAACATTTCAGTCATTCAGTTTAACTGATCTCAATGTATTTGTGGAGGGCAGATTTCTACATTTTAACAGATCTACATTTGCAGTCAGTTTCCTCTTTTTAGACCAGATTGAAAAGTTGCAACTTTTCAAAGATAGATTAATATTGGGATATAACTTTTAAACTTGGCGTTAGCAAGATGGAGAATGTTGTTTGTGGGTACTAACCGAACCAAGAACAGAGAAAAGAACAAAGGCCAAGGTTTGAAATATGCCAGCTCTTCTACTTGTTGTTTTTGCCATTTCCTCTTAGTTTTGATGATTCCTAGGAACCACTTCATAGAGTTACCTTTGAAACATCTGAACCTGTTGCATTTTCTTGCTGTTTTATTTCAGATTCTTGCATTCTGCTTTTTCCCTCAACTTGTCACATGTCTTTTTTAAAATTGGATTTTTCATTGAAATATATCCCAGTTGCTTCACCCTGACTGGAATGTTTATACTATTTTTACATTACTGACAGTGTCAACATCTTGGCAGACCCAGGTCTGAATGGTGTCATTGAAGAGATATCAGTAGGACCATCAAAATTGAAAAGTAAGTCATTTCTTCCTTTCTTTTGTCGCATCGCATTTTACCTAAATGGATCTCCTTCTTGCCTCATGTTACATTTGATGCACGGCAGGTAAATAATGGTAGCCATCAAACCTATTTACCAAAGCATTCCTGGTAAAACAGGTCATTCAAGACCTTATAACAAATTAATACTCAATAAGATCGTTGGCGGACTGGGGCATTTCATTTTCCTTTCTTTCTGTTGGATTACATATTCTCAAGGCTCCCATGACTAAAATTTAGAAACATGTTGCATTAATTTGCTCCTTGTTACAATTTTTCTTTCCAATGGACGATGGAAAGAATGGGCACAGCCCTTTCAAATTTCCAGATCCACAAAATTTAAACAAGACATAATGACAGGAAATACAAATTGCACTGAAATATTGAGGCATTGAGAGGCAGATCAGCAGGACATATATTCAACAGCTGTACTCTGGATGCTCTTAAAGACGAGTGCACATAAGTACACAAATTTAAACAGTACTGCTCGACTGTTTTGACTGTAGGTTTCACATAAAGCTTGGTGTGAATGCAAATTGTCAAGTGGAGTTATCAATTCTGCAAGATGGATTTAAGTAAGTTAAGTGGACCAAAAAAAAAACAGTTGAAGTATGGAGTATAATGTAGAAAAATGTGAACTTGTCCACTTTGTCAGGAAGAATAGAAAAAGCAGTACATGATTTAACTCAAGGAATAAAAATCAGCATGATCTGGTCTCCACATATATGAACATCATAATGTTAGACTACAAGTAGTGTAAGTGGTCAGGAAAGCAAATGGAATAGTGATGTTCGTTTTAAGAGGATTTGAGTATAAAGGTACGAAGCATTAGTTTTTTTTATTCATTCACGGGATAAGGGCATCGCTGGCTAGGCAGCATTTATTGCCCATTCCCAATTACCCAGAAGGCAGTCAAAAGTCAACCACATTGCTGTGAGTCTGGAATCACATGTAGACTAGACCGGGTAAGGATGGCAGTTTTCTTCCCTAAAGGACATCAGTGAACAAGATGTGTTTTTCCTGACAATCAGCAACAGATTCACAGTCAATGTAGGATTCTTAATTCCAGACATTTATTGAATTCAAATTCCACCACCTACCATGGCAGGATTTTGAACCTGGGTGCCCAGGATGCTATTTGGGTCTCTGGATTAACAATCCAGCGAAAATACCACTAGGCCATTGCCTCCCCATAATATGGGGCGTATTATTAGTAACACCATACCAGGAATACTCTGCACAATTTTGGTTTCTTTACCTCAAAGAATACAAGTGCATGAGAAAAACAGTTCAGGGAATATTCACCCAAATGATTCCTGCAGTGAAGGGGCTGTTTTGAAGAAAGGTTTGACCTATACCCATTCAAATTAAAAGAATGGAACTGCTTGAACCCAAGTATATAAAGATCCTGGGGGGAATTGACAGGTTGAATGTGAAACCAAGTTTCCCCTTTTGGGAAGTTTAGAATGAATGGATACAATTTGAGAATTAGGAGCCTCCTACTGAAAACAGATGAGCTTTTTTTTTCTCTTGGAGGGTCACTGGCCTTTGTTCTCCAGAGCGCAGTGAAGGCTGTGTGATTGAATACATTTGAGTTAAACAGGTTTTTGATGGACAAGAGAGTCTAGAGTAATGAGGGTAGGCAGGAAGTTGAAGATAAGGCCACAGTCATATCACCCATGGCCTTCTCAAATGACAGAGCAAGCTCAAGGGGTAAAATGGCCTACATTTGCTCCTAATTCTTGCATTCAATTTAAATTTAACCTGACAACTACAGGGACACAAATTAACAAAATATGAATGATGTCAGGTTATCAGCATTTTTTTAACCCTGAATAGAGATTTGCCCTTTCTTAATTATAAAAAAGTTACATGCAGAACCAGAAAAAAAACTTTTTATTTTCAGTTATGACTTTAATAACAATCAATTCCTTATAGCAATTTGCGCATAGAGTTATCGCGATATACAGCATGGAAACAGACCCTTCGGTCCACCTCACCCATGCCGACCAGATATCCTATATAAATCTTGTCCTATATGCCAGCAATTGACCCATATCCCTCTACACCCTCGTATCCTTATATCCATCCAAATGACTTTTTAATGTTGTAATCATACCCATCTCCACCACTTCCTCTGGCAGCTCATTCCATACACACATCACCCTCTGCAAGAAAAAGTTGCCCTTAGATCCCTTTTATATCTTTCCCCTCTCACCTTAAACCTATGCCCCTCTAGTTTTGGACCCTGCCACCTTGTGGAAAAGATCTTGCCTATCTACCCTACCCATGCCCCTCATGATTTTATGAACCTCTATAAGGTGACTTCAGCCTCTGAAACTCCAGGGAAAATAGCCCCAGCCTATTCAGCCTTTTCCTATAGATCAAACCCTCCAACCCTGGCAACATCCTCATAGATCTTTTCTGAACCCTTCCTAGTTTTACAATATCCTTCCTATAGCAGGGAGACCAGAATTGCACACAATACTCCAAAAGTGGCCTAACCAATGTCCTGTATGTACACGGGGAGGCAATGACCTCGTGGACTGTTAATCCAGAAACCCAGGTAATATTCCGGGGACCCGGGTCCGAATCCCTCCATGGCAGATGGTGGAATTTGAATTCAATAAATATCTGGAATAAAGAGTTTAATGATGGCCATAAATACATTGCTGATTGTCGAGAAAAACCCATCTGGTTCATTAATGCACTTTAGGGAAGGAAACTGCCATCCTTCCCTGAACTGGCCTACACGTGACTCCAGACCCACAGCAATGTGGTTGACTCTTAACTGTCCTCTGGGCAATTAGGGATGGGCAATAAATGCTGCCTGGTTAGCAATGTCCCTCATCCTGTGAAAAAATAAAGGAAAAAAAAAGTACACTACACGACCTCCCAACTCCTTTGTACTGACTAAAAAAGGCAAGCGTACCAAATGTCTTCTTCACTATCTTGGCTACCTGTGATTCCACTTTCAAGGAAGTATGAACTTGCACTCCATGATCTCTTTGTTCAGTAATGCTCCCCAGGACCTTACAATTAAGTGAATTAGTCCTGTCCTGATTTACCTTTCCAAAATGCAGCACATCACATTTATCTGAATTAAAATCTATCTAAATTGAGTTGGTTCTAATGTAAAGAGGGATACGCGAGGTTCCAAGTGGTTGATTATGACAGGGAACTCTCTAGTCAGAGGCACAGACAGACATTTCTATAGCCAACAGCAAGTCATCAGAAAAGTGTGTTGCCTCCCTGGTGTCCCATCAAGGATGTCTTGGAGAGGGTGTAGAATATTCTCAAAGGCAAGAGGAACAAGCAGAAAATTATCATACACACTGGAACTTATGACATAGGAAGAGATAAGGATGAGATTCTCAGAAGACAATATAGGAAGTCCTCAAGGGTAGTAATATGTGGATTACTCCTGGTGCCATGAGGAACTGAGGGTCGGAAAAGGAGGATAAAGCAGATGAATGTGTGGCTGAGGAGCTGATACAGGGGAGAAGGATTCACATTTTTGGATCATTGGAATCTCTTCCGAGGTAGAAGTGACCTGCATAAGAAGGATGGACTGCGCCTGATTTGAAAGGGGACTAATATACTGGTGGGGAGATTTGTTACAGCTGCTCTGGAGAATTTAAACTAGTAAGAGGGTGGGGTGGGACCCAGGGAGGTAGTGAGGAAAGAGAACAAGTCTGAGACTGTTGGGAAAAGGAGTAAGTCAAACATTCAGGGCAGGCAGGAACAAAGCAGACAATGAGGGAGGACTGATGAAGTAAACTGCATTTATTTCAATGGAACAGGCCGAACAGATGGGGCAGATGAACTCAGGTCATGGTTGGGAACATGGGACGGGGATATCATAGCGATTACAGACATCTGGCTCAGGGATGGACAGGACTGGCAGCTTAATGTTCCAGGGTATAGATGTTATAAGAAGGATAGAAAGGGGAGTGGCTTTTTTTTATTAAGGATAACATTACAACTGTACTTAGGGAGGGTATTCCAGGGAATACATCCAGGGAACGTATTTGGGTCGAACTGAGAAATAAGAAAGAGCTGATCACCTTACTGGGACTGTACTGTAGACACCCCAACAGTCAGAGGGAAATTGAGAAACAAATTTATACGGCGGTCTCAGTTATCTGGAAGAATAATAGCGTGGTTATGGGGGATTTTAACTTTCCAAACATAGACTGGGACTGCCACAGTGTTAAGGGCTCGGATGTAGAGGAAGTTGTTAAGTTAGCATATGAGGAGAACAACCCAAGATCAAAGCCAATGCTTTCCAAGAAGCTGGAAATTAGCCATTTGTGGATCACATTGAGTTAACTTTCTGTGTCTCCATGTTTTATGTACAGATTATAAGATATACATGGTGTGGAGCTGGATGAACACAGCAGGCCAAGCAACATCATAGGAGCAGGAAAGCTTGACGTTTCGGGCCTAGACCCTTCATCAGAAATTTCG
>JAHRHZ010000035.1:8920098-8956849 GCA_024137785.1 Ginglymostoma cirratum | reverse complement strand
CAACGTCAAGCTTTCCGGCTCCTATGATGCTGCTTGGCCTGCTGTGTTCATCCAGCTCTACACCTTCTTATCTTGGATTCTCCAGCATCTGCAGTACCGATTATCATTGACTCCTTTACTGATTAAAAAAATGTCAATGTCAGTCTTGACTATAATTCATGACCCAGCCTCCACAGCCCTCCATGATAAAGAATTCAACAGACTAAATTCTGAGAGAAGAAATTCTTCCTCATCCCTGTTTTAAATGGGTGACGCTTACTCTGAGATTATGCCCCCTGGTCCTAGACTCTCCCACAAGCGTAAACAACCCTGAGGGTGCCTATAGATTATTCCTACTAGTGTCTCCTTCCCATTTTTACCTTTGCACCTGTACCCAAACGGAATCCACCTCTTCCGATCCAAGATCTTTTCTCGCTATTGTACTTATTCCATTCTGTACTGACAATGATAACCCATCACTCCTTCCTTCCTGTCTGTCCTTTTACAAAGTCACATACCTCTGAATATTTAGTGCCCAGCTTTGATCTCCTTGCAACCATGTTTCTATGATGGCTATAAGATCATACCCTTGACATGTACTTGTGACATAATACATATATTTTGTTCCAAATGCTACAGCATTCAAGTAAAGAGCTATTAATTTGTATTTATATAGCATCTCATCATGTTTCCATGAATGAACCCTATAAAATGAATGGATCAGTTACTGACAGTTTATGAAGCGCCATTTTGTGTATGACATAGACCATTGAACATCACTCCGATGAACAGTTGATCTAATTCTGTGGCATTAGGTCATTGGAAGAATTACCTGCCGTACTTCAAGTGCTGCCATGGAATTTATAACATCCACTGAAACCTCTTGAGCAGGCACACAGGATCTCAGTTTAACACCTTATCTGAAAAACAATATCTAAAGCAATGCATCACTCCCTGAGTGCTACAATGAAATGTCAACCTGGGTTACGTGCTCACACACTGAAGAGGGAATTAAAGTCATAACCTCTGAATCAGAACGTAGAATGTTACCAACAGTAAACTGATACAATAAATCTTTGTTTAGATTGTTTAAAACAATGCCTCTCACTTCCAAAGTAATCAGATTACTCTCCCATTTTCAACTGCATCGGTGTGTTTTTCCTCTCTTGTCACAAAAGAAATGTTGCTAAACTTGTTGCAGATACAGAGACTTGAGGTATTGGGTTGAAACTTGCGCATAGCATCACTTTTATAGGAAGTCTACAAACTATAATGCATATGTTTTTTATTTGCCTCCTGCTGCTAAATTGATGGAAAATTGTTGATAGTGTTCTCAGAGTCATTCTGTAATTTGCTTTTCATTTCGAGAGTTGACATTTGCATTTTTTTCTAATTCCCCTAAATCCAAAATGCAGTATTTTCTTGGATATCTGAGAACAGACATCACTCTACCTTAATACATGTTGGAACTTTCTCAGCCCTCCCTCTTTCACCCTTTCAAGTTTCCAGGGAGTGTTGTTTTCTCAGCAGCCTGTTCAAAGGCATTATTATACATACAGAAGCAGATGAGACTTCACCTCAGATCTCTTGGCTAAGAGGTAGGGTCTCTACCACTGCACCACAAGAACCCTTGTGTTTTTAGGGACTCACTGCCGTGAAATTGGGAACAGAAATTTTGCCTAAACAAATAGATGGATGTTTCCCCAGAAACAGGAAATATCTTTGTGAAATTTTCAAATATGGCCTCAATAAATTAGAAACCCTACAGAATGGAGGCAGGCCATTCAGCCAATCAGGTCCACACCAACCCTTACAAAAGCATTCCACCCAGACCCACCCCATCACTGTAACCCTGCATTTCCCAGGGCTAACCCACCTAGCCTGCACATCCCTGGGAACTGCAGGGCAATTTACCAAACCAATCCACCTAAGTTTCGGACTGTAGGAGGAAACGAGAGCACTTGGAGGACATCCATGCAGACACAGGGAGAATGAGCAAACTCCACACAGACGGACACCCGAGGGTGGAATCAAACCCATGTCCCTGCCGCTGTGAGGCAGCAGTGCTAGCCACTGAGCAAACATTCATCTACAGAACCAATTCCTCCCTTTCTCACCATGCAACAGCTGAAATGGACACAGAGAGCAAAGGCTAATTGAAAACATACTCTAATCTGCACTCAAGTTTACAAATATCCCTTGCCCCACTTAGGGATTTTCTTTTTACCTGCGCTCATGACATTGTTCATGCTTGGTCTGACAACTGCAGTCAGAACTACAATTGTAACCTCAAACAGGGCTCCTTCCTCTGTATTGAACTTGTATATGCTTATTTGACTACATTCCGGATACATCTGATACAAAGGTATGGATATATTGCCATCCTGTCAATGTAAACCTTGGCATTCCTGAAACTCTTTGGTTCGGAGGTCATGATTTTCCCTAGCAAAAGACTTTGAGTTCCTCCTGTATCCAACAGCATATCGGCAGCTTGACCTGCCTCATTGTGGAAAAAGAAATTAATTTACCACTTCACAAGAAGTCCCAAACATTTCACGATCTTTTAAATATTTTTTGTTTGCTACAATGGCTTCATATTTAACGTTTTTTTGAATTTGAATTTGAAAGTTTTCTAAAAGAGATCAATGAAAAGATGGTGAGACATTTATTTTTAATCATAGTAGCTCTTGAAAGTCACTTGTTTTATGATAATTGCTTATTTACTGAAGATCACTGTCTGTGATTATGATTGTCAGGACAGAGTATCTGCTCTGGAAATTATTTTGTTTGTTCAGTTAGTAGCCAGTCTGGAAAACGCAAAGAACTTCCCAACCCAGCTTTTCTGTTTCTGAAAAGACTCTCATTCTGAATCCGGTATAGGACTTGGAGATCTAGTCCAAACTAACCCTAATTATCTTCCTGAAGATCAACTGGAAGAATCCTAGATATCACATTTCCTGAGCAAGATGTGTAAGTTAAGATCCAAGACACATCTGTCTGTGTTTCATGATGTCTTTGTGCACCAGAATATTAAACTGACATTCTATGGCCTATCCACATGTCCTATCCTTCAAGAACTAAGGCCTTTTGTCCACAAGATTTTTCCCCTAGAGGGTGAATCTCTGCAGAGAATAATCCATGATTCCCCTTTAACCCAATATGTGTGTGTTTTGAATTAGTTAAAGGGAAACATATGTATATCCTAATATCAAAAACTAATTGCATTGTCACCATTTGTTTTAGAATAACTTGGTGTTATAAAATAAACCTGAGTGATGGATCCGCTTTATTTTAAACTTAATGTAGAAAAAAAAACGCATAGGATTGACTATATTGGAAACAAAACAAAGCAATTAAATTTATGTTATCACCTTTGAAATAGTGGAACTAGAGAAAGAGAGTGCACTTCTCAGTTGTAACAGACATGTTTGGGATACTCAGCGGTGACAATAATTTGACTAGATTTGATTTGATTTGATTTATAGAAGTCACATGTACCTAAATACAGTGAAAAGCTTTGTTTACTAACAGGTCCAGACCCGAAACATCAGTTTTCCTGCTCCCCTGATGCTGCCTGGCCTGCTGTGTTCATCCAGCTCTACACCTTATTATCTCAGATTCTCCAGCATCGGTAGTTCCTACTATCTCTGAGCTAATTGAAAGTTGCCCTGAGACTTCGGGGGATCACCTGATGTGGGAGCGAGTCATTTAGAGGTGGATATTGTTTCAGCTCATGGTCATTCCCAAAAACATTCATTTCAGCCAGTGCAGTCATGGAGATGCTACACCTGGCTACAACAGCCCTGAGTCAGGGCTGGCATAAAATGACCAGAGTTGCTGTTTCTGAGCCAGTATGCTCTTGTGCATACACAGGGGTATCCATCGTTATCTGTGTGAATATGGTGTGCATTTTCTTATGCCTGCATTTGTGTGCAAATCAGATTTGGTGTCTGATTGTGAAGTTGTAAATGGACATATGTTCGTATCTGTCTTCAGTTGTTTGTTTGAGCTTAAGACTGTAAGATATAGGAGAACAATTAGGCAACTCAGCCCATCAGGTCTGCTCCACCATTTCATCATGGCTGATATCTTTTTTCAACCCCATTCTCCTGCCTTCTCCCTGTAATCCTTGCTCCCCTCACTAATCAAGATGTTATCTATCTCTGCCTTAAAGACATTCAATGACTTGGCCTCCACGGCCCTCTGTGGCAATGAGTTCACAGAGTCACCACCTTTAAGGAATTCTTCCTCATCTCAGTTGTAAATGGTCACCTGAGGCTGCGCCCCTGGGTTCTAGTCTCTCCTATTAGTGGAAACATCTTCTTCATCATGTCCACTTTATCCAGGCCTCTCAGTATTCTGTAAGTTTCAATTATATCCTCGCACCCTCACCCCCATCCCACCCCCATCATTCTAAACTCCATTGTATACAGACTCAGAGTCCTCAACTGACCTTCAAATGTCAAGCCCATCATCGCTAGAATCATTCTTGTCAACGTCCTATGGACCCCCTCCGATGCCAGCACATTTTTCTTTAAATACGGGACCCGAAGCTGCCAACAGCATGCATGGGTATGTGCATGAGTGCATGTAGTTTTTCTACCGTTATGTACACATGTGTTCTATTGTTGTAGGTTTGCTCAACTCAGATAAAAAAATCAGCAAAATCTAGTAAAAATGACTCATATTAGACCAACTCATACTGTATACTTCAAAACAGAGGCTCTTTACTAACAATATGTCCATTTCCAAGTATGACGCTTCGTTTCTGTACAAGAGTCATATCTGACTCAACATGTTTCTCTCCTCAAAATATTCTCATACCAGCTGAGGTTTTCCAGCATTTTCTGTGTTTGTTTCAGATTTCCATCATCCACACTATTTTGCTTCAATGCTCTTTAGTTTTACTGTTTACTTTTCCACTGTGAAGGGCTCGGATTCCGCTCTAACTTCTATGTCAAAATAACCAACGATCCGCACCATCCAAATCCACATGTGAAAAATGGCTGTTTGAGGAATTTCCAAAGGACTACTGCACCTTTGATGAGCTCCTGAGCTTTAAATGAATGCGGAGAATTGAAACAATGAGGCTGGCAATGCAGCTTGTGAGTTCCCAAGCCCCATGAGTTTTCTTTAAAATAAGATGCTATTTTCATTCTCTGTTGCTGCTGGCCTCTGGAGAGAACAGTTAAAGAGAAAAGCAGAGCCATCACTGCACAAAGAGAAAATATAACTATGGACTCTCTATATACCTTGCCAGACTTATTTCTAAAGTCCTCTGAAGCTACCATAAATAAATATTAAAATTGTTGAAATCGGTCAGGTGCTGGTGCTTTAAATCCTTGTGCTGCTGATGTTTTCAAGGTAGTGGGAAATTAATTGCGCTGTTGAATTCCTCCACGGGCCTCATGCTACATTAAAGCATCATTTATTGCAGGTAAGTGGGCCTGATAGTGCTGACAGCTTCTACAATATAAAGGAGGCGTCCTCCTCACGACCAGCCTGCAGTGTAGGGCTGCTTTCATATCACTTGCAATTGCAGCCATTCCCATCATTCAAAGTGCCAGATGGTAATACCAATACAACTAGCACAATAAGTGCAGATGATGGACAGACCCAAGTTAAGACGTTTGTCTGGGTGCTTTTGCGCCAACAATACAAAGACATTTGGACAGTACCTACCTCCTCCTGGGTCTGTAATTTACTGTCTTAAAAGGGTTGTCTTCTCTTATGTCCTTTGGCCGCACTGAGCTGGAAAGCTACCTCGACTTGTTTGCATCGTGAGTTTGAGCAGAATTATAAAGTAAGCATGTTGACACGTTGCAACAACTTCAATACAAGAGACCCATGTCAGGCCTGGATACGTCTTGAAGTCAGAGAGGAGCAGGCCCTCAGTTACCACTGATTAACAATACTATAACCAGCAACTTTAATGAAGTAACATATCCTGAGGCACTTTATAGGGGTGTTATCAAGCTAAATTTGACACCAGGTCACTGAAGGATATAAGACTGGTGACCAAAAGTTTGGTCAAAGACAGAAGTTTTGCTCCTGGGCTCAGAAGAACAAAGTAGGATATTTTATAGACCAAACACAGGAGAAATTACTTTGGAAGTTCTAATTTTGCATTCCATGAATGCAGGTACTAATGGGTGTCAGGTCTACTGCTTTTGGAATGAGTTCAGAGACAGCTTCAGGGCTGATTTGGAGGCAGGCTCTCTGGAAAGCCAGCCTTGGTCTGTGTCCTGCCACTTTGTCCTACCCCTTGGTCTCTTCATAAGTGCCTCATCCATGTCAGGATTTGGCACTCCATGCCCCTAATCCACTACATATGGCCTCTCATATGTCCATGCCAACCTATGAAACCCACCAACATCCATGTTCTTTTAAGTCCCAGTGCAAAATTATGTCCCCACCCACCCCCGTGGCTCTTTATTTTCATATGAAAACCTATGGCCCATTTAAGTGCCAGTGCCGTAAATATATCCCCATTGCCAACCTATGCCCGTTCTCTAACTGCCTGGCCCTTTATGGGCACTAAACCAACACGTGCCAATTTGCATCATCCCATGCAACTCACACACTATCCTATGAAATTACAGTCTCTGCACATGCAGTATCTACTATGGGCAGATCTCAGGACCTAAATCAAGATGAAATACAATAAAGTTCCAAGTGTCTAATGATAAATTCATTATTAAAAACAAAACAAGCTCTCATTGATAAAAAAAAATTCAATTTGTTCATCTAACAACTTTCAATTACTTAATCCCTTACAGAAAACAAGTGTTTGTACTCCTAGCTTCATGTCAAAGACATTGTAGCTTTTGAACTACGAATGATCAATTAACAGGTATCCACTGTGATAATAATAGGTTGTGACACCAGTCATGTTACACTAATCTATAACTGTCATCTTACATTGACAATGTCAAACAGTGAGCACTGACTCCTTCTTTTAAATGGCAGACAGTTTTTGTTTCTAGTTTAACAGCCAGATGATTTAAATAAGTTGACACCTTGACATTCATAGAATTTTTAGAATATTACAGAGCAGAAGGAAGTGTCCGTATCATGTCATGTGCAATGAATTTAATCATTTTTAACATGCATTCACATCTCAGTTTAATAATCACAAATGGCACTTGAACTCTCCCAATGGCGCCAATTATCTTCCAAATGTTTTTCCTTGACCTGCCCAAAAGAATACTCTATCTTTCCAAAGAACTTTAATAGGCTTAGACCAAGCTTGCTTAACGTCTTACTTGACAGGCCACTTTTCAATCATAGTCTTACCCAAGGGACTAATAAATATATTTCAGAAAGCAGAATATTACACATGAATTCCAGGAGTAAGTATGAAAGCAATCATTTTCCATGAACAAAAATTGGATGTGAATCAAGTTGCTTCATGAATCTTACCACCTCCCCCCACCCTCCCATCCCCTCCACACTGCTGGTGAAAATGGTGAATGCCCATTTTGAAGATGGATTTCTGGAATTGGTTCTCCAGGGCAATATTTGGCTAAGCCAAAAAGAGCCTCCGTCATAGTGAAAAGTTAGGCAATACGATTCAAAGGAAGTCTTAAGTGTGGAGAGGTTTAGGAAAGAACACCAGAGATCAGGGGTTCCATCAGGGGATTGCATGGATCACAATGGTAAAACCATTCCAGAATTGGAAGAAAACATCGATATTCACAGGTTTAGAGGTTATAGAGATATGAATGGTGGGGCCAGGGAAGGAAATGAAAAAAATTGAAGAAAATTTTAAAATGACTGTGTTGCTGGTCTATATTGGCCAGTTTAAAAGAAAGTGTGTTGGATGAATAGGACTTGGTGCATTTTGATAAGGTGATGGCCTGGTGGTGTTATTGTGAGAATATTATCCAGCGATTCAAGTAATGTTCTGAGGATTTGGGTTTCAATCCCACCATGGCAGATGGTGGAATTTGAATTCTATAATAATAATCTGGAATCAAGAGTCTAATGATGATCAATGAAATTATTATTGATTGGCTGGGGGAACAAAACATCCGGTTCACTAATGTCCGTTAGAGAAGGAAATCTGTCATCCTTACCCAGGCTGGCTTACATGTGACTCCAGGACCATAACAATGTGGTTGACTCGTAACTGCTCTCTGGGCAGTTAGGGATGAGTAATAAATGCTGCCTAGCCAGTGCTGCCTGCATCCCATGGATGAATTTAAAAAAATAGAATATAAGAAGAAGAATATGATACACTCATGTTTACAGAGAGTGAACAATTAACCAGGACATAATTCCAATAAATAGTCATTCTACAAAGGAAGCTTGAACCATCCAGCATCAAATAAGTGAGAGTGATTCAAAGAACATTGTTCAGCAGCTCACTGAGATACCTCAGATTGTCCTTCCCTCTCAATATATTACTGAGACATCTGTCCTTGCTCCTGCTGTCTTCAGTTGAATCCTGTCATTATACTGCTGAAGTTACAAAAGGAACAAGACTAATAGAAGTAGGCATTTATATTTATGAGGTAGAGTCTCAAAGCAGCATTGTTGCTGTAATTATGTTATGATTATGATGCAATTAATATTCATGATTTGGCATGGAATCTTATTTTGCAAACAAACCAGAAGTGCTCCCTGGCTTACAATATGATCATAGAATGCCCTTTGCATTATGCCATACATAAACAATTTTAGACATCCTTTTTAATCAAATAGAGACATTAGCTTTTACGGCCCAATCATGATGCATTTGAAAGTTAATTATAATGTTGTTAAATACATTTAATTGCCACCTAACCATGCCTCTCCTCCACATATGATATCTTGGTCCTTGATGTTCTGAGTAAACTTTGATGTGTCAGTTCTATCCATTCACATGATGTTCCAAAGCAATCTGTCTCACTAATCAGTGTCAAAAAGCAAATAGTTGAAGAGGAAATTGTGGAACATACTTGAGGCAATTTAAATTCCAATAAGAACATTAAAAAGTAGGGAAAGACCGTATAAGCCATCAAGTGGGCAGTACGGTGACTCAGTGGTTAACACCACTGCCTCCAACCCCTACACCCCCAGCCTTCCCACCCCTCACCAAGGACCCGGGTTCGAACCCACCATTGGTAACTCTCTGTGGGGTTTGCATGCTCTCCCTGTGTCTGTGTGGATTTCCTCTGGGTGCTCTGATTTCCTCCCACAGTGCAAAGATGTGCAGATTAGGTAGATTGGCCATGCTAAATTGCCCATAGTGTCCAGGGATGTAAGGGTTAGCCATAGGAAATGCAGGGTTCTCGGGTAGGGGGACAAGTTTTGGTGGGATGCTCTGCAGAGAGTTTGTGTGGTCTTGTTGGACTGAATGACCTGTTTCTACACTGTAGGGATTCTGTAAGCCTTCTCAAACATTCCATCTGGTCATTGCTGACCTTCGCTTTAATTTCACTTTCCGGTCTACTTCCTATATCAGTTGATTCCCCAAGAAATCAAAAGTCCATTGATCTATTTTAAATAGACTCAAGAATGGAGCTATAATGGAACAACCCTTGAAGCATATAATTCTAAAGATTGAAATCATTTGAATGAAGGAATTCATCTTCATCTCAATTCTAAATGATTGGCCTCTGATTCTGAGACTGTGTCCAGGGTGTTATCAATTCCCCAAGCAGGGGAAACATTATCACAGAACTTAATTTTATTTTCAATATTTTTACTGTGAAGGCAACTCATATACTTGAATATTTCAATGTGATTACCTCTCATTCTTCTAAACTCCAGAAAATGTAAACTCAATTGACTCAGCTCCTAAACATAGGAAAGCTTTCCATCACTGTTAACAAACTATTAAACCTTCACTATACTCTCTCCTAATGTATTGACTATACAAATTTTCATTCCTTCGTACGGAGACCAAAATTCCATGTAGTATTCCAGATGTTGTCTCATCAAAGGCCCTTATAATTATGTTAAGACTTCCTCATTCTTGTTCTTCAATTCCCTTATAATAAAGACCAAAATGTTATTTGCTTTCCTAACTGCTTTTTGTAACTGCTTGGCAAATTTGTATTCGTTGCGCAACGACACCAAAGTCTCTCTGAAGGTAGGCATTTACATGCTTTGTGTACTTTTTTTAAAAAAATCTCCTTTTCGACCATTATGACTGAAGTGAATAACCTCACAGTTTTGCACATTATATTCCATCTGCCATTTTGTTGCCCAAGCACTTAACTATTCTACTTGTCTTGTGGCTTCTTTCCATCTTTCTCACAGCTTCCATTCCCGTCTAGTTTTGTCTTGTCAGCAAATTTAGATATGCAATACTCTGTATCTTTGAATAATCATTAACATAAATTGTAAATAGCTAGAGCCCAGCATTGATCCTTGCAGCACTGTAATATTCGTCGATTGCTGATTGGAAACAACATTCAATTTATTCCTAATCTCAGTTTCCTCTCTGTTAACTAATCCTCTATTTATGCTAATATGTAAGCCAGAAAGAAAAACAAAGTTGCTGGAAAAGCTCAGCAGGTCTGGCAGCATCTGTGAAGAAAAAGTCAGAGTTAACATTCTGGGTCCGGTGACCCTTCCTCAAAACTCAAGTCCTTACCTTGTACATTAACCAATTATATGGCACTTTGTTAAATGTCTTTTGGAGAACTAGGGTGTACTGCCAACAATGGTTAACCTTTGTAAACTCAATTAGCTGCACCCTCAAAAAGCTCCAACAAGTTGACAAATACATTTCGCTCTCAAAAAAAATGTGATGTTGTTCAAAATCGTGTAATTTTGTAAGTGTGCATCTTAATGATAAATCCCAGCAAAATTAAGATGACTGGTGGCAGGCTAACTGACCTGTAGTTTCCTATTTTTGTTTCTTCCCCAATCTTTCCCCTTTCTTAAGCGGTTATGTAATATTTGTTTTTGGGATCATTCCAAAATCCAGGGAAAATCATGACCAAGTCCACTTTGTCTGCAGGCCTCTTCTTAAAGACCCAAGGTATAGGCCATCAGGCCTTGGGATTTTCTGACGAAGGGTCTAGGCCTGAAACATCAGCCTTCCTGCTCCTCTGATGCTGCTTGGCCTGCTGTGTTCATCCAGCTCTACACCTTATTATCTCAGATTCTCCAGCATCTGCAGATCCTACTATCTCTTGAATTTTCTAAAAATGTTTTTGCTTATGTATTGCCATACCTTTTAGTCCATTTCCCAATTAAACTTATCATTAGGTCACTCATCATTCCTGTGTAATTAGCAACAAGTTGAATATTCTTGTCTGTGATTGAAATTTTGGTTTCAAATGATAGTTTGGTCACCTGCACCATAAGCACAGGGAAGGATACAGCACGTGTCATTTTTCGAGCTGATCAAGCAAAAGAAACAGCATAAAACTAATAAGCAAAGACATTGCAAAAACTCAATTTCCATGAGCGTAATGTTTATGATTTCTGTGTACCTGCATCAATCACCACCACATATTCTCCCGTTGTCCTTGTCGCCAACTCAGTAGTGTACTGATAAGAGATAATTAAAAAAACTCCCTCTAAACTAACATTTTTCTACAAACTTGTCAGGTTGTTAGAACAGAGTATGTGTTGCAAAACTCAGCATTTCAAATCTCCACATACCATTTGTTATAATTGGCCTAATTTCCCACTAATAGATATGCCTTAAACTACCTTTTACTGAAGTAATAAGTGACCTTTAAACATTAGAAAAAGCAAAGGGATTTTTTTTTGTGGCAGCTATTATGTTCAGGCAATGACAAATTGTTCTATTTTTATCATTTGACAGTTGAATGATTGCTTGCGAATAAACCCAATAATATTTACAGATGGCCTCCTAACAGATAAAGAAGGACCTTTGCATTATTGGGGTCTTTCAAGAGATGTAGCAAAATGAAATTCAAATAAAAGGGCCACCTGACTGTTGGTGACGTCTTGCGTTTTTCAAAATAATAATTTCCTTGTTTATTTTTTTTTTCTATGCTTTACTCTCCACTTTGAACATTTATCTTTGTCTTTCCATGATTCATTTGGAAAACATAATTAAAGAGGGTACATTGTGAATTTATGGTATAACTCAATAATGATGACAAAATGTAGATTAACAAGAGGAGGTGAATGCCATCTTATCCAAACTTGACCAATTTCACGTGAGCCCAATGAGGATATGAATATAAATGATTAGCCCGTGCAGTCAAAGAGGTCAAAGAGCATCACATCAAGTGTCTAATTTTCAACACCAACATGCTCCTATATAATAACTTGAATAAGGCATAGGGGTCGAGAGATTAGCATAAACCATTCTTGGAGGGCAATGTGAGGCCAAGGAAGGAATGTTTCATGGACCTTTTGAAAGTTCCAAGGGAGGTCATCAAGAAACAGTGATTTGGTAAGAAAATTACAAATTGTGAGGTGGCTTGTGATGTTAGGGGAGTGTGCGGTGTAGCTGGGCAGGAGAAGAGCTTCAATAGCTCAGAGTTAGTACATGAGCCTTGTTGTTAGGGAAATAACACAACATGTCAATAAAAACTGGACACTGCTACTCAACAAATCATCCTTACAACAAGAAGCTAGTCAGTGATTAGAAATGGCATGCAGGATTAAAGTATTGAATTATTCAGTACTGCTTGTAGCTATAAGAGACAATGCCTGTGCCAAAACTATTCAGAGAAACAACGTTAAACTGGACTGTGGCATAAAATTAAACCATCTCACAATTCTAATTCCACAAGAATACAATCTCGGCACAAAAACTCCAACATGTGAAATATGCTTTTAATTTAAGGACTGGAAGCAAAACTGATTTTCGTTTTAAAGAAATAATTGTATGCAAATTAGAGGAATGCTTCAGATCACTAGGCGGGCCAAGTGTTCTTGGATTTTAATGTGATGACTTTTGACCGAGAAGAAGTGCAATAAAGAAAGTTTGTATTTTCATTTAAGATGTCTAGATATTCTGTACTTATTTTGAAGATGAGTGGAAGGGTTTGTTTTTAAAGAAATTATATAACTGGTGAAGGGATCAATTGTAATTTTTGTGAATAGTAAGAAATACTAGTCCATGTGCCATGGTAACCTTTGACCTGGAAGCAGTATCAAAAAGGAAGAACGTTAATATGCAGAAGCTATGTGGCTGGCCAATCAATTCAGAGTTGCATATAAAAGGCAATCAACTCACAGATGCAAGAGTTCTTGGCAGCACTGTGAGAGAAAGCTGTAAAGATCTAAGGTTGGCAAATAGGAGGCTGGAAAGAACGCAGCAAGCCAGGCAGTATCTGGAGGAAAGAAGCAGTCAATGTTTTGTGTATTCTTCCAGAATACACAGAACCTGTGTTGGTTCTAATTCATTTATGTGAAACCTGATACCTTCTTCCAGGTATTACCCTGCTCCTTTCCTCCAGATGCTACCTGGCTTGCTGTGTCCTTCCAGCCTCCTGTTTGTCTATCTTGGATTTCAGCATCTACAGTTTTATTTTGTCTCTTGTAAAGTCCTGGAAAGCTGTGTGGATAGCTCAAAAATGCTAAAACAGTGTACAAACCATGAACCAGAATTCATGGTGAATTGAAAAGAAACTTTAGAAGATACACCAGTAGGACTGTCATGACCCAAGAGAGACTGTGCTGTAGAATTATGTCTTGTTGATAATAATCATAGCCCTGAAACTCAAAAGTGAAATCTCTGTCAGCCTACCCTGATCTACAATGTGTCAATGAAGAATAGTATATTTTGGAACATTATTGCTAGATATTACCACATGTCTGCAAGAGTAATGTGGGAGCTTATGGTTGGGCATGACATATCTTTACGCACTGGCTATTGAAAGAGAAATTTAGCTTTTCATTGGGGGAGTATCAGCCACCTTTCACTCAACCTGTGTTGGTTCTAATTCATTTATGTGAAACCTGATTGGGATTCCTGCATTGGAAGATCCATTTGTCAATTTGATTTAAGGATCCCCTATGGGATTTCTAACAATAATTACACTCATCATTCAACTACTCCTCAATAACATTGTCCATTGGGTATAAATCTTGCTTTTAACTTCTTTACTCTAATTTGATACACAAATCTATCAGTCTCTGGATAATCAAAGACAATGTTTGAACTTCCAGTGTACATTGGAACTCTCTGATAATGACTCTGGCTCTAAATTAAAGTCAGAGACTGCAGATAGATCCCAGTTAGCTATGCAGGAAGCATTAGATGAAAAACAAAACTCCTAGTCTAACTCTTGGGTATCTATATAACAGGACACATCACCCACTCCTCCCCCTACTCCTTAACCAAACCTCTGACCCTGACCCTGTAACCACCATCCCATAACCAGACCTAACTAGCAACCCATTGTAGCTTTGGTTAGCATTGTTGATGATATTCGACAGCTGCATGACCTTGACAAAGTCCTGTGATGGGTGACTCACACTCCTGTACATGCTGAAGACAGCACAATCAACTTGTTTTTCTGTTCTTGCAACTCATTACACTGTTTCAGAGAGACAGTTTTGTTCCTAATCATTGGACTTCCCCTCGGACCGGGATCGCCAATGGTGCCAAACAAACCTAAGCCTCCAGACCAGCCGTCAATCAAAGAGTCCCTGATGGGCAGAAGGAATTGTTTTTTTCTGCTTTCTTGTCATCTTTTTATTTACTTAATAAGTGTTCATATTTAAGTACATTTATGTTGTTGAGTTTTCTCTTAACTAAACTTAACTGAATCTGAAGAAGAGTCTGGATGCACTTTGTGATCCAAGACACCCGCCAATAAAATTATCTTCCCAGCTCTTTGATTCCCAACCCAACCCAATCTAATTAACCTCCATGTGGTAATTCCTCCTAACCTCACCTTACACTGCTGCCATCCCATTCACTTGCCTCACACACACGAACTACTTACCACTTAACTCACTCAACCATTCATTCATATTATCCTTCACTCACCCATTTATTCACTTCCTAGCACACTGAAGAATTGTTTATATGTCTCAAAGATTTGATGTGTTTTTTTTAAATACATTATTTAAGGGATATGGCCACTGTTGACTGAGTCAGTATTTTTGCCCATTCCTAATCACCCAAGGGTTTTTAAGAGTCAACCACATTGCTGTGGATCTGAAATCTCATGTAGTCCAGACCACGTAAGAACAGAAGATTTCCTTCCCTAGAGGCAATTAGTGAGAATCAATCAACAGTTGTTACAGAGTCATCATTAGACAAACTCTGTTGCCAGACTTATTTCATTTAAATTTAACCATCTGCAGTGAGGAGGTTTGAGCCCAAGTCCTCAAAACACTGACCTGGAATCCTACGTTGCTAGCTCAGTGACATTACCACTATACCACTGCATCTTCTGTGAATGATTGTTTAGCAGAATGTAACAGCCAGTGTTTGCAGCTAGTAGACACTGTTTTGAAGTTAGAGATTGTTCTTTCAGGATGAAGGTGAATTTTTTTTTTCTCTCAGGGGATTATGAGACTTTAGAACTCTCTGCCGTGGAATTTAGTCGAGACGGAGTCATCAAACATTTTTAAGTCAAAGGTATTCGGATATATGTTAGGCAGAGGAATCAAATGTTGCCAGGAATTGATGGGAATGTGGAGGTTGGAACCGAAGCAGGTCAGCTATGAACATTTTGAAATGCAGAGCAGGTATGAAAGGCCAAATGGACCACTTCTGCTCTTAATTTATGTGTCTCTAAGTTCTGATGTGGTTAGAAAAAAAGGCTGCAAGGCTTGTAGTTTCTAGACAATTGAGCATTATGAGCAAGAATCTGATGATGGTTCATATAGCCTTGAAAGTGGAGTCACAAGTAAATAGGATAGTGAAGAAGACATTTGGTACACTTGCCTTATCGGTCAGTACATTTGGTGCAGGAGTTAGGAGGTCATGTTGCAGCTGTGCAGAGCATTAGTTAGGGTATTTTTGGAATACTGCATTCAGTTCTGGTCTCCCTGCCATAGGAAAGATGTTGTTAAACTTGAAATGGTGGAGAAAAATTTACAAGGATGTTGCCAGGTTTGGAGGTTTTGAGCTATAGGCAGAGGCTGGATAGGCTGGGGTTATTTTCCCTGGACCGTCAGAGATTGAGGGTGACATTAAGATGTTTATAAAATCATGAGGGGCATGGATAGGGTGAATAGCCAGGATCTTTTTCCCAGGTTAGGGAAGTCTAAAACTAGAGAATATAATTTTAGGGTGAGAGGGAAAAGATATAAAAGGGGTGTAAGGGGCAACTTTTTCACACAGAAGTGGTGCATGTATGGAACGAGCTGAGTATGGAAGTGCTGGAGACTGGGTTAATTACAACATTTAAAAGGCTTCTGGATGGGTACATAAATAGGAAGGGTTTGGAGAGAAATGGGCCAAACAGTGGCGAATGTGACTGGATCAATTTCTGGTTGGCATGGACAAGTTGGACTGAAGGGTTTGTTTCCATACTGTACATCTCTACGATTCTAAGAAGTTGCAGGGAGAAGACCCAGCACAAAATGCAGAGATCAGTCATGGGACAAAAAGTTAAAAGCAGTTTGACAGTCTGATTGTATTTGCTGACCCTCAAAAGATTCCAATCGATGGAAACAATCTGAAACTCAAGACCATAACAAGTAGACATTTTTCAGTTAGCCAACTTTTTGTTTTGTCCTAAATGCAATTTCCATTCACCAACATTGACTTCATTTAAAAATATCAAGTCATCGACAGCTCTTAGCTGATCTGAAACTGGAAGTTGTCTCTAAAAGGATTTTTTGAATATCTCCATCACAGATCATGCTGTAGCTGTTACAACACAGTTTATAAAAAAAATTATTGGACATGCCACTATAGAAGGTAACCCAAGCATCCTAGGGAGAATAACTTTGAGTTATAGTATTCATTCGTAAGCATATTTCTCCGACATTGCAGTATCAACTAGCATTAAGTAGTTGAATTCCTATGCGTACTGTTGTTAGAATACTGAGAATTCTGTGGTAACCTTGTTAATATTGACCTGGTTTAAATATTTCACTATTTATTCCAAGATGGCAGTGGAATAGGGCTCCTGAACTGGAGCTTGTCCACTCTGACTGCTTTTCTTTCTTCTTTTCTCACTTTTTTTTAGTTTTTATTTTATTTCTTCTCTTTATTTACCTTCTTGAATGAACTCGGTTGTGGAGGCAACAGTGGCGACAGCTGCAGCTAGGGGCCCAGGGTAAGGACTTTGGCAATCGGCTATGAGGCGGTTGGTGTGCCCAGGCAGAACTCTGGTGGTCGGTGGCATCATGAGAGTGCTGTGGGCCCAGGGTGGCACCAGAGCAGGAATCCATCAGCCTGTGGTGTGAGGCAGCTGGCGGGCATGGATGGCGGTCGGCAGCGAGATGACAACACAGAGGCACGGGGATCGAGAGGTTGAGCCCAACGCGGGAGAGAGATCGAGCCCAGTGCAGTAGAGAGATTAATCCCAGTGCTGGGAAGATCAAGGCCCACATGGGAGACAGATTGAACCCAGCGCGGAGGAAAGAGTGAGCCCAGCGCGGGGGAAATATTGTTCTCAACACGGTAGAGAGATTGAGCCCTCCTGGCGAAAGCCCAGTGTGGAGCGACTGCAGGCCCATGGCTAAAGAAGGAGTGTAATTTGGAAATTTGAACGTTATTTCGTGTCTACCACTTTGTACTGACAAGGACTACAATGTTGAACTTTTAACTTAGTTCTCTTTTTTCCTGGTTTTTGTCTGAGATTTTTTACCTCAGAACCTTATACCTAGGATGATGCCATGAATTATGGCACTGTAAACTTTTCACTGTACTCCTGTATCCCTGCACTTGATTAAACATGGCAATAAAACCTAATTCTAAAATATAACACGTGGGAGACTTTATTATAGTCAAGTTTGTTAAGAACAGCAGGTGACAGATTTTTTAGCTTGTTACCAAAAGGAAATGAAAATTTTACATTGCACATCAGGTGGTGAAAACATACAAAATAAACACTGAAATTTAAAAAGAAGTCACTTCAAAATCCCAGCACGCTGTTTGCTAAACACGTCAACACATTATAGTTTATAACTGTTAAAAGAGAGTGAGTGGGAGTGAAATATACTTCAGACAGTTGTTGATCGATGATGATTAAACAACAGGTAAAATTTCATTCTTTAGATTATTGAGCATTAAGCTTGAAAAAAGGCAACATCTCATGTGCATTCCTGGGCTGTCCCAACTCTAACAATCACATATAGATAATAATGCAACTGCTATCTCAGTATTGGAGCTAAAAATCAATACAATTATTTATATTGCCACCCACTTCAGGCCCAATTGATCCATATTGGCATGAAATTTTGAACTGAACTTTACTGACTTTCAATAAGTTCACTATCAGAAAGGGACAACTGCTGAATGGTATATTTGTGCATGAGTAAAAATAGAGTCACCTTTCTGAGTACAGAATGAGATCAAGGCAAAGGGGGAACATTTTTAAGGTGAGAGAAGAGAGAGTTAAAAACAACATGGACAATTTTTTTTACACAGAGGGTGATTTGTGTATGGAAAGAACTTCCAGAGGAAGTAGTGAATGTGGGTACAATTACAACATTTAAAAAACATTTGGATAAGTACATGAATAGGAAAGGTTTGGAGGGATCTGAGCCAGGAGCAGGCAGGTGGGACTAGTGTAGTTTGGGATTATGTTTGGAATGGACTAGTTGGACTGAAGGGCCTGTTTCCATGCTGTATAACTCTCAGTGGGTATGGTGGTAAGGATGTACACAATTAATTCACTTTTTGCTCTATGTAGTGATACATACCAAGGGATCTTGTGCCCTTATACTGGCTATAGGTATCAAAATAACAGGAATTTCAATTTATATGGTGCCTTTAATGGAGTACAACATTCTGAAATGCTTTTCAGTAGCATTATACAACAAAATATGATACTGAACCACTTAAGGTTAATGCCATTATGCACCTTAATTCCATGTGATCAAACATTTGGTCAAAAAAATAGCTTTTAAGGAATCAGAGATAGTAGGAATTGCTGATGCTGGAAAATCTGAGATAACAAGGTGTAGAGCTGGATGAACACAGCAGGCCAGGCAGCATTCTAAAGAAGGGTCCAGACCCAAAACATCAGTTTTCCTGCTCCTCTGATGCTGCTTGACTTGTTGTTTTCATCCAGCTCTACACCTTGTTATCTCAGGTTTTAAGGAATGTTGTAAAGCAGGAAACTGAGGTGGAGAGACAGAGAGGAGGACAGAGAGAAGTACAGAGCTTAGAGCCTAGGCAATGGAAGGAATAGCCAGCAATAGTGGCCCAATTAAAATCAGGGATGCTCTTCTTTAAGCAATCTCTCTGGAGATGAAGCTCCAACACCATATCTTTTCCATAACTAAGACTTGTTTGCACTTCTACAACTCGCCCAAAGAATAGTCAAACCGTACTTCAACTGTTAACTCTGTTTCTCTCTCTATACATGCTGTGAGATCTGCTGAGTTTCTCTCACATTTCCTGTTGTTTTAATCCCTGTTCATTCTCTAGGATCACCAATCCTAGAACTATCAAGTCTGACTTTGTCGAGGAAGTTCAGACTCAGACATTTGTGAATCACTAGTGACTGTATTTAACATTTTCCTTGTTTCTGCATGTCTCCAGCTAGCTAATATTTAGCTTCTTGAAATATTTGTTATTTTCAACATGTAAACCAGATAAGATTGCAGATCCTAATAACTGGTTTGAAGAGAGAGCTACAAGAATTCTATGTGACGTAATTTTTCTCTGTTTTTGGAAACCACACTATTCTTAATCTCATTAGATTGAAGGCTGACTGTTCCAAATAAGGTGTATTGATGGTGGAAAGATTTCTCTCATCCAGCACCAAGACCAGGAGGCGTCCGACAAGTCACCAACCTGCATGTAAACTTAGTTTCTCTTTCCAAACATTTTGTCTCATTTGCTAAGTGCTTCCAGTATTTTCTGTTTCTTTTCCAAAAATTGTTGCATGTTTGAAAAGACAGATTTGTCCACATGAAAGAAATTAGGTCAAGAGACAAATTAAAATTGCAATTCATGCAAGGATTATTGTCTATTTTTGATTCCTAAAGCAATTTGGAACTCCATCAATTTTTATCACAGAGACCATGTTGGTTGCATGAACTCAGTCCCATTGCTACAAATATGAATAAATTAGCAAGGTCAGAGTGACAACATTGTGACCTTAACTCTAAACTTGAATAAAGATGATTATCTTCTAATCCTCATTTTCTCAATGTTTCAATGACAAACTTTAATTCTTTAATGATCCAATTCAGTGCAATAACTGAACCAAGTAATTGAAATAGTTCATCATCTTCATGCTGCCCTTGTCCTTAGTTGTGTAATGATCACTTGCCAGAAGTTTTCCTTAACTTCCTCCTCCCTATCATCATCAATCTCACAGTTCTGCAGATGTTTTGGTGTCATCTACGACTTTCTGCGCAGATCATTTGCTACCACCCATGTTGTAACCTGTCACATTCAGTTTGGACTCCAACTAAGGGGCATGTTTCTATGTCTTTTCCTAATAACATATTGTCTGCTTTTCACTCTGCAGTATATTGTGAAATACAGTCAATGAGAAAGCTGAAAAGTAGGGTGACTAAAATGTTTACTGGTTCTGCAGCAACGTCTATCAATTAAACTAATTGAATACAACCCCTTTCTCTTTCAGTCTATGCCTGTGTGTTCCTGAAGACCTTCCTAATCAATGAAAGATGAGAAACGCTCTGTGGTATTTTTCAATAGGATAACTCATAGATTGGAGAGTTGGGCGGAGAAATGGCAGATGGAATTCAATCCAGGCAAATGCAAGGTGATGTATTTTGAAAGATCCAATCCAAGAGCGAACTATACCGTAAATGGAAAAGCCCTGGGGAAAATTGATGCACAGAGGGATCTGGGTGTTCAGTTCCATTATACCCTGAAGGTGGCAACGCAGGTTGATAGAGTGGTCAAGAAGGCATACCGCATGCTTTCATTCATCAGACAGGGTATTGAGTACAAGAGTTGGCAGGTCATGTTACAGTTGTATAGGACTTTGGTTCGACCACTTTTGGAATACTGCGTACAGTTCTGGTCGCCACATTACCAAAAGGATGTGGATGCTTTAGAGACGGTGCAGAAGAGGTTCGCCAGGATGTTGCCTGGTATGGAGGGCACTAGCTATGAAGAGAGGTTGAGTAGATTAGGATTATTTACATTAGAAAGACAGAGGTTGGGGGGGACCTGATTGAGGTCTACAAAATCACAAGAGATATAGACAGGGTGGATAGCAAGGAGCTTTTTCCAAGAGTGGGGGACTCAATTACTAGGGGTCATGATTTCAAGATGAGAGGGGAAAAGTTTAAGGGAGATATGCATGGAAAGTTCTTTACGCAGAGGGTGGTGGGTGCCTGGGATGCATTGCCAGCAGAGGCGGTAGAGGCGGGCATGATAGCGTCATTTAAGATGTATCTAGACAGATACAGGAATGGGCAGGAAGCAGAGGGATACAGATCCTTGGAAAATAGACAACAGGTTTAGATAGAGGATCTGGATCGGTGCAAGCTTGGAGGGCCGAAGGGCCTGTTCCTGTGTTGTAATTTTCTTTGTTCTTTGTTCTTTGTTCAATGGTAGAGATGGTATTCGCCACACTTACTATTAAGAGATACTGGGTAAAGGTTGTTTGAGGCAGCTAGCTACTATGAATCGGGGGGATTCATAGTAGCTAACTGTTTTATCTTGGCTGGCTTTTGTCTGGCTTTTGTTTGTCTTGGGCCTATCCAATGATTAGTGCTAGAAGATGCATCATCATAGGTTATTACAGAACAAGTACTGTTCTTCAATGACAAAAAAGGTTTATTGTACAATACCAATAAATGCAACTGCATTTTGTCCAGCCTATTTACTGGCACATTGCATTTGCTCCCTCTGAAAGCTGGAACAGAATTTCTTGCCTCCACTAAAAAACTGCGTGTGATATTAACAGAATGGATGGAGCCAAATTAACATGAACATTAGGAACAAAAACAAAGTTGCTGGAAAGGATCAGCAGGTCTGGGAGCATCAAGGAAAAAAACAGAGTGACCGTTTCAGGACTGGTGACACTTCTGTAGAACTGATGGTGGCTGGAAAAACATCAGTTTATATGCAGAAAAAAGGGAAGGAGGATTGGGTAGGGAGTAAACGATAGGATAGAACCTAAAGAGAGAGAAGAGCAGTTAGACAGACAAAGAGTTGATAACGATCAGGCTGGGAGGGTGAATAATAGTTAAAGGGGGCTATTTGTCGCTAATTGACATTTTTTTCCTTCACGGATGCTGCCAGGCCTGCTGAGCTTTTCCAGCAACTTTGTTTTTGTTCCTGATTTACAACATCTGCAGTTCTCTCGGTTTTTAACATGAACATTAACTCCTTTGGAATCATTACTTAAATGAAACTTTCCAGCATTAGTGTCGGCCAGGACGGTAGCGCAGGTAAGATTAACAAACTGAAATAATTATTGAACAAAGCAAATGGGCATATTCCAAGACTGAAACCAATAAAAGTGAATTTTCCTTGGCAGTTAAGATTTTTTGTAGCTATGTTCAACTGACGACAGGATTTAGGCCCTTCCCACAAAGATGGGTTTAATGTCATATTCTCATTAGTAACTCCCCAAATAGATGAACAGTTACCATGTGTAAAGCTGAGTAGCAATGATCAGGTCCCATCATTTGTCCTGGAACTTCTAGGCTTCAGGAATAAAGTAACAACTCCAACACAGGACCCAGGGATTGTTACACTGCCAGTGTTCCATTGTTTAGATTGAATATCAAACCATGTTACGATATCATTTGAGGTATTAAATAAACATCCCATGGCACTAGATCATTCATCGCACTATATCAAAAAGTAGTAGGTAAGTTCTCCCCTGTGTTTTGATCAATATTTATTCCTCCACCAACTTCACGAAATCAGATGATCAGGTCATTTATCCCATTTTTTGGGAGGCTATTATTCACAAATTGGTTGCTACATTTCCTACGTTGCTGTGACAAGGCTTCAAAATCACTTTATAGTCTGTTAAATGCTTTAGGATGTCCTGCTGTGATGAAAAGGTGTGCAATTGTAAATCTTCCTTTCTTTAATTCAGGAGCAGGAAATTCTACCTTTGGGATGTACTGTACATATAAAAGGAACTGCAAGGAAGGCATGAAAGGAATAGTTCCTCAAGGTTGAGATACCACCATTGTGGCATGGCATATAGTATACGCTGCAGTATAATGGCCTGATCTTCCTGTGAGTGTGGATTGTTACTGGGAGTAGAGGACTTCAGTATTACCTTTTACATTCAGTTAATTGTAGAGCATTTCTAGCTCCAATAAACAAAACAGCAGCCACATGCAATCTCTACATTCCCTTACCCTCTCAGCATCTTGAAATTGCACATGACAGAAGGGTCCTAATATCATCTAACTTGGTCAGACAGATCGTGGAAATTTCACATTAGATTGTGCTGTAAAGCAGAAGCCATAATGCCTGTCTTCTCAAAGAACAAAGAAAAAGAGAACAAAGAAAACTTACAGCCCAGGAACAGGCCCTTCGGCCCTCCAAGCCTGTGCCGAACCAAATCCACTGTCTAAACCTATCACCCAATTCCTAAGGATCTGTATCCCTCTGGTCCCCACCTACTCAGGCATCTGTCCAGACGCACCTTAAGTGAATCTACCGTGCCTGCCTCTACTACCTCTGCTGGCAACGCATTCCAGGCACCTACCACCCTCTGTGTAAAGTACTTTCCGCGTGTATCCCCCTTAAACTTTTCTCCTCTCACCTTGAACGCGTGACCCCTTGTTATTGAATCCCTCACCCTGAGAAAAAGCTTATCTCTATCAACCCTGTCTATACCCTTCATGATTTTGAAGACCTCAATCAGGTCCCCCCTCAATCTCCTTTTTTCTAATGAAAACAATCCTAACCTACTCAACCTCTCTTCATAGCTAGCACCTTCCATACCAGGCAACATCCTTGTAAACCTTCTCTGTACCCTCTCCAAAGCTTCCACATCCTTTTGGTAATGTGGCGACCAGAACTGTACACAGTATTCTAAATGCGGCCGAACCAAAGTCTTGTACAATTTTAACATGACCTGCCAGCTCTTATACTCAATACCCCGTCCGATGAAGGCAAGCATACCATATGCCTTCTTGGCCACTCTATCCACCTGTGCAGCCACCTTCAGGGTACAATGGACCTGAACTCCCAGATCTCTCTGCTCATCAACTTTTCCCAAGGCTCTTCCGTTTACAGTAAAGTTCGCTCTAGAATTAGACCTCCCAAAATGCATCACCTCACACTTGCCCGGATTGAACTCCACCTGCCACTTCTCCACCCAACTCTCCAGTCTATCTATATTTTCCTGTATTCTTTGACAATCCCCTATGCTTTCTGCTACTCCCCCAATCTTCGTGTCATCTGCAAACTTACTGATCAGACCACTTATGCCCTCTTCCAGATCATTTATGTATATCACAAACAACAGTGGCCCCAGCACTGATCCCTGTGGAACACCACTGGTCACCTTTCTCCATTTCGAGAAACTCCCTTCAACTACTACTCTCTGTCTCCTGTTGCTCAACCAGTTCTTTATCCACCTAGCTAGAACACCCTGCACACCATGTGACTTCACTTTCTCCATTAGTTTACGATGGGGAACCTTATCAAACGCCTTACTAAAGTCCATGTAGATGACATCTACAACCCTTCCTTCATCTATCAACTTGGTCACTTCCTCAAAGAACTCTATTAAGTTAGTAAGGCATGATCTCCCCTGCACAAAACCATGTTGCCTATCACTGATAAGCCCGTTCTTTTCCAAATATAAATAGATTCTATCCCTCAGTACCTTCTCCAGCAACTTTCCCACCACTGACGTCAGGCTTACTGGTCTGTAGTTACTGGGAATATCCCTACTACCCTTCTTGTACAGGGGGACAACATTAGCAACTCTCCAGTCCTCCGGCACTTCACCTGTGTTTAAGGATGCTACAAAGATATCTGTCAGGGCCCCAGCTATTTCCTCTCTCGCCTCCCTCAGCATCCTGGGATAGATCCCATCCGGTCCTGGGGATTTGTCCACCTTAATATCCTTTAGCCTACCCAACACATCTTCCCTCCTTATGTCAACGTGATCCAGAGTAAACAAACTTCTATCTCTAATCTCAACATTCATCATGTCCCTCTCCTCAGTGAACACTGATGCAAAGTAATCATTGAGAATCTCACCCGTTTTCTCAGGTTCAACACAAAACCTTCCTTCCTTATCCTTTAGTGGACCAACCCTTTCTCTAGTTACCCTCCTGCTTCTTATATATGAATAAAAGGCCTTGGGATTCTCCTTAATTCTGTTCGCTAAAGTTATTTCATGACCCCTTTTAGCCCACTTGATTCCTCGTTTAAGATTGGTCCTACTCTCCCGATATTCCTCCAAGGACCGTTCTGTTCTTAGCTGCCTGGACCTTATGTACGCTTCCCTTTTCCTCTTGGCTAGTCGTACGATTTCTCCTGTCATCCACGGTTCACGAATCTTTCCTTTCCTATCCCTTGTTTTCAAAGGGACATGCCTATCCTGCACTATCTTCAACCTATCTTTGAAAGCCTCCCACATATCAAATGTGGACTTCCCTTCAAATAGCTGTCCCCAATCCACATTTCCCAGCTCCTGCTGAATTTTGATATAATTGGCCTTGGCCCAGTTTAGTATTCTTCCCTTAGGACCACTCTCATCTTTGTCTACGAGTATTCTAAAACTTACAGAATTGTGGTCACTATTCCCAAAGAAATCCCCCACTGCAACTTCTACCACCTGGCCTGGCTCATTCCCCAACACTAGGTCCAATATGGCCCCTTCCCTGGTTGGACTATTGACATACTGCTCTAGAAAACTTTCCTGGATGCTCCTTACAAATTCTGCCCCATCCAGACCTCTGACACTAAGTGTATCCCAGTCAATGTTGGGAAAATTAAAATCTCCCATCACCACCACCCTGTTACCTCTACATCTTTCCATAATCTGTTGACCTATTTGTTCTTCTACCTCACGCTCACTGTTGGGAGGCCTGTAGTACAGCGCCAACAATGTAACTGCACCTTTCTTATTTCTCAGCTCTACCCATAATGCCTCACTGCTCAAGCCTTCCATAGTGCCCTCCTTTAGCACAGCCGTGATATCATCCCTGACCAGCAATGCAACTCCTCCCCACCTTTTACATCCCTCCCTGTCCTGTCTGAAGCATCTATATCCTGGGACATTTAGTTGCCAATCATCCCCTTCCTTCAACCAAGTCTCTGTGATCGTAATAACGTCATATTCCCAGGCACTAATCCAAGACCTAAGTTCGTCTGCCTTACCCACTATACTCCTTGCATTAAAGTATATGCACTTCAGACCACCAGTTCCTTTGCGTTCATCTGCTCTCTGCCTACTCGTCCCCTTGGTAATGCTAACTTCATGATCCTTACAGTCTCTAGTTTCCACCTCACTGTCTACTAGTCTTCTCCTCTGGTTCCCAGACCCCTGCCACATTAGTTTAAACCCTCCCCAACAGCCCTAGCAAAAACTCCCCCTAGGACACTAATTCCAGTCTGGTTCAGGTGTAGACCATCCAATTTGTAATAGTCCCACCTTCCCCAGAACCGGTCCCAGTGTCCCACAAATCTGAACCCCTCCCTCCTACACCATCCCTCTAGCCACGTGTTCATCCTGCCTATTCTTTCATTTCTACCCTGGCTAGCACGTGGCACTGGTAGCAACCCTGAGATCACTACCTTTGAGGTCCTCCTCTTTAACTTCTCTCCTAGCTCCCTGAATTCTGCTTTCAGGACCTCATCTCATTTTTTACCTATATCATTGGTGCCTATATGCACCACAACAACTGGCTGTTCATCCTCCCTTTTCAGAATGCTCTGTAGCCGATCGGTGACATCCCTGACCCGAGCACCTGGGAGGCAACATACCATCCGGGAGTCCCGTTTTCGGCCACAGAACCACCTATCTACTCCCCTTACAATAGAATCCCCTATAACTATGGCCCTATCAGTCTTTTTCCCGCCCTTCTGAACAGCAGTGCCCGCCATGGTGCCATGATCCGGGCAACTGCTGCCCTCCCCTGGTGAGCCATCTCCCCCAACAGTATCCAAAACGGTAAGATTTATTCTTCGAATGTTAATGAATTATGCTAATTTGGTGCAAGTTGCAAATCCCAATTACAAATTATATTAGACGTCCATTTTCAGATGAACAATAATGGTCCATTAGCTGAAAGTTTCAGTATTAGAGACTTGCATGGAATGTGACATCCCTCATCCTGTAAGTCAAGCATATGACATAAGTCATACTTATATTTGCTAAAAACAACTAAAGCAAAAATGAAAAGATTGTTAGACTTTTACAGAAAGAACACTGGAAAATTGTGTTCATTACTGCAACCATATGTCAAATAATTTGGCTTTGTGCATTTAATAAATAATTAATATGTAATATCTGTGACTTACAGTATAACGTTAGTTTAAAATACTAGACAAACTAAACAACTGAAAGCCATTCATGACCCAAAACAATACAGCACCATCATGAAGTTCATATGCCCAGCCTCCTCTGGTGAGTGAAAATAGGAGATCATTAAGGGTGGCACGGTGGCTCAGTGGTTAGCACAGCTGCTTCACAGCACCAGGGACCCGGGATTGATTCCACCCTCAGGCAACTGTCTGTGTGGAGTTTGCACATTCTCCCTGTGTCTGTGTGGGTTTCCTCTGGGTGCTCTGGTTTCCTCTCACAATTCAATGCAGGTTAGGTGGATTGGCCATGCTAAATTGCCCATAGTGTTCAGGAATGTTTAGGTTAGGTGGGTTAGACATGGAAAATGCAGGGGTAGGGGAATTGGTCTGGGTGGGATGCTCTTCAGAGGGGCAGTGTGGACTTGTTGGGACCAATAGCCTGTTTCCACACTGTAGGGATTCTGTGGTTAGCCAGCTTGGCACACATGTAGCCATCTTATAGTTCTTCATCAAATCTACCTCTTTTAGGAAGCTACACAGAATGGAATTAACCTTAGTTTCCAATATGTCCAATATGCTCTAGGAAAGATATCATTGAGCTGGAGAGGGTTCAGAAGAGGTTTACCAGGAATTTGCCAGCTTTGGAAGTTTTGAGTTCTAAAGAAAAGTTGCATAGGCTGGGACTTCTTTGAAGGAACAAAGGATATTGAGAGGTGACCTTATAGAAGTTTACAAAATCATGAGGGGTTTAGATACGATTAATGATACATGCCTTTTTCTGAGGATGGGATATTTCAAGACTAGGGGGCGTATTTTTAAGGCGAGAGGAGAGAGATTTAAAAAAGACATGAGGGACAAATATTTTACATAAAGGGTGGTTCACATGTGGAATGAACTTCCTGAGGAAGTGGTGGATGTGGACACAATTACAATGTCTAAAAGACACTTGGATAAGTGCATGAATAGGAAAGGTTTGGAGGGATTTGGGCCTGGAGCAGCCAGGTGGGACTAGTTTATTTTGAGATTATGTTTGGCATGGACTAGTTAGACCAATGGGTCTATTTCTGTGCTGTATAATTCTATGACTATATGTTATCATATCCTTTTATCCTACTTTCTGACAAGCACCTATTTAAACTATTCTGTAAACTCAACAAGGCCTGAGCTTCAACCTCCTCGTCTGATAGCACATTCCACAACCTCACATCCCAAAAAGGTTACCCCTAATGCCTGACTTAACACTCTTGGTTTTAAACTTATTTTTTACCCCACCCTCCATCAAATCATCTATGTGAAACCCAGAATTGCACACATCAATTGTGATTTCATAAAAACTCACCACTCTATTGCAATTTTTATATTACGTATTGCTTGCCACAAAATCCAGTATCCCCAGCTTCTTATGGCCTTATCTGGCAGATTTTCCCAGATGACCAGTATATCGTACTGGGACAAGTTGTTTAAGGCAATCTGTTGCCTTTAATCCTCATTTGTCTTTCTTTTCCCTTGCACCCATTTATTGATTAATGGTAGAGGACACAATACTACAGAGAGTAGCTACAGAAGAGACTTTTTTTTTGATAACAGGAAGATTTATTGCTTGATAGCAATAAGTGCAACTGCATTTGGTCAAGAATAATTTCTAGGACCTTAGAGAGGCAGTAAAGACAAATCTAATTCCTCCGATAGCCTCGTCTCCTTGTCTCCATGTACAGATTGCATGTGAGATCAGTAGAATGGCTGGATCCAACCTAATATTAATGTTAGCCCCTTCAGACCTGGTATTATACCATTCCATACTGTATTATACCATTTCCATATACCATTATACAATCAGAGGCATAATAAAATACAATCACCATTTCTCCATCTAGTCCAAAATCAGGAAATTCATCAGTGTCAGCAGAATGGATGTTTCACCATTTTCTGAGAATGTACTCTGTTCAGACTTTGTAAAATCATCGGTCTTTTGCTTGACCTGGTTGATCTAGGATCAGTTGTCTGCTGAGGATCCCTTGTTTATGAATAACTCTTGAGAAGGACATCATTCTTTGCAGACATTGTTGTTAATCCATTCCCTTATCTGGAGGATCTCTAAACATTTGAAGAAAACTGCTCAGTTGAAATAAGTTCTTTTTTCCTTTTAGCATCCTGAATTTCTGGATCAAGCAATCACTTTCTCTTTGGAACACGAAGTCCCTTTTGTGCAAAGTCATGGATTATTAGACCAGATGCTTTCTTCTTCTTGACCATGTCTTGGATTTCTTGATGTTGTTTTGGCTTCGATGGAGTCTTACGGAGTTTACTTCTTTCGATTTGTCGATCAGGCTGGATGTTTTTAGTCTCCTTAGTGATTGTTTGAGTAGTCAAGTAAACATTTTTCAGACTCTCAGTCACATTACTGGAAAATTACTGAGTGACCAGCACAATCTTGCATTGGCTATTCTGTTGTTTGAATATGACCAGTAAAAGATTCTTAAATCTGATCAATTTGGTGAATTGCTCATTTTTGCTCTCAGTTTTCGTTTCTTGTAAATTTTGCTCAGTTCTAACACCTGATCTGCCTTTGGTGATGGCCGGAGTGTTTGCCAGACTTGACAGTGTTGTACAATCACAAATTTCACAATGTGCTAAGAGATATTCGATTTCCTTTGAGAGATCTGTCCACCACACCACTAACTGAGCTCTGGCTGAAAGCCTGGCAATGCCTAAGTGGTCCCAGTGTAGAATTTCCAATACATATTCCTGAAGGAAATCTGAAGTATCCAGACTTTTATCATACATTCATAAATCTTTCACGATTGTGAATTCTGCTCGTGCTCAATGTATGTGTTCTTGGTCAACTTGCTGGACATTTGGTCTGGCCACCCTTCCACACAATACTGCTGAATGGTTGGGCAGTCTTGGCCATTCTTTTAACCTTTCCATATTGAATTAAACATTCCTTTGCATGCTGGCCACCATCACTTCTTAGACCTTTGAAACATTTCTTGTCTGCCATTATATGTAATTTTAGCAGCTTCTTTCCTCTTTGTTTGGAGTTTGTTCAGTCCAGCACATTATATAAATTATTGGCATAGATGTTGAAACAGAAGCAGTTCCAGAAATGAACACAACTGGGTCTTCTTAGTTTCATTCTAGCCACTTTGCAATACTGCCCGTAACGCGCACTCTCGGTTTCCTCGTACCTATTACTTTTGTGTTAATGGACTATAAGACAAACCTACCAGTCCCACATTGGTGAATACTTGTGTTCCTTATTAATAAACAGTAAGTTATAAAGAGGATGACAGGAGAGCTCTATATTCGCATGCTATGACAGATGAACATGCTCCAGCTGCTGTGTCACATTTTGCCAGGCATCACTTCCTGGGTACATATTCAGTATTATTCTAATCAGAGCACTGTGCTGTCTTAAGGATGACAGTCAGTATATCTTTAAGAGGTGTTCTCCTGATAGCATTGCTGTACCATAGCATGTGACCTGAGGGTATAAAGATCTTAGAATCCATCTTATTTCAGGATAACTTGAAGCATGACATGCGACTGGAAGCATGCTGTTCTGTGTGAGAACTAATTTAATATAAGCTTGGATACAATGTGCTTGAGGGATATAATGTTATTGTTGGCTATGATAACTGCCAATTGGATTCTTCAGTGTCACAACAGACATCTTCACTCTCTTTGATTGTGAAGCATAACAAATTCATTGCTAAATCTGGTATAATACTCTACTGGAGGCAAAATCACTTCATGGTTAGCAGCAACAGTTTCCTCAAAAAGTACTCCAAAATCTTGGTGGCAAGCAGGTCATGCTGGTTCAGGAAACTGGTCACGTTACCCATAAGCTGGAAAACAGGTGATTGGGCAGATGGCAAAGTTAAGGCCCTTCACTGAGTATTAAGTGAACACTTAAGGGCCTTAATTGCTGGCAAGCCAAGGAAGTCAGCCATGGACTTTCTTGCCAGTGCTTAATTTTAAAAAATTGCATGAAGCAAGTAAGGAACTCTCCTGGGAAAACTGAGTTCCGAGGAAGGGCCACCAGACCCAAAACATTAACTCCATTTTTTCCTCCACAGGTGCTGTCAGACCTGCTGAGCTTTTCCAGCAACTTTGTTTTTTTCCTAATTTACAGCATCTGCAGTTCTTTCAGTTTATGTATGATGGAATAATCCTCACTTGCCTGAATGAATGCAGCTGCAATGACACTCAGGAAGCTTGACACCATCCAGGACAAAGCAGCCGGCTTGATTGTCACCACATCCGTAAACATTTCACTCCTTCCTCCATCCATAATCAGTAGTAGACTTTTTTAAAAAATTCCTTCCTGACTTCATTTGTTCCCCTTACAAGCACTGATTTTCAAAAGAAATCTTGAAATCTGGGAAATGTTAATAAACACAGTTGATTGAAAGGGTTAATATTTGATAGAGTGCAGATTGTGATGACAACGGCAGGAATTGGTCAGAGTAATGAAGGCGCTTGTAGAAGTTATACCTGATGCTAGTGTGTTCCTAACAATCTCTACAGTAATCTAGATCATAGTTATGCAACTTCTGTAATGTAATTACTCAACAAGAGTCTTCTATTTCAAGCAGAAATGGGTTACACTTAGACACAGAACCACCAACCCACACAACAGATCAGATAATCCATGAGATACTTCCTCAAGCCTATCATTTCAAATTGAAAAAAATTCAGAACAGTTAAAATCCCCTAAGTACATTTTTAAAAACAATTCCTAAGAAATGCCTCTATTCCATAAGGCATAAAAGCAAAGTAAGACAATGATCTTAGAATCATGGAAAGGTTACCACACAGAAGGAGGCCTTTCAGCCAATTGTATCAGTGCCAGCTCTCTGTAGGAACATAACGTCCCAGGGCCACACCCCATATTTTCTCATAACCTCAAGATGTTTCCTCTTCAGCTACTGATCTTTTGACAATCATGATTGAGTTAGTTGCCACCATATTCTCAGGCAAAACTTTTCACATCTTCACCAATTTTAACATCACGGATTTTGAAATTTTTAACTTTATTTTTTAATAGCAATTAAAAATGTTCTTCATGTCGCTACTGCATCTTTGAATCAAGCCAGTGCCTCCAGTTCTCAGTCCTTTGATCAATGGGAACATTTTCTTTCCATCTATTCTGTGCAGGCTCCTCAATGTTTTGAATACCTCTATCAAATCTCCTGCCCAACTCCAGAGACTACATCCCCAGAGTCACCAAACTATCTAGGAAACTGAAGTTCTTTATTGCTGAAAATATTCTCATGATTTTTTTCCCTCTTGAATGCCTTAGCATCGTTCCTCAATATGAATGTTAATAAACAGGCTTTGAGAGTTTGGTTTTAAATTTTAAAACTCTGCTTTGAAATTACAATGTTCTTCCCAATACTTGCATTGGAATCCACATAGTAAAGAAAAACTCTCTTCAAGTTTCTTCTCAGACCTAGTACTTTAATGTTAGTGACAGAATAGAATTACTGCTGAAGAAACTTAGAAATGAATATTAACCAATGCTCCTTCACAAATTTAAACTTGAATAAGAAAGTCCGACCTCATCTTCACGTCTTTTTAAACAATTGCAGATGTACTGAAGTCACACAATGCTGAAAAACTGACTGGAAGGGATACATTATTTTTCTACCTTCACACGGTATTCATACGTATTTGTATACGAACAAACGTCCTACGCAGATTCTGGTGGCAGCAAAGGTTTAACGAAAAAAATCTTGCATACAAAGACTATTGAAGGGACAATAAAAAGACAAATAGCAAGCAGTGCATTAGTGGAATTGAAGTGGACTACACACATCCTTCATACCTTCAGCAAACAGCAGGCTCATCATAATACAGCATGCGGACCTCAGCAAAAAGATGACCTTAAGCTCAGCAGAATGCAAAGTTTCCAAAGCCGACAACAACCCTCCCTGTTCTAGCAAATGCAGCCTTCCTTACTGCTGAACAAAATCTGCAGCTGTACGGGATGGCCACTCTTGGAATACTGTGTTCAATTCTGCTTTCCCTGCTAAAGGAAAGATGTTGTTATACTTGAAAGGGTTCAGAAAAAGATTACAAAAATGTTGCCAGGTTTGGAAGATTTGAGCTGCAGCGCGAGATTGAATGGGCTGGGGTTATTTTCCATGGAGTGTCAAAGGCTGATGTTTTTATAAAGGTTTATAAAATCCTGAGGGCCACATATAACGTGAATGGCCATTGTCTTTTCCCCAGGGCAGGAGACTCAAACGCTAGAGGGCTTAGGTTTAAAGTGAGAGGGGAAAGATTTAAAAAGGACCTGAGGGGTAACTTTTTTCATGCAGATAATGATGCGTGTATGGAATGAGCTGCCAGAGGAGGTGGTGGAGGCTGGTACAATTATAACATTTAAAAGGCATCTGGATGGGTATATGAATAGGAAGGGTTTAGAGAGATATGGGCCAAATGCTGGAAAATGGGACTCGATTAATTTAGGATATTTGGTCTGCATGGATGAGTTGGACCGAAGGGTTTGTTTCCATGCTGTATACCTGTAAACAAGAGAAAATAAAGACTGGAAGCTTTTGTCCCCACACTTACTTTGGATGATGTTTATAAGTTACACAAAAGAGCAGAAGCAAAGATTTGCAATGCACTCTCTTAAATGATATGGGACTTGTCAGAAATTGCACAACATGATTTCAAACTGAAGAGGGTAAATAACTAGTTACCAGATTATGAATGTAGGAAGAAATATTGGCCCAGATTTTGCTGCAGCAGAGCATTCATGTTGCACCAGATAAAGTTTTATAAATATCCTTTAGATTAATAATTTTTCTGTCCTGTACATCACTAGAAGTATAAAGTCACCATGATCCCAAAGTACTGCTCTGTCATTAGACTGAGATGACTGGGATTGAGTTTACTAAAAGGGTCACCACATCTCAGGTGAGGAGAGACATTGAGAAGGGGAGTCTCTCATGATACCCTCAGCCAGTGCCACATTTGAAACCATGCACTTGGCATCAGTCTGCATTCAAAACGAAAGATCTAAGATAACCAACTCCCACCGGAAGTATGAGTTGATACAGATACAAAACTCAAATGGTAAAAAACAACAGATACAATGTGCATCAATTGCAATTGATAAAAAAACTTAAGAAAACAACATACCTGGGATATTTGGTTGGTTGTTACATTGGCCTGGTGCGACTCTGAACTGGCCAGTGGCTTGATGCATTGTTGAACTTCATGTTTCCCAGTCTGACCCACAGCCTAAACTACCTTACCCAAAACCAGAAAAGCTCCAGAATCAAGCATGGCTGGAGGCACTGGCGTGATAAAGACAACAGGATTGGCAGTACATCTCCTGAAGCAATGGGATTTATAGATTGAGACAAAAAAAGACATAAGGAGAAGGAAATGGGAGCAAATGAAAGTCAGATTTTGAGACCGAAATTAAGAGAGGGATGAAAATTTGGATTCGGATTAGAAGAGGAAAAACAATGGGAAAATAATAAGAAAAAAAGTAACTGGAGTAAAATGTAATATCTGTAACAGGTTTATGAGCTGCGAATGTGATTGTATTGAAGAAACATACATCTCCGTATCAGATTGTTACTAATCAAATCAAGAACCATTTCTAAGTGTCATTGACAAGCTTAAATACAATATTTCCATGAGACTCAGCGCAGCAAGTTAACATTTTCACAAAGCTAACAGCAGAGCACGAAAGAACCTCATGCAATTTGTGGAGGTTCACAACTCCTGGGGTGTTGCTTCCTCGTTAAAGCTCAAAGCAGGAAATAAAAACATGGACATCTCTTTCATACAGGTGTGTGTGCATGCGTATGTAAAGAGAACAACCCCCAGAATGGAGAGAAGAGCTGAATCAAGGATATGTCAGACTAAAGTGAATGGCAGGGCTTATGCATCCTACTGTGTGAATTGGATTCATAACATACAACATTATAATTTTCAGGGAGAAAGGTTTCATCCAGTTATTATCTACACTCTGGACAAAAGAAGATGAAAACGAAGGATGGGAAAGGAACTGATTTAGGCCTATGAAATATTAAATGTTTTATATAAAGCAAATCCATAATATGCTTAAAAAATTAAACAGGTTCGGAGAATCAAATGTCAGTATCAAAAAAGAAATTAAAATTAAAATCAAAATCATGAAAAAGATGATAAGTACTGAGAATAATTGGCTAAGCAGGGAAATAAAGATTGGCTAAGGGATTTGAAAAAGTCAGAAGATGAACTTCAGTGTGTAAAATGACACCTAATTATCCTCACTTACCTTGCACAGTTTTAGATGGGCAGAAATGTCAGTGGTTTGATGATGAACAATTCTCCCTTATTTTGAAGAGAAAAGAGTGAATTTTAAATTGTCAAGCATATGACAGTGAATAGTGAATGTAACTTTTCTGTCGTGGCAAATGTCTATTCGTGCTGAATTTTTTTCCAGATCCATCGTCCACCGCTACCCACCTGCCATTACCTCATCTGTACCCCATTACCTCCTCCCTCTAATGTCCCTCCCCTCAATCGACCATGTTCTATAAATTTCAACTCCATTGATTGCTCATGTCCTGTCTTGCACCCTTGCCATGCTCATCTGTTTTGCCTTCCAATATAACATTTGCAACATTTCTATCCTTTTCTATTCCATGGTCTTTCCACCTTAACCCTCTGCTCCAGCCCTACACACTCTTAGAACTTTGCATTCTTCCAACACTGGCCCTTTTATCTCCAACAACAACACCTCTCAGTCCTAAACTTCACAATTCCCCCCTAAATTTCCCCAAATCTCTAAATAAAAACCAAAAGAACTGCAGATGCAGTTAATCAGGAACAAAACAAAGTTGCTGGAAAAGCTCAGCAGATCTGACAGCGTCTGTGAAGAAAAAAAAGAGTTGATGTTTCGGGTCTGGTGACCCCTCATCATTTCTGAGGAAGGGTCACCAGTCCCGAAACGCCCTCGACCGTGTCTCCCGCATTTCCCAGAACACATCCCTCACGCCCCGTCCCCGCAACAATAACCAAAAAAGAATCCCCCTCGTCCTCACATACCACCCCACCAACCTCCGGAAAAATCCAACGCATCATCCTCCGACACTTCCGCCATCTGCAGTCAGACCCCACCACCAAAGACATCTTTCCCTCCCCACCCTTATCTGCCTTCCGGAGGGACAACTCCCTCCGCGACTCCCTTGTCCGCTCCACACTCCCCTCCAGCCCCACCACACCCGGCACTTTTCCTTGTAACCGCAGGAAGTGCTA
>JAHRHZ010000035.1:8895890-8910098 GCA_024137785.1 Ginglymostoma cirratum | reverse complement strand
CTCCTCTCCACCTATCCTCTCCTCTATCCATCCTCTATCCGCCTCCCCCTCTCTCCCTATTTATTTCAGAACCCTCTTCCCCTCCCCCATTTCTGATGAAGGGTTTAGGCCCGAAACGTCAAGTTTTCCTGCTCCTATGATGCTGCTTGACCTGCTGTGTTCATCCAGCCCCATGCTTGTTATCTCACACTGATGTTGGTTTTGCTAGAGTTCCTTAATGCCACGCTCGGTTAAATGTAGCCTTAATATCAAGGGCAGTCACTCTCACCTACCTTTTTGAATTCAAATATTTTATCCATGTTTGAACTGGATTTGTAATGAGGTCAAGAGCTGAGCGGCCCCAACAAAACCCATTTTGGGTATCAGCAAGCAGAATAGTGCTGGGCAGGCATTGTTTGATAGTGCAGTTGCCTTCTGTCACTTTATTGTGATCAAGACTGGATTGACAGGGTGGTAATTGGTCAGGTGGGATTTGTCCTACTTTTTGTGTCCAGAATATACATGGACAATTCTTGACTTTATCAGGTAAATGTTGAACCTGGACTGGAAGAACCTGGCTGGGGGTGCAGCACGTTCTGGAAAATACATCTTCAGGAACTTTGCAAGAATGTTGATAGCCTTTGCTGTATCCAGTGCCTTCGACCATTTCTTGGTATGAACTGAGGTGAATTGAATTAGTTACAGAATAGCATCTGTGATGCTGCGAACATCTGGAGGAGGCTGTGATGGATCATTCACTTGGTACTCATACCTGAAGGTTGTTGCAAATGTTTCAGTCTTATCTTTTGCACTTCACTGAGGAAGTGTTTACTTGTCCACCAATATCCATGACTGGATATGGCAGAACTGTGGAGCTGAAATCCGACACGCTGTTTATTGAATCACATATCCCTCTTTATTGCTTCCTGCTTTTGCTGTTTGGGCAGTTAGTAGTTCTTCCTTTTAGCTTCACCAGATGAGTCCAGTGCTGCTTCTGGCATACCCTCTTTTACTTGTCAATAAACCAGGCTTGACGTCCTGACTAGATGGTAGTGGCAGAGCGTTGAATATGCCATGTAATGAGGTTGCAGATTGTGTTTCAATATAATTCAGCTGCTGCTGATGTCCCATGGTGCCTCATGGCTTTCCAATCTTGAGCTACCGGATCTGTTCAAAATCTACCCCATTTAGCGCAGTGATAGTGCTACACAAAATGATGTAGCATACTCTCAGTGTGCTATGCTGTTCTAATGAAGCTCAACATAAGCTCAAAGAACAACATCTCACCTCTCAGTTAGACATTCCATAGCCTTTAGGACAAAGCAATGAGCTTGTCATTTTCTGATCATAATCATAGCTTGCTTTATTTCAGAAATTAGCTTTTAGTAAAGGTGATCATAGATCATAGAATCCCTACAGTGTGGAAATAGGCCCTTTGGACCAACGAGTCCACACTGACACTTGAAGCATCCCACCCAGATCCTTTCCCCTATAACCCATCTAATCTACATATCCCTGAACACGATGGGCAATTTAGCATGGCCAATCCACCTAGCCTGCTCATCTTTCGCCTGTGGGGGCAAACTGTAGCATCCAGAGGAAACCCACACAGACACAGGGAGAATGTGCAAACTCCAAACAGACAGTCACCTGAGGGTGGAATCAAATGCTAACCACTGTGCCACCGTGCATCCCCATTTAGGAGTGATCACTTAGGACTGAGACAAGGAGAAGTTACTTCACTTCACTTAAACAGTTATGCATTATAGGAGCCCAGAAGGTTGTGATTGCCTCATCACTGAATATATAAAGTTGAGGTAGACAGGTTTTTGTTCTCTCAGGAAATCCAGCAAAAAGAGGAATATGCAGGATAGTGGATTTGAAGCCCAAGATCAGCCATTGACAGCTTATCCCTGCATTTTCTTTTTCCTTTGTGTTTTCATATTCTGCTATTCCTATGTACACTTCCACTAAGCCCCATCTTTTCTTGCTTAACTTGTTGCATTCCCACCTTCTTTTGCATCACACCATCACCCGTTAACATAATCTCTGCTGCTTTCCATGTTCCACAGATGTTCTGTTTTATTCTGAAATCCACAGCTCACCAGGCAAACCTCAACTTTTCCCTGATTCTGTATTTGCTTCAAAGTTCCAGCATCTTCCAAAAGGCAGTCAATCTAAAAAATTAAAGCTGGCTCTCCTCCAGTGGATGTGCCTGACTTCTTGTTCATTATCCAAGCTAATCATTATTGTGAATTACTTATTTAGCATACAACTCTGATAAGTCAGTATGAGCCCCTACTAATAGTTTTATTTCAATGAAGAACAGAAAGAGCGCAGATAGACATCAGTTGAAACTGTCAAAAGTAATTTAGAGCATTTTTTAATTTCAAAAATCTACCTTACGCATAAAAATATCTTTATACGTATACATAGTCACTGAAGTAGTTCAATTCTGTACAGCAGCATATGAAGAAAACAAACAGACATTGAAGTTTGGACCTATCCAACAAACAGACCAAAGGCATTTCTGATGAAGGCTCTAGGTCCGAAACGTCAAGCTTTCCTGCTCCTATGATGCTGCTTGGCCTGCTGTGTTCATCCAGCTCCACACCTTGTTATCTCTGATTCTCCAGCATCTGCAGTACCTATTATCTCAAAGGCATCTCTTACTTGTCCAAGATTATACTTATATATGATTGAGGTACCGGGAAGGTCCAATGAACTGAACAGACCCCATTTACCTTCAGCGGAAAGACCTCGAGGCAATGATCTTTCCCCACTGCGCCTTGGCGGTAGCTATCCCAGGCTTTAGTTTGCCCCTCAGCACATAGTCCTGCACCTTGGAATGTATCAAACTGCAACATTTGGTTGGAGTAACTCCTTACTTGGGAAGACCAATAAATTGTGGGCAGACCAAAGAGCGCTTTTCACCAAGTTGATGATCCTCCAGGCGCAGTCGATGTTTGTCTCGGTGTGCATCCCAGGGGAACAGGCTGTAGAGTACAGAATCCTGTGTCACTGAGCTGTTCAGGATAAAAGTCGACAAAAACCACTGCATCTCTATTCATACTTTCTTTGCAAAGGCATATCTGACAGATAAAGTCCTTGAAATTTGAGAATCTGCTTATTCTACCACATAAATCTCTCATTTGTTCCACAGCAGTAGACCCATATGTCTGAGTGCTCATATTAGCCCCAGTGAAACTGGTATTATCATCATAGTCAGAAGCTGGAATTTTAATGTGTCCATTGCTGGAGATGTATTATGGAAGTGATTGATGAGTGAGTGAAGAAATGAGTGTTAATGATATCAACACCGTCTTTGTTATTCAAATGAATGTTGTACAACTCTGACTCAACCTGTTACATTTCACTGATAAGACAGGTTTTAAAACATTCTCGCATTGAAGTTAATGCAACCATCACCTTTCATGACAACGTACAAAAAATGAGTCTAACAAAAATTGACAAGCAATTAAGGAGCAGGTACTGCAGGTCAAAAGTTGAATAGAATATTTTCTCTACCTTTGGGGGATTGAATTACCTCTGCCGTGTAGCTTTGAAAAAGGATAGCTCTTTTTCACAGAATATCGAATTCTTTGTACGTTTGAAATCTGTGCTTCAAAATGATTTTTTTTATATTCATTTATGCTTCTTGGTAATGTTTTAAAAAGTACATCTTAACCAACCAGGTCTTTAAAGGTTAACACTGATAACCACTGTTGAGCATGAAAAAGGTCAAAGTAGTTGGGCCACACGGACCTAAGTGCCATTTTCAAAATTAACAAAGCCCTCTGTAGACTCATTACTGACCCAAGGTTCATCAGTATGATTGAGTTCAGCATGGTGTTATTCAAGAGGTGAAATCATTAACGTGTAACCAAACATAAAACAGTAATGATCTATGGCAGCATTATATGAAATGTCATGATTTATAGCATCTGAATGATGAGAGCAACACATCAATATTGTTTAATGCAAGGTTTTGTCTTACATCAGGCACTTCAGGGTGATATTTGACAATGCAGTATCTCCTTATGTGCGACGTATACAGTACAGCTAAGCTTAGCTCACCTCAAGTCTATTATGATACAGCAGTCTGGTCCTTTGGCATCAAGACATCATCTGTCTTTGTCCCTGGGGGAGAGAGTGTATTGGGTCTTGGGTGTAGATGGCAATATCAGACCACAATGGGGTAAAGGGTAGGAGCAGATTTTGTCGAGAAGCGGGAGTTGTTGGTTCCAAGGCAGACAAGAAGCACATCAGATCCCCATGGGAGATGGGGAGAGTCAGGCTAGGGTCCAGAGTGTGAGGGCTCCGGAAGCAATGGCTGTCACAAGCTGGGACGTCTGTTTAGCAGTTACCCAGCATTTAGTCTATGTTTTTAACAGCTTAACTTTTCCTAATTAACTCTTCGTTAGCTGCAGCAAAAATGTCCAAATTCTCCAAATTAAAATAAGCACTCTTGGAGGGTCCCCACTTTGTGGAGCGATCATGTTACATGGGCATTCTGCAGGGTTGCCATGCACAACTCCAATCTTAGAAACAACTTGATGGTCATTGTTAAATCTGGGCCATCTATTCTATTCCTTCCCTTAATATCTTAAAAAAAAAGTTGACTAAGACAGCACGAAACATTTTAATTTGTAGTAAATACAATAGTAATTTGTGTAATCTTTCCTTGTAAGTTACTCAAAATTGAGCCTCATGGAATGAACAGGACAGTAATAGCATGGAGACAGTGTTGTCTGAGTGCCAGGTAACAGGGACAGTGGCAAACTGCTATTTGTTTTCTAAATGGAATAAGGTAAATAATGTGACTCCCCAGGCTTGAGTATCAGAACAACTCCACATGTGTGACCTACACTTGGGTTTGAATCATTTATTGTCACATGTATTCAATGTAAAAATTAAGTGAGAAATGTGTACTTTTGCTGTACATTGTACAAGAGTACAGCTTAAAATTTACAAATGACTTGGACATGTTGTGAATAATTTTGAGCCTAGTGATATATTCCAGCAATGTAAGCAATGTCTGGGGTCCTGAGCCTGGTGCTCATCCACTCCATCAGCTTTTCTTTTATTTGTTCTTTCCTTGCGTGTTTTTAAAAATCTTTTTAGTTTTTGCTTCTACTTACCTTCTGGGAGAGCTCGGTAGTGGCAGCATTGCCAGTGATGGTATTGACAAGGAAGGTGGAAAATGGTCAGAAGGCAGCTTCATGGAGGCCTGGAGCATGGTGACGGTAAGGGGGCCCAGAGTGGGACTCTGGCAGTGGCACTGAGGAAGCAGCTTGCAGAGGGGCAAGCACGGGACCTGGCATCGGCTGCTACATTGGCGGAGGTAAGGTCAGTGTGGTAGGCCCAGCGGTGAAAAATGGTGATTGAGGATTGGCAAATTTGACATTGGTTGGATCCAGCACTAGTGTTGGTGAAGTGGTGGTGGGAGGGTTATGGACTCTCTTTAAGCTTTTCTTTTAACTTTTTTTATATTATTCTTAATCTATTCAAAATGGTGCCAGATCATGGCAACAGTGGAAGCTTTTCATTGTATTTTACTGTATTTTTTCACTGTAAAATCCATCTAACAATAAAATCATTCATTCATTCAAAATGACTCACTCATTCATTCATTCAAGATTCCAAGGCAATATAGATAGGCTGGTGAAAAAGATAAACATGAAGCAGATGAAATTTAATGCAAGGAAAGATGAAATTATACATTTTAGTAGGCAGAGTAGAAAGACAACATAAAGTGAAGGACATAATTCTGAAGAAGGAACAGGAGCAGAGGTACTGGGCACACAAGATCAGTGAAAGTGGCAGAACAAGCTGGGAAATAAAGCAATAAAGTGTATGGACGAATGGTTGTGTAGAAACACAAGCAGATTATGGTGGGCTTTTATAACACACTCCTTCAATCTCAAAGTATATATTGCATCCATTTCCAAGCATTGCACTTTAGGAAGGGTTTGCGTGCATAGGAGTTGCTACTAAAAGGATTTGCAAGAATGGTTCCGGGCAAAGTGACTTCAGCTTAACCAACCTAAGATGAATGGTAAAGCTGGGACTGTTCTCTTTAACAAAAAAAAGAGAAGAAACTTTACAGAATGTTCAAAATCTGGACAGTATAGATTGGGAGTAATTCCATGCATTGGCACAAGAATTAAGATCCAGAGGACATTGCTTTATCATGATGAGTAAAGCAACACGAGGGACATGAGGAAAAATATTTCACTGATCAAACAGTCAAGAATCTGAAACATATTTCTTGAAACTGCAATAGAGGAAGGTTCAATAAGCCTTTCAAAGGGCAACAGACAATTATTTGAAGAGAAAATATTTACAGGCCATTTGTAATAGGTGACAAAATTATGGATGTTTGGCTGAGTTTCAGGAATTACAATGATCTATAGAGAGATTCCTGTGTTTTCAACTTGATTGGCTGTTTAAGGAAGGCTATTAATATAATAATTCTTTTTGATGTGAGTGATGAATGGGAATTTCTTCATTTTTAGAACAGGTTGAATCCTTGAGGGGATTTAAAAGTTTGAATGGCTTCTCGAAAGGGAATTTACTTTAATTACCAAGTGTCTATCAGTTGGAGCCGTATTAAGTTGTTTAAGTTATTTTCCTGTCTGTACATAGTTCCTGAAGTCTCTCCATAGTCAAGGCTGGGTGAGTAGCATAGAGTTTTGAGAAGCATGAGGGTGAGCAGAGGTGAGGGGGTGATGGCCGTCAATCTACAATGTAACTAGGGCTAAGGCAATTATAAGATGTAACAATAATTTACTTTGTTTTGTATCTGATCATTGGACATCTGACAGTGTCTGTGAGGTAAATGACAAATAGCATCACATGCATTATTTTCAGCATAAATCGGTGAGAATGAATAATCTCATCTTTTAAACTCACAAAAAGCTTGCTGCTAGAATTATTCAATTAGATCATTTCTCCAAGGGTAAGAAAAATGCACCCTTATGTACAAATAGACCAATCAATGGCAAAGGCAGTAAAGACGGATGTGTATCTATTCATGACAACAAATTCAAACTGTATTCCTCCTGATCTTCCAAGCAAGTCATGACTCTATTGTTTTGAAATCCAAAGCTTTTAGTGATAATGTACATGTCACTGAAACTAACTGAAATACCAAGTGTTAGCTGAATAAACAAAATGAATTTCAGTTAGCTGTGCATTTCCTCTAATGAATGTAAACTGTGGACATTTAGTATCTCACATTAGACTCCTAGGAGCTTCAGTTAGCTAAGCAGTTGTTTCCAACTTATTGCTTTCTGCATTAATTTGGATATTTCTCAGGTAAACAGCACTCTATTTTGTGATGATGCTGTCACTTTAAAAAGGTTATTTTAATCCTTTTTTTTGAAGAGTAGATGTAAAGGCAGAGACGACAAAGTGGCTGCAGGAGACAGCCTAAGTCAACAAACAGAGGAGGCCTTTAGGGTTTAAAGCTTTGCAGTCTGTTTTTAGCTGTAACAAGCAGAAGCTGTTTGGGTCCTGGAAGAACTGGAACTTCGGTAAAATGATTCCTAGCTGCGAAATTCTCTGAAATCTCTCTTGATGTGGTTTCCTCCTGGACTGGAGAATTGCCTGTAAGAATCGGTGTCTGAATTTACCTTTTTGCCAAGCGTGTGGTTATGGGATGTTACTATATAGGAACAGTTAAGTAGTAATAGGTACGGTATCTATTATTTGGTTAAATTTTCCAATAATTACTTTATTCTAAATTCCTCCTTCTGTTTGTCATTTAATGATTGTGTTTAAGTAAATTGTGTTTTGTTTAACATTGAGTGGCTTGACCAGTTGCATCACACAGGAACATACAGTTCGCATCTACCTTTAAAATAAGGAAAAGTTAGCGTCTAGCCTATGGTCTTAAAATATTTTGTTGGGGTCTGGTCTGGTCAATAGCAATTTTGGTTCAAACTTGTTTATATTGAAGCAAAATGATATCAATATAATAAATACTAAAGGATTACAGAAGTTAAAACCTCACTCGTGTTTATTCAACTCAATCCTACCAAAGCAGAAAATGTTAACATTAGAAAAGAGACTGAAGCGGCAGCAAACAACTGATAACACTTATGTATCACCTTCAATGTATCTGATCCTGTCTATTTGCCACATGTCCTCCAAAATTAATCTTTGTCGGTGAGACCTTCTTTGTTGATCCTTGCAAATGGCAGATGTGCAAGGAAATGGGGTGATGTCGGCAGGGGTGATACTGTCACATGGGAAGGATTGTGTTCTACCTCAATGACTATGGGGTAGAGAGGTCAACCTTTTCACAGCCAGGAAATATAACATCAGTAATATTTATGTTCGCCCTTGAAAGATCACTTAGACCAATCAAATCTTTTGGAGCATTTATATGCCTTCCACAGGCAAGTCCACAATATGGATATTTGTAATCAAGCTGTTCAGATATGTTATGATACAATTCTAGAGTAGGTAAGCATTGCCTTGGGCGTCCTGGCTCAGAAGTAGGGGCAGTGCTGCTAAATAAAGAGGCCAGTTATCTTAAATTGAAACAAAGCATTTTGTCCAATATATTTTATTCAGATTTATGTTCAGCCAATTATATGAAGTGTTTTAAGGATCAGATTTTGTGGTCAGAAGGTAAACTGATGAATGTCTTGAACAATAGAATGAGAAAGAGGGGAATAAGACCGCCTCTGCCTGTTACAAACACTTAGTGTTGTACTTTCTGAAATGAGATGTTTAGATATCAGGGTTGTTATGAAATTGATTTAATAGGACAGGGTTTCTAAATAGACTAAAGCAGGCCATTAATAGACTAAAAACAATAGGCTTGTGAGAATACTTAATCGACTGCCAGCTTTAATATCTTCACATCTAAATGGTATAGATCCATGGCAAATGAATTGTTGAGTTACTTCTGCAGCTTTTACCACATGCTGTGCAGTAAATGGAGGAAATGAGATGATGGATTAATTGGCACACAGGCTTTAATTAGTTACAGAATGATTGGAAGGTGGTTACCCAGTGGATTATTTTCCATGGTAACAAAATAACCACGCATTCGATAGTGTCAGCCTTTTACTTTTAGGAGCAGGTGAATAGGATGTCTAACTTTGAGTCCCGAAAACATAAACATTCAAACTAGGATTAGGCCACTCAACCCCTCATGCCTGATATTCCATTCAATAAGACCATGGTTGATCTGATTGTGGCCTCTTTTCTTGTTTGCCCACATAAACCTTGAGTTCCTTGTCGATTAACAATTGATCTGAATAAGGCTTCAGTGATCTACTTTCCACTGTTCTCTGGATAAAAGAATTCCATAGATTAATGACCCTCTGCATCAAGTAAATCCTCCTGCTGGCAGTCTTAAATGAGACACCCTTATTCTGTAAATTCTTCAAACTGTGTCTACTAGCTCTGGTCCCCATAAAAAGAGACACCCTCCGAGCATTCGCCTTGTCAAGACCTTTCAGGATCCTATGTGTTTCAATAAGATCACCTCTCATTCTTCTCAACTCCAATGGGTATAGACACAATCTCTACAACATGTCGTCATCAGGCAACCCCGTCATGCTGGGAATCAGTTGGATGAACTCCCGTCCAAGGTGTTTCCAATGCAATTACTTAATTTGCAAAGTAAGGAGATCAAAACTGCACAAAGTCTTCCAGATGTGATCATGTTAAGGTGCTATATTGCTGTAGCACTGTCTACTTCTATACGTGATTATCCTTGAAATAAACGCCAACACTCTATTTCCCTTCTGAAGCATTTTCAATACCACAAAGTAACATTTTGTGATTCAACTAACAGGACACAAATAGATTTTTGAAGGTCATTGTCCACCTTACAACTGATTTCCATTGAAATGCTAGCATTGATCCCAGCCACAATTTCTGCAGTGGGTAAGGAAGCAATCATATTCAATTGATGGAGATTCCTGGCACCTTCCACTAGGCACAAATGTTACTTTGGGTGAGACACCACAATTCAGACTGAACTAGCGACAGCAACATTTTGGCAAGAGGAGATGTTTGAACTTCAGAGTCTAAAGTTCATTCTCCACCAGTATTCCAGGTAAATGAGAGGTCGATTTGGCTCAGTTGGCTGGCTGGTTGGTTTGTGAAACAGTGTGATGCCAACAGCATGGATTCAATTCTCATCACCGGCTGAAGTTACAATGAAGGACTCTCCTTCTCAACCCCTCCCCTTGCCTGAGATGTGGTGGGCCTCATGTTAAATCACTACCAGTCATCTCTCTCTAATGAGAGAGCAGTCCTATGATCTGGTAAGACTATGGCGACTCACATGACTCCAAGTAAACACCAGAAAGAGCCACGTCTAACTCAATTCCGCTCATTCACTACAACTGACCAACAGGATGCTTCTATCTCTGCTTCATCCCCTGTGACACCAACAATGGCTCTTCATTTAACAAAGTTGAACTTTAATTTGTATGAAGTATGGTAGGTACAGTTTACAGAACTTACATCACATGATGCAGAGCAAAAGAACAAAAACAAGATTGGAAAGTAACTTAACTAACAACTTGGATATCTTCACCAATAATCATCAAGCTGGTTTGGTTAATACTTTTAATTTATTGTGCAAAATGAAGTTTCAAAGTTCGTGTTAAATTCACTAAATCCCAATTATTAAAGAAATAGTAATGGGGCCAGAATATTTTTTTAAAATCACTTCACTAAAAAAATAGTCTCAGGTGGAGAAATTACTTCTTTTCTTTAAGTAATTAGTATTTTTAAGTAACAGTTGCACTGCACAATGCTGAGACATGATAAGGTTACTGATTCCATCGTTGCAGTTATTTTCATTTTATTGCCTTTTCTGTGCAAGACAATATACCTGCTTTAATGTTTGATTGAATTGCCGAAATGGTCATGCATTCACACTGTAGGCTGTAATTGAGAATAGGTTTCTTAATTGATGCTGTCAACCCCCAATTCCGCCCTTCAATCAAGCTGCGGATCTTCAATTATAATTCTCTGGAGTCTCACTTGTCCGTTATTGCTGACACGTTAACTTTCACCAATATTCAACACATTCCAGAAACTGTACACATATATATATATATCATTATTTCCTTGCTATCACTGTGAGATGCAAGTGTTCCCAATGCTCCATAATTGAACAATGCAATCTAAATTTACACTTAATTACAATAGCAGTCACTACAGAGGCAGCTCCCTCATCTTATTGTAAAAACTGATGCCTTTTTTATTGAACTACATTCATTCATTTGAATTCCATAGGTACAATCAAGTGGTTTTAGGATCTCTGGCAGTTTGCATGTGCCCTTGGATCATGTAAACAATGGGACTTTCTGCATATTTTGAATGGGGTAATGGAAGTAGGAGTACTGCTAAATATAATGTCACTCGGAATGGAATTCAACAAAGATCTTTGTGCCTGCAGGAAACAAGGGAGCAGAGAAAATCGGCAGTAAAGTATCTTCACTGAGGTCAGGCATAACTTTAGAGTCAATTTATTAGATTTAGCTGCTCACAGATTGTACTTATCGAGGCTGATATGCAGATAATCTTCTTGACTGAGATCAGTTAACAATGCAGACAATGCACTGAATTGGCATAATGCCCTGTGATGCACTTGTCCACCAAATTAGTTGACAAAGCCTGTGTCTAAAGCAGGTTGAAGTTCTGCAGCCATAAAGAAATACCACCATTGTAAACTTAGGGTAGCCAAAAGATTTATTTTAAATGATACCCGCATTTTTGGAGCGATGTAAAATAAAAATTAACCCTGTCCAACAGCTCAGATACCTGGAGCAGATTGAATAAAGGGACATAAATATCAGTTGGAGAACAAGGGTTTGATGTGTATATATTTTCATAGTAAGTATTTATAACTGAAAAGCAGAACTTCTGGAGATGTACCATTTTAATTCACCACCTTTTGTCATGCTGACATCTCTGTCCTCAACGTGCCAATCAGGCTCAAAATAATATTAAGGATTAGCACATTATCTTTCAATCAGGCATTTCACAGCCTCTGAGACTCAATAATGAGATCAATAATTTCAGATTATAAACTCTGAGTTTCCCCACCTTTTTTGTTTCCATTTCCTGAGATGTTTTGTTTATTATCATATTTGTGCTTCCAAACAAATGAATTCGAGGTCTGGACACATCTTTTGTTTCTTTGTTCCATTTCCTGTCAGACTAAGTCTGCTGTCATTCAATCATTCTTGTCATCAAAACTCTCACAGATCCTTTTCTTTTCTGTTAATTCCACTGACCCCGAGCTCAAAAACTATTATATCTCTAATGTTTCCCGGTTCTGATAAAACTATGTTTCTCTCTTTCCACAGATGCTTTCTAGTCTCCTGAGAATTTCCAGCAGTTTCTGCTCAGAATGCAGATTTCCAGCATTTAGAGAATTCTGATTTTCAATCTAGTGAAACAATTCCATTTATTTAAGCACTGAGGACAGTGGTCAGAACAATATCAATGCATGTTGTATGTAGTCTTTGCCTAGTGCTTTATCTGAACCAATATTAATGCATTAAACAGCAGGTTTGCCAGTTTATAAAGGACACTCACAAGGTCTCTCCCAGAGAGTTCTGCAATCTCCTATCAATGTCATGAGGACAAAAGTAAAAAGCATCATATATTCTTGATCACTGTGGACTATGTTAGAATACTTGCATCGGTTCCCCAAAACAGCAGCAGTGATTTCAACAAAAGTCAAAGAACAGATTGCAGTTGGAAGCCTGTTTAGATGTTTTCCTTACACAAAAATAAAATTAGGCCACAAATTTTATGATTTCTTTACTATACAAAGCAGTAAATCCATTCCCATTCACAAGTTAATTACAAACGAAAGCAATCACACAAATAATCTTAATAAGAGATCACAGGGTTTAGAGCTGGATGAACACAGCAGGCCAAGCAGCATCAGAGGAACAGGAAGGCTGATGGTTCAGGCCTAGACCCTTCTTCAGAAATGGGGGAGAGGAAGGGCGTTCTGAAATAAATAGGGAGAGAGGGGAGGCGGATAGAAGATGGATAGAGGAGAAGATAGGTGGAGAGGAGACAGACAGGTCAAAGAGGCGGGGATGGAGCCAGTAAAGGTGAGTGTAGGTGGGGAGGTAGTGAGGAGATAGGTCAGTCCAGGGAGGACGGACAGGTCAAGGGTGCGGGATGAGGTTAGTAGGTAGGAGATGGGGGTGGGGCTTGAGGTGGGAGGAGGGGATAGGTGGGAGGAAGGACAGGTTAAGGAGGTGGGGACGAGCTGGGCTGGTTTTGGGATGTGGTAGGGGGAGGGGAAATTTTGAAGCTTTTGAAGCTTCCCTAACCTGTCCTGCCTCCCACCTATCCCCTCCTCCCACCTCAAGCCCCACCCCCATCTCCTACCTACTAATCTTATTCCGCCCCCTTGACCTGTCTGTCCTCCCTGGACTGACCTATCTCCTCCCTACCTCCCCACCTACACTCACCTTTACTGGCTCCATCCCTGCCTCTTTGGGCTGTCTGTCTCCTCTTCACTTATCTTCTCCTCTATCCACCTTCTATCCGCCTCCCCCCCTCTCCCTATTTAATTCAGAACCCCCTTCCCCTCCCCCATTTCTGAAGAAGGGTCTAGGCCCGAAACGTCAGCCTTCCTGCTCCTCTGATGCTGCTTGGCCTGCTGTGTTCATCCAGTTCTACACCTTGTTATCTCAGATTCTCCAGCATCTGCAGTTCCTACTATCTCTGAAATAATCTTAATATATTGATTTATGAAAGAGACAACATTTATCTCTCATATCTTATCTAAAATAAGGAAATGAAGCCTCTGAACCCATTCCTGAACTCATTTGGAAAAATTGTTAGAAGTGGTTGGAGCTTGCATTGGCACAAGATGTACCTTTGTCATGCTCTACTGCAGTCCACATTTAGCAATCCTGTGAATGTTGTCAATTCACGCTGTCCTCCTCTCAATTACCTTCTTCATTCAAGAAGTTACCTGTTTCTTTGCCTTTCAAAATGGGTCAGACGCACAAGGCAGCAACACTAATAGGTTGGAAGGTAGGCAACTCAGTGTGGTAATTAATGTGGGGTATTTAAACTTTGGATCGAAGGAGAACAAACACATGTCTTTTCTATCAGAGATAAAAGGTACTGCAGATGCTGGAGAATCCGAGATAACAAGCATGGGCCTGGATGAACACAGCAGGTCAAGCAGCATCATAGGAGCAGGAAAACTTG
>JAHRHZ010000035.1:8785491-8876304 GCA_024137785.1 Ginglymostoma cirratum | reverse complement strand
ATTTCAATTGACCTCCTAATTACTTTACATATGTCTGTGTGCTAAATTTTTGTGATTCATATAAAAAACCCTAGATTCTTCTGTACCTTTGAATTCTGTTGTCTCTCTCCTTTAAAATAATGTTCTCTTTTTCTATTATTGCTGCCAAAGTGAACAACCTTACATTTTCTCATGTTATATTCTATCTGCTATTGTTTTGTGAACTCACTTAACTAATCTATATTCTATTGTAGAAGCTATGGGGCTGAGTGTAACCAAGCTAAACATCATGGTGAGTTTCATAAAGCGCATCTCTCTATGAAGTCCACTATGGAGTTCTGCACCTTGATTTACATATATACCGACTCTCTGCTTCTCATGCTATCTTGTGGCAAAAGTGAATACCATTACAGGGTCTCTGGGTTTTCCACCACTGGCACCATATTTAAAGCCCAGTTGTGTTCCAGGTCAAACAGTTCCAGCCATGAGTAGCCCTTCATACTTGATGTAGTAGGGGAGAAACAATAATAGGAAAGCTTCTGAGGGCATGGGTTACACATCATTGGAAATAGACGATCACATTTCTAAATGTATTGCTACGTTACATCATCAGCTGTCCATCAACTGCCATTGTAATTGCAGTTACAAAAATGAAGCCACAGAAGCTACTTGTCCTTAAAGCCATACCATGTTAGAACTCCGTCAGAAAGCGTGTTACTCTTTGCATCATGTCCATCAAAACGCCTTGACATTGTGAGATATCCTAAATGGAAAGCCTACAAAAGCTTCTTAAAAAATTAAAAACAGAAAAACTGAGGAAATAAGAAATTAAAAGACTTTCAATCATTTCTAAGAATAAACAGGCACTGATTTGTCTTTCAAACACACCAACTTAGAGTCAATGAATAAAGACACCCATCTCAGATCCATTGGAAGTATATGCCAATCAGTTCATCTGGCTTGTTGTATCCAAAACTGCAGGGTTCTAACATATTGATGGTTCACACTCTTCACACTCAATATCCTCACCTTCCCCCTCCGAAGACTGCTGCTACACTGTTAGCTCTTCAGCATCTCTTTGTCTGCTCCTGTCGTGCAGAGCACAGCTTGTGAGAATGATGTGGCACATTCTGCCTGGAGTATTCTGCAAGGTCACCAAGTTAATCCAGGACCTCATTTTCATTATCATCATCTGCTTTGCGGAGCCTGGAGGAAGATTGAAATCCACCGCAATCCCTATCCCACTATTTAGTTTAAAGTCCTCATCAAATTCTTAATTATATGATTCACCAGGACACCCATCTGAGTGAAAATCAATTGTACCCCATTCCAATGGTGCATGTCACCCTTTTCTCTTTCTTCAGTATTTATCCCAGTGCCCATTAATCAAAAATAATTTATGCCACATCAACCTTTCAGCCAAACAATTAACATGCTAATCATTTTCTGAAGAAGGGTCTAGGCCTGAAGCGTCAGTCTTCCTGCTCCTCTGATGCTGCTTGGCCTGCTGTGTTCATCCAGCTCTACACCTTGTTATCTCAGATTCTCCAGCATCTGCAGTTCCTACTATCTCTGAAACATGCGAATCCCGTTTGCCTTTGTCAGTTTTCTTGTGTTCAAGTAGTTCTATTATTTTGTGTCATTATTGATCTGCATATTCATTTAGGCCCCAGTCACACTTACTCCCTTAGCAGAACTTCCTTTTTAGTCCTACCTCAGCCTTGGTATCCACCTGAGGCACAGTAATAGGATTCTTGTTCTCCCAATCTAAGTTATTATGTGGTCCCAGTGACATGTCCTCAACATTGGCACCAGGTAGACAGCATAGAAACATAGAAGCATAAAAACTGGAGCAGGAATAGGCCTTTTGACCTTTTGAACCTGTGTTGTCATTCAATACGATCAGGGTCCCAACCCAAAACATTGACTTTCCTACTCGTCTGATACTGCCTGAGCTCCTGTGTTCCTCCAGCTCCACACTGTATTGACTCTGACTCCAGTATCGTCAGGTCTTGCTGTCAACCAACTCAGTACCCTGTTTCCACTTTCTCCCCAGATCCACTGAGCACTTTAGAGCATGACGAATTATATTTAACTCCTCCTTGAAAACATTCCTTGTTTTGTCCTCAGATGCTTTATGGCAGAAAATTGCATAGGCTCACCACTCCTTGGGTGACGAAATTTCTGAAAATTGAAGTCTTAGGGAGAGTTTTTCGAAAGGAGAATTAGTTTTGCTTTCTAGAGAATGAAAGACATTTGAGACAAACATGCTCACCTGTGTTCCCCTTGCTCAGGTTACAAATCTTATTCCCTAGCCATCACTCTCCTTAGCAACTGCCTGTGTTTGACTAAGATTGGTTACAAATCTGGTGTCATAAGATTAGCTTTGTACCACATATTTGTGCTATTACTAAGAATGCCCATATCTATATCTGGAGCATTGCCGAGCTCCAGCTCAGTTTGCCTGTTGCTGAAATTCCTGCCTTTGCTGTAACATCTACACTTGGCAATTCCAATGTGCTCCTGGACAATCATCCAAATTCAAATCTCCACAAACTCAAATCTCCACAAACTTGATGTTATCCAAAACCCTGCTGCCTATTTCCTAATGCATATCAAATCTATTTCTACCCACTCCTGCCTTCACTAAGCTAGATTGACTCCCCATTTATCAATGTCACATCTTTGTTTTCATAACTGTCACTATCTTGCCCCTCCCTATCTCTACAATCACCTTCATCTCCAGCTTCCCCTGAGATTTCTACACTCCTAAGCCAATAGTGACATTAACCAATATTTTGGTCATTTGCCTCAACATCAGTTGAAAAGTCTTGATACCAATTTTTTTTATTGTTTTGCTCTTCTAAGTGCATTGTGACATTTGGAGTTCACACATTCTGCACAGGTTTCCTCCGGGTGCTCTGGTTTCCTTCCACAGTCCAAACATGTGCATGTTAGGTGGACTGGCCATGCTAAATTGCTCATAATGTCCAGGGATGTGTAGGCTAGGTGGATTAGCCATCGGAAATGTAGGGTTGCTAGGATAGGGTATGGAGGTGGATCTGGGTGGGATGCTCTTCGAGGCGACGGTGTGAACTTGTTGGGCTGAATGGCCTGCTTCCACACTGTAGGGATTCTATGATTCTATTTAATTATATTTCCCAGCCCTTAATAATACAGGTTGTTCTATAAGATGTGGCTACTTCCTGAATGGTCCTATGAATGATAGGAACCCTGACTACCTTTATTACCTGACCCAGTGACTTACTGGAAATTTGTTTTTCAAGTGAAGGTTTTTGGAGCCTAACCAATTCATAAGCAAATTTTCGCAATTCTTTTCCTATTGAATGATTATCAAAAGAGATAGCTGCTGGTTCTTACAGTTAATTTGGATATTATGTATCTTCTTTATTTTACACAATGATTGTCATGTTCACACTGTTTCTTGTGGTACAATGAACAATCTACTTTAGAAGAAGTTTGAAAATAATTCTTTTTATTCCCTCACATCGAGTACAAATGGACATAAGCATGAAATAAGTCAAACACTTGTACAAGAAAGGTGGACATCAGAAGATCTCCTAGATAATGATTTTGCCACCTTTCTAACTAGGCTTCCACCTCCTCCAAACATTTGTTGTGTAACATATCAAAAGCCATTTTCGACCCTACAGGTTATGTCAACCATCAGATCACTTTAGAAAGATCTTCACAAAATGTGCTATTGCCAGCACCAATTTATCTCACAGCAGTTTCATTTAGGCTACTCTGCTGATCCCGAAGAAAGGAAAAGATCAGTATGCTGTCAGTCTATTCAGTTTCAACTCATCATACCCCCACCAGGCTTGGCACAGTAGGTGGTGCTCTCACTACTGTGTCAAAGTTTAAGATACACTCTATCGACATGAGCACAACACTCAGGCTGACAACCCAGTGCAGGATTAAGGGACTATTTGAATTTTTGTGTATGACATAAAATATCTGCCCTCTCAAATTGATATGTAACATACTAATTTGAAGGAGGGGAGTTCTTCCTAGTGTATTAGCCAATATCTAACCTTTGACAAGTATTAGTAGAACAGATTACATGTTTGTAGCCTGTGCACCAATTGGATGCTATGCTTCCTACAACAAGAACTTTCTTATTTAGTACTTCAATGGCTGTCAAGTGCTTCAGGATGTCTGGAATGCATGAAGGGTTACCATATAAAAGAAAGCACTTCCTTATATTAAAGAAAACACATAAAAACCAAATTAACTGAGAGACCCAGCAGCTATTTCTTTTGACAACCATTCAATGGGAAAAGAACTGCCAAAATTTCTGTCTGAAACGGTTAGCCCCCAAAAACCTTTGCATAAAAAACAAATTTCCAGAAAGTCAGGTTATAAAGTTGGTCAGGATTCATATCTTTAAGCCTCGCCAGGTGTTTTGGGGGCCAAAATGGAATTTGTTATTCCAATGAAAGTGCTACTGAAAAGTTGGAATAAGGTCTTTAAACTGGGAGCACAGGGGAAGGCATTCGGCCTGTTGTACAACTAATCAACACCCCAAATTCCATCAGTGAAGCGATCTTTACAGGCTAAACTCATTGTACAAGTGTTATGATATAGGCTTTAAAAATCCCATTTCTTTTTCAATAATCTCACAGCCTCATTCATGTCTAAACCTTGCTCCATGATCTATGTGTCAGTTCTATTAGACAACGTGTGGTCCGGGGTTAACAAATTAAGTTACTTCAACAAATTAACACATTTTTGAAAAAAAAATCAGCTTTTTATTGCAAAATATCAAAAACAGATCAGAGCTATTGCAGGCTTAATTAACTAATATTAATTTCTTTAGCAATGCCCACAAGGAACTAATTATGACTTTGAATTATTTACTGAAGAAATTATCATACACAATTTCACTAATGACTCTCTGAATGCTACATAAGAAAGCCTCCTGTTTACTTGCGTCAGTACCATGTCTTGTCGACTACTTCTTCGCTGGAATCCATTCTGAGATTCAATTCAAAATTTAAATCTTGAATAAGAATAAAATTTTTAAAAAATGAACGAACTGCTTATGCTGGAAATCAGAAACAAAACGAGAAATTGCAGAAAAAGCTCAGCAGATCTGGTAGCATCTGTTGGAGAAAAATTAGAGTTAACATGGGTGCAATGACCCTTACTCAGAACTGAATAAGACCATCCTGTCTGATTTCAGCCCCAGCAAAAACACATGATTTTAAGAGAAAAAAAAAATTAAAAATAAAAATAATAGACATCAGAGATAAAAGTTCAGGCAGCATCTGTGGAGAAAGAAACAGAGTTGGTTTGTAATGTTGCTCTTCGAGGGGCTCCAATGCACTAACAATTTTCTTGAACGATCCAGGTTCTGGGAACAGCAGTCTTAAGTTCATGGGTCATATGAAACTTGGCAACCTCTTAGGTAATGATGGGAACAGTCCCCCCATATGGTGACTTGTTCGCATCTGTAATGCTGCACCTAAAGAGATAAGACTTTAAGACATCAGAGCAGAAGTAGGACATTTAGTCCATCAGGTCTGCTGTAAATCTTGGTTGATCTGATAATCCTCAACTCTACTTTCCTGCTTTTTCCCCATATTTTTTGATGTCCTTACTAATTATAATTGTGCTTGTCTCAGCCTTGAATATACTAAATCATCTATTTTCTGCAGCCCTTTATGGTAAAGAACACATGACTGTCTGAGAGAAAGAAATGTCCTCCTCATCTCTGTCGTTCCTGGGTGCCCCCATTATTATGCCTTCTGCTTCTAGACTGTCCCATTAGGGAACACAACTTCTCTGCATCTACCCTGTCAAGCCTCCTAAGAATCTTTCATGCTTCAATAAGGTCATCTCTCATTCTTCTAAACTGCAATGAGAACGAGCCCAACCTATTCAACCACTCCTCATAAAGCAATCCTTCCATATCTGGGATCAATCTAGTGAACCCAATATGGATCATCTTCAACACCAGTATATCTTTCCTTAGATGAAGGGATTGAAACTGTTCACAATATTCTAGATCTAGCAAGGGCCTTGCGCGGCTTTTGCAAGGCTTCCCCACTTATATATTCCATTCACAATGGTGAAATCTGATCCCATAAATAATATTAGATGAAAGGGAGTTGGGAAGGTAATTGAGGATGAAGAGTATTTGTCCTTCAATGCAACTAGAATTTGAGATTCTGTGAACTTTTCAAGCCAATGAACTCTCATCAGAAGTGTACAGTTTGATGCTTGTCAAACATGTACAGATGCAGGAAGGAAAAGAAATTATAAAGAGTGTATTGTCACATAATATGGAAGCCTGATGTGATTATACAAGAAAAGGGTCGATTGTGCAAGATGATAAAGGCATAGGTTTCACCAGGCCCCAGCCCTGGGCAGTATCAACAGGCCTTTGTCCTTGGCAGTTTTAATAGGCCCCCTCTCCTGAATGGTTTCAGCAGGCCCTCAGTCCTCTGCAGTTTCGGCAAGGCCGGGTCCTCGGTGGTTTTCACAGGCCCCAGTCCTCTGCAGTTTCGGCATATCTGCGGCCCATGGCAGTTTCAAGAGACCCTCAGTTCTCAGCATTTGGACAGGACCTAGTCCTCGGAAGTTTGAGAAGGCTCTGCCCTCGGCAGTTGGGCAGGTCCTGGTCTTCGGCAATGGCCTGTTCACGAAACCAAGAGGACATGGAATAAACAAAAAATGATGTTTATCTTTGTCTCACTTTTCAAAATATGTAATTTATGTAATTAAATGTCACTGTTTTGTGGCAACTTATATACATGTTTCTGTATTTTCATAGATACAAGAAACAATAAATTTCTATCTGCCTAAGAGTTCGGTGTCCAGAAGGTACGTTAAGTTAAAACAGGGCACTTACCATCAACTGCTCTCCAAGAAAATAGGAGTGGTGCATATATCACTAACCTCATTGAACTCACTGTTGAGCGTCGTGGGCTGCAAAGTGGCCTGATCAAAAGGTGAGATGCTGTTCTGCAACTTTCACTACATTTCACTGAAGAAGGGGAGGATACTGTATACAAAGAGGCAGAAGTGGAAGTGGGGTGGAGAAGTGAAATGGCAAGAAATTGGAGTCAGACATGTGGAATGAAAAGATACCCAATTGGACCCCCACAATGAGTAGAGAATGCATTACGTTAGCTTGTCCAAAGGGACCCAATACTAGGGGAAGGAGGAGATGAGAAAATATAGTTATTTGTTCATATATTTAATTCAAGTATTGACATGAATGCCAAGAGACGCAGAAAAAAGACATAATTGAATCAATTATAAATGCATATCACCTCAGGAAATTCCCATATTGTCTGTGGTATGCAACATCAATCAAAACATATTCAATTCTATAGGATAAGAGGTGGCATCATTAATTCTTCCATTTATTTTCAGATTATGGATGTTATAAATAAGGCCGGCATTTAGTAATGATTTCTAGTTGCCCATGAGAAGTTCTCATAGAACTCGGTGGCTTACCAAGCTGACTAAAGGGTAAGTAAGATTTTGCCACATTGTTATGGCAATGGAGTCAGATATAAGACAGATCAGGTCAAGACAGCAAGTTGCTTTCCCTTAAGGCACAGAGTTAATTAAGTGGATTTCTTGACAACTTGTAAATTGATCATTTTCCTAAAGCAAAACCAGCAGATTTTCAGCACAGATTCACATTCTTGGAGTACCAAGGATGAAATTGTATTACTCAGCCAGGTGTTTAGATGGTTACCAATGTAATAACACAATCAGTACACTTGTCATTCTTTCAGTTACTCATGATGTTTCTGCCGAAAGGCGTGTCCTTCGATCATTGTCTGCTAATGCTTCATCCCAAGACGTTTTCTCAGGAATTTTGTCAGTGATGCTTTGCCGTTAACTTGCAATGCATTATCATCATAAATTCTCAACTAGATCGACCGAGCAGATGTCATCCAGATCAAATGCATATCAAACTGAAATAGTTTGATGATAGGATCAGGGCTAATTTAACTTTATTTAGTGGAACTAATGTTCTAATTCTTAATCTTAAACTGATAGTACTTGCAGAGTTAAGTACTCAGAGGAGCGAGTCACAAATATTTTAATATTGTTTTAACTAACTCAAACTGGTCATCCAAATTTAAATAATCACACTCTTCAAAATAAAGCTATTTTGACAGGTTATTTAGAAAAACCACCAAGATACTTTAAATCAGAAAATGATGCATTTACATCCATAATGATTCAATATTAATGTTTTGCTTCAGGGTGTATCTGAATGTTGTGGAATGCATCCTTGAACTGTATGTATATCACAACTCAAATCATAGCATTGTCTGACAACTGCTCCTGGGCTTTGTCTGAGGCATGTTAATTTTGCTGATGATGGCCAAATCATCAAGGGATGGAAGAAAATCTAGCCAGATAAGAAATCAGTTCAAATTTGTCTTCAGCAGAGCCAGACACTAGACAGCATTCTTGCTAACCATGGAAATTCCCACTTGGATTGCTCAGCTTTGGAAAGAAAATCATGTGGAGCCAGGGACCTAATTCAGGGTGAAATATAACACAATCAGTGAGTGAACATGACAATTTATTGTGAAAGACAGGACCAGATTGATCATAAAAATACAATGGGGGCAGAAACTAAATTTGAATGCCTGTTTTATTCCAGTGGAAAGCAATTGTAAAGTGTACCAGATTCGCCGTGAGATATCTTGCACCCAACCTGCAAAAAATCTGATCCTACTGAAACTTATGTGGCTCATTCCATTTTGTGGGATAATGGGGTTTATTTAGGATGTGTCGCCCTAGTCCCGGCCATAAATTCTAATCCACTGAACATTTGTTTTTCTTGGAAGACTGAGGTCTCGTTTTATTGTTGGGCCCATTTGTGTTGGTCACCTGCCAACTGGCCATTATTCATCTGTGAATTCTGATCATTAAACATAATGTCCACACATTAGTCCTTCAATGAGGATGTTTCTAGAAACAGAAGTTGGAAACTCTTTGCCTTTTTTAGAGTTGTAAATGTTTTATGTTCTGGTCGTTTTGACTATAAACTGTAATGGGAAAAGGGCTGTTTTTAAAACCAAGGGTTACGGAAGCATTGTTATACTATTTAAAAGCAAGATACCTGATAAAATTGGAAGTGCTGATTGCACTTATATTTGTACAGCAGTGAGGAGAATGTATAGTTGCATCTAAGCTGGAACGAAGGGGCAAGTACAAATGAATATTTGGCTGGCAACAAGTGGCAGATTGGTCTGGAAGATGATGATCTATTGTCAATGACAAAGGCCTTCTGCCTGCCAGCAGCTATGTGATTGGCTCACAGGTAGCTAAACAGATTTGGGTATGAATGTTTGGGTCAGAAGCCATTAGACCTCCAGAAAGGAATGCATTGTCCTTTACACTGCAGTAAAAACAAAAGCCATTTAAGTCTGCAGAAGACATGTTTATTTGCCATCATTAGTTGCTGCAAACTAACCATGGGCTATAAATGTTGTCTTAACCAGTGACATCAATGTCCCATAAATGAACAAAAAAAACTGGTATTTAACTGATAAGTCAGAGGCTTTATGAGTTGTGAATAGGTCATTCCAAGTCTCCTGCAAGCCAAGTGAAAGTACCGAGAAAAAGAAGATAAAGCATCCACTCCCTCCACCACCGACACTCAGTAGCAGCAGAGTCAACCTTCACAAGATACACTGCAGAAATTCACCATAAATCCTTCAATAGCATCTTTCCATCTAGAAGGAGAAGGCCAGCAGTTACATGGGAACACCACCACCTGTAAGTTCCCCTCACCATCCTGACATTGAAATATTTTGCTGTTCCTTCACTGTCTCTGGGTCAAAATCCTGGAATTCCCTCCTTGAATGCATTGTGGGTCAACCTACAGCACATGGACTTCAGCGGTTCAAGAGGCAACTCACCACCAGCTTCTCAAGGGCAATAAATGTTGACCGTTCAGTGATGGCTACATCCATGAATGAATTTTTAAAAAAGTAAGTGCTGATAAGCCAAATAATAGCCTCAGCAAATCCTATAGACAGGGAACATTGAATTACCTTCCCAGTCTTTCCCTCCATTGATAATATCTATGATTTTTTTTGGGTCAGCTTGTATGTGTGCAGGGATAGATTTATAAGGTGGTTTAAGATGTTTAACTGGTAGCTATATGTTGACAGTTCATGCTTGTTTAGATTTGTCTAGAATCTAATTATTTGCAATAAATCATAATTCTCACTAAGAACAGAAACCTGGCTCATGCTTTCTGTCATGGAAGAGAGGAAAATTGGGAAATGTTGCAAATGTTTACAAAATCTTTAATTTGTGTGACAACTTTGGGCTTGATCTGCAGCATGCTGCCCCAGGGAGATGTAACTTGTGAGTCTTGGAGATTAACTATAGCATTTCTATCAGAGATAAAAGGTACTGCAGATGCTGGAGAATCCGAGATAACAAGCATGGGGCTGGATGAACACAGCAGGTCAAGCAGCATCATAGGAGCAGGAAAACTTGACGTTTCGGGCCTAAACCCTTCATCAGAACCCTTCATTTTCTGATGAAGGGTTTAGGCCCGAAACGTCAAGTTTTCCTGCTCCTATGATGCTGCTTGACCTGCTGTGTTCATCCAGCCCCATGCTTATGGCATTTCTATGTTGCCCTGACTCAGGCTAGCTAACTTGGGTTTGCTCATTGCAGAATAAGCTTCTCTACCATCTCCCCATGCCTAGCGAGGGCTGTCAAGAGTGGGCTAACTGCAGAAGGGGTGATATGGGAAGGCATGGTGCAGCTCTTTAGTTATGCAATGGAAGTCATTACTATACATTGTGGAAGGGTGCCCCTTCTAAAGATGAGTGGTAGACTATCACCTTTAACAACTTAAATACAGCAAATGTGTAGGCTATCCCTCGGCTTCAGAGGTTGCCATTCTAAAACAACTGTCTTCAGTGAGCTGCAGCTCTCTGGGCTTTCTACTTCCACAATTCTCCTCCCCTCCCGCAACAAACTCAATTTGAGAGGCAGGGAAGCATGTTATCTCAAACTTTCAATTACAAAACAAGACAAAATAAACAAAGCGGGGTCTCTTGGCAACATTACAAGGTAATAAAAATGCAAATATGATTGCATGAAACTATTTTAATTATATCGATGATTCATATGGCACGATTTAAATGAATCATTATCTACAGGCCTGTAAATTGTTGACATGATTGATGGGTCACCGCAGGATGGCTGGTAAACAGGTGTAATGGGTGGTTGTATGCAGGAAATGAAAAGGCACAATCTGAAGGCTCTCCTCAATGTAATGCAAATCCATCATCCAGAGTTTATACAAATAGCAAAAAACTAACCAATTGCAACTTACAGTTCACATCACTTGCATTTAATTTTTTTCTATCTTTTGCACTGGCTTGGCTGCCTTCAGGTGGGGGTTGCAAAAGCTGGCAGAACCTCTAGCTTTCCATCTTATGTATCATACATGGCAATTGAAGATGTAAATTTACCTGCAATGTGCAAGAGCTGGACAAGGTTGCTGAGGCAAATTGTCATGAGGTGGGTGGAGGGGGTCAAAGACATAAAGACATTATCAGGACCAAGCAGACAAGTGGAAGAATAACCAGAAGCAATTAGTGAAGACCCTCCAACGCTGCCTCCTGTTCACAATGTGATCTTGTGCATCCTTGAACTGTTATCCCATCAGCATCCAGAAGCCATTAATACCTCCAGGATTCTTGGAAGAAAATTTGTGGCAAAACAATTTGTCAGAATTAAGATACCAAATGGCCCCAGGAATTGGTGATAGCTCCCCAAGTTGGTCTTTCATGGTGTGAAGACCACCTCCCTCAGAGCAGTCAGAAACAGCCCCACCTAACCGAGCAGGCCTGTAAAAGTTGGAAAGGGAGGTTTGTAACTTTGGGTTATCTAGAGGAACTAACTGCAGTGGTGCAAGTGGATGAAAGGTCCACTTGGCTGAGCTGGGATGTGTATGTACTCCTTGATCTCAAAAGGGTCCATAATTAGAAAAGTGTGTGGGTGCTACAGCTGGGTCGAGATAACCCAGTGTGCCAGTAGCAAGGGATAGGGGGTGAAGTATTTCCTTGGAAAGGAATGGCTACAGCTTCGCCAGGGAAGCTCATCCTGGCACCATTGACCTTTCTCAATGTCAGTCAACAGTGTGACCCAAAATCAAGTTCATTCCCTTGGCCACTAACACAGCAGCCAGTGTGCCAGACGATAAGGACAGAAATTTTACAATCTCTCAGAGGTGGAATGTCAGGTTGCAGAAGGGCAATAAAATGTTGTGCCAAGGCACCAGCACTTGCCACATAGCCACCTGTCCCATCTACTCCCGTGATTTCACCAGGTAATATTTCACTTCAAAACATGAGCAGAGTCTTCCGACGGCATTAACCAAATTAATTGAGTCCCAGACTGATGGCTTTGAGGAGCCCAATATAGCATCATCTCATGTGATTTTATTACACCACCCAACCTGCAATGTTGCCTGTTTCCACACTATGGAATCCCAGCCTTTGAACAAGTCTAATTTGCTCTGTGAAATAAATGCACACTTGCCCACAAAACGCAACATGGCCATGCCAAAGTTGACACAAGTAATGTTTGTTTGATTTTGTCACATGTGCCGAGTACAGTGAAAAGTATTGTTTTGTGTGCTTATACAGGCAGACACACCATGCAAAGAGCATCAGGGTAGCAGAACAGAATGTAGAATGCAGTGTTACAGCTGCAGAGAAGGTGCAGAGAGAAAGAGCTCAGATTTAACATTGGAGAGATCCATTCAAAAGCCTGATAACACTGGGGGGAGAAGCTGTTGTTGGAAGAGAGTATAAGCAGGGTGGGAAGGTTCTTTGATTATGTTGGTTGCTTTCCCAAGGCAGCAGGAAGTGTACACGGAGTCAATGGATGGAAGGCTGGTTTGCATGATGGATTAGGCTGTGTTCATGACTCCCTGTAGTTTCTTGTGGTCTTGAGAAGGACAGTTGCCATATCATGCTTTGATGCATCCAGATAAGATGCTTTCTATGGTACATCTAGAAAATTGGTAAGTGATGTTATGGACATGCTGAATTTCCTTAGCCTCCTGAGGAAGTGGAGGTGTTGTTGTGCTCTCTTGATTGTCACATCAACATGGATAGATCAGGACAGACTGCTGGTGAACATCACTCCCAGGGACTTTTAAGCTCTCTACCATCTCCACTTCAGCACAGGATGTAGACAGGACCGTGCCCTCCACTCCGCTTCCTGAAGTCATTTTGTTGATTGTTGTCCTCACACCATGCCACTTAGCATTCTATCTCCTTCCTGTAGTCTGTCTCATCATTGTTTGACATCAACGAAGGAGTATTCAGATGGTACAGAGAATCAGTCATGGTCTTAGGAAAAAAAAGTGACTATATTTCAAACTGGTCTGCAAATAATTGCATAGACTCAAGGGCTACTGCAGATATATGTTACTTTCTTTGTTGAAATTACAGCAGATTGACACTCACCCTCTCCCATAAATTGCTTCAGAAATATGTCGGACCCCATTCACCATGGTAATATTAGCAAAGTCGGCAACGAAATCCTTCCAATGAAAAGCAATTCACATGACTAATAAGTTTCACTACCAGGCATGAGAACTAATGCAGTACATCTTATCCCTTGATATTTGCCACAAAATGGAACTCACTATCAAAAGGTCCTGAACAGGCACAGGTCACTGAGATTAGACAAAATCACCTGATTTTAATTTTTCTGGGTTTGAGCCAATTTTACTTCCAGTATAATTATTTTTGGGTCACAAAATATGTGCAACTTGGACTCTGAGAGATAGATGCTTGTCAGCTGCATGCTGGTGGGGAGACCAAAAAGGACTGGACGTGAATGCCAAACATAGATAACTTGGGGTGAGTGCACAGAAATACTACCTGGATTAATACAAATGAGATGATGTGCAAAATATTTAGCTTACGTGGTTGAGTGCAGGCAACATTTGATTAGAGTTTATATCACTGACAATGTTCAATTTATGGATTTTATGTATAGATGCAATATGTACTTTGTAACGTGCAGATGAGCATTAGCTGATCCATTAAAGAAATACTATCCAAATGATAACTTTATTAGGAATACCACAACAAAATCAAAAAACGATGTCAATATATTATGCATGTTTCCAGTCTTATAACTGGAAGGAGGAAGAGTCATCTCCCTTCTTTTCAAATGCTTCTTGGCTAATGCCAGCAAATGTTTTTTCCTTTCAGCACATTGCTCACTCTTCAGTTTAACTATAGTTAACTAAAAAATGAAGGAGCCAATTACTAAAGTTTCCTAGAAAGGAAAAGAAGGAGAAATTTATTCCTTCCTAACACCAAGAAAAATAATATAAAAGAAAAACCATAGGCACGCATACAAACCCAAGTAAAAAGTTTAAAATGAAGGCAGCCAGGCACAGACAGGTAGAAATAAAGCCATGTAGTTCAGAAGCACTTAAAATCATGAAAGATTTAGGTTTATAAGACCATAAGATTTAGGAGGAGAGTTAGGCCATTCTGCCCATTGAATCTGCTCCACTATTTGATCGTGCTTCATATGCTTCTCACCCCATTCTCTTGCCTTCTCCCTGTAACCCTTGATCCCCTTAGTAATCAAGGACCTATCTATCTCTGTCTTAATTTTACTCAATGGTTTAAAACCTGAGGTTATAGATGATTGATCTTGACTCATAGCTGCAGCAGTATCAGAAATTGGAGGTCCTATTCAAACAGGGAGGGAGGAATATGTGGGAAATTAGAGACCAGTCAGTTTAATATCTGCTGTTGGCAAAGTGTTAGAATCAATTATCAAGAAAGCAATATGAGGAATTTGGAAAGTCAAGACGTTATCTATCAGGGTCGGCATGGTTTTATGAAGGGCATATCATGTTTGACAATTTGCTAGCGTTCTTCAAGGATGTAACAAGCAAAGTGGATAATGGGGATCCTGTAGAAATAATATATCTGGACTTCCGGAATGTATCTGATAAGGTGCTGCACAAAAGGTTAATTCACAATGTTGGATCTTATGGGATTAGGGGCATTTTATTAGCTTGGATAGGTGACTGGCTGATGAACAGAAGACAGAGAATCAGGATAATTTTTTTTCTGGACAGCAAGAAGGAACAAGTGGGGTGCCATAGGGTTCTGTTCTTGGACCCCAGCCATTTACAATCTACATTAATGACTTGGATGCAGGGATAGAAGGCTCTCTACCAAATTTGTGGATGACACAAATATAGGTGGGATGGTAAATAGCAATGAGGAAATAAAAGCCTTACAAATGGATACAGATAGGTGAGGAGAGTGAGCCAAAATGTGGCAGATGGAGTTTAACATGGATAAGTGTGAGATCATGCATTTTGGTTGGAAAAACAGCAAGGTGACCTACTATCTGAATGGGGAGAGACTTCGGGGTGGTCCGGTGCAGAGGGATCTGGGTGTCCTCATTCATGAGTCACAGAAAACTAGCATGCAGGTACAGCAGATAATAAAGAAAGTGAATGGAATGTTGGCTTTTATAGCTAAAGGAATAGGATATTAAGGTAAGGAAGTATTGTTGAAACCATACAAGGTATTGTTGAGACTGCACCTGGAGTATTGTGCACAGTTTTGGTCGCCTTATTTGAGAAAGGATATGGTGGCATTGGAGGAAGTTCAGAGGAGGATCACTAGATTGATCCCAGAGAAGAGGCGTTTGTCATATGAAGAGAGATTGAACAGTTTCGGCCCATACTCTCTGGAATTTAGAAGAATGAGGGGAGATTAAATTGAGGTATTCAAGATGATAAAAGGTATGGATAAAATGGATGGGGAGAGGATACTCCTTCTTGTGTGGCTTTTTAGGATGAGAGGTCACACTCTTAGGGCATGTTATTTGTGTCAGTATTCACCATACAGAAGGACATTGTGGACGATGAGGCTGGGGAAGGGTGTGTAGATAGTTTGGGTCATGGTGACATCAAAAGGGAGGAGGTATTGGGGTCTTGAAAAACATTAAGGTAGACAAGTCCCCAGGCTTGATGGGATATACCCCAGAATACTGAGAGAGGCAAAGGAGGGAATTGCTGGGGCCTGGAGAGAAATCTTTGTATCCTCACTGGCTGCAGGGGAGGTCCCAGAGGATTGGAGAATAGCCAATGTTGTTCCTTTGTTTAAGAAGGGTGGCAAGGATAATCCAGCTAATTACAGGCTGGTGAGCCTTACGTCAGTGGTAGGGAATTATTGGAGAGGATTCTTCAAAACAGGGTTTACTCCCACCTGGAAATCAATGGGCTTATTCACGAGAAGCAACATAGTTTTGTGAAGGGGAGGTTGTGTCTCACCGACTTGGTTGAGTCTTTTGAGGAAGTGACGAAGATGATCGATGAGGGTAGGGCAGTAGATGTTGTCTACATGGACTTCAGTAAGGTCTTTGACAAGGTCCTTCATAGCAGGCTGATACAGAAGGTAAAGTTGCACGGGGTTAGAGGTGAGCTTGCAAGATGGATAAAAAACCGGCTCAGTCACAGAAGACAGAGGGTAGCAGTGGAAGGGTGCTTGTTTGAATGGAGGGCTGTGACTAGTGACGTTCCTCAGGGATCAGTGTTGGGACCTTTGCTATTTGTAATGTATATAAATGATTTGGAGGAGAATGTGACTGGTCTGATTAGTAAGTTTGCTGATGACACAATGGTTGGTGGAATTGTAGATAGTGATGAGGACCATCAAAGGATACAGCAGGATATAGATCGGTTGGTCACTTGGGCAGAGAGATAGCAGATGGAGTTTAATCTGGAAAAATGTGAGGTAATGCATTTTGGAAGGTCTAACCCAGATGGAAAATATACAGTAAATGGCAGAACTCTTAAGAGTATTGATAGGCAGAGGGATCTGGGTGTACAGGTAGACAGGTCACTGAAAGTGGCAATGCAGATGGAAAAGGTCATCAACAAGGCATATGGCATGCTTGCCTTCATCTGCCAGGGCATTGAGTTTAAAAATTGGCAGGTAATGTTGCAATTTTATAGTACTTTAGTTAGGCCACATTTGGAATATTGCGTTCAATTCTGGTCCCCATACTACCAGAAGGATGTGGTGGATTTGGAGAGGGGACTGAAAAGATTTACCAGGATGTTGCCTGTTATGGTTGGCATTAGCTATGAGGAGAGGTTGGAGAAACTTGGGTTGTTTTCACTGGACTGACGGAGGTTATGGGGCGACGTGATAGAGGTCTACAAGATTATGAAGGGCATGGACATTGTGGACAGTCAGGAGCATTTTCCCAGGGTGGAAGAGTCAGTTACCAGGGACCATGGGTTTAAGGTGTGAGGGGCAAGGTTTAAAGGTGATGTACGATGCAAGTTTTTTACACAGAGGGTGGTGGGTGCCTGGAACTCACTGTCAGGGGAGGGCATCTTGACAAATATATGAATAGGATGGGAATAGAGGGGTACAGTCCCCGGAAGGGTAGGGCGTTTTAGTTGTGATGGGTAGCATGTTGGAGGGCCGAAGGGCCTGTTCCTGTGCTGTCATTTTCTTTGTTCTTTGTTATAGCAATTCTAAATCAAAATTGAGGAAAAACTACTTCTCCCAAAGGGTTGTGAATCTGTGGAATTCACTACCCCAAAGTGCAGTGGATGATGGAACAGTGAGTAAATTTAAGGATTTAGACAGATTTTTAATTGGCAATGAGTTGAAGGGTTAAGGGAGAGGGCAGAAAAGTGGGGGTGAGGAGCACGTCAGCCATGATCGAATGGCAAAGCAGACTCGATAGGCCGAATGGCCTAATTCTGCCCCTATTTCTTATGGGCTTAAGAACTTATGAACCTAAAGTCTTGGTGAATGTTTTTCTCCGCCAGGTTACTTTACCACCCGGCTGCATCTTCTGTTGGACGCAGGGTGCCAATGGTGAATCTTTGGCACAATTGTTCGAAAATACAGAAAGAGGAATCAGTTAGTCCAGTTTATAGATGAAGTTCAAATTGCAGTTGTGGTTTAGCTGTTGTCGAAATTTAATGAGGCAACATCGAGCAAAATTGCCATAAAATGGAACTCACTTTCAAAAGGTCTTGTACAGGCACAGATCACTGAGAATAAACTCAAAGACTATTCAGACAGATGTAGCTCCACCAATAAACAAGAATCTGAACACCATCAAGGAGAAAGCAGCACAATATACTGACACCTAATGACCACTTTAAAAGTCACTTCCTCCACCTCAGCATACATTGACAGTGCTGCCTACAAGATGCAATGAAGAAACTTACAAGAGGTATTTCAACAGCATCTCTCAAACTTGTGAACTCTCGTGAACCCTGAACAAAAATGTTACGATGCCGAAGGATAATATATGACCCATTCCATCTGTCCTGGCTCTCTGGCCATTTTGACTTTCTACCAATTCCGTGTGTCTTTTTTCTGTAACCCTGGACATTATTCCTTCTTTAAATAATCATGTCATGCCCTCGTGAATCCCTCAGTTGAGCCATCCTCCAACACACTCACAGTCAGTGCATTCTGAACTCAAGCCATTCTTTTTATATGAAAAATCTAAGTGTAGGCATACGTTATAAATTACTTCTAACCCGTGAAGAAATTTACCTGCTTTTGAGTGAAGATGTAAAATGAAGAAACAACCCTTTCTGATGATTGAAGAGTGCACTGACTACAGCTTCAATCAATTTTATCTCATTTGGATCTTATATTGGTATTTTACGCTGCTTTTGTGCTCACGAAGGAATTTCAAGCTGTCAGAATTTTTGGAGTGCATAGCTATTTATTTCTACAGATTTTTGAACTGATATCTCTTTAATTTATTTATTAATTTTTCATGACAAGAGAAGGAAAGAATGACAAATGCAATGCAAGTGATATTACAAGTGTCCTGTACCATTCTCAAAAAGGCATAAACTCTGATTTTACCTCCAGAACTTCTTGAAGCCTGCAAAATAAAACAAATTAGAAACTGTTAACAATCTTCAGTTGGTGAATTTTAGCTCAGGAAAAGTAAATGTTGGCAGAGGCTGGAATATAATTAGAAAAATTGATTGTTTACAGCAATGACAAAGTTCAGATGTTGTTTGAGGTCAACCATGTTTCTTGATAAAACACAAAGGATGCATAAAAAATGCAATTACTGAAAACTTAGAAATTTTATCATCCCAATGCTACAGGGCAGAATAACCCTGAATTCTGACAGTAATTTCAGTCATCTTTATTGCAGCTTATCATAAAAATATTGAATATTTCCCTCATCATTGAAAAAGTTTACGATGTTGATGTGAGATATATAAACAGATGTTGCCAGTAAAGTCGCAGATTAATTTAGTGCAGATTAATTGGCCGGGCTTTTATGGTCATCGTCTGTATCAAATACTAGGCTTGGGCAATTCAGCATTCACAATGGCATATTCGTCTTTGCTGAAATGAACGCAAAATCATCAGCAAGGAAGACATTCTGGTACAATACCCGAGCGTATGCACAGTTTAAATAATAACATTTCATTCAGAGGCTTTTTTTTTAATGAATCACTTGCAGCAGTTCCAAGTCTTCCACCGTTTAGATTCGAAATATAACTTATTTTTAAATTTCTGGTATAGATTAACTAGCAATCTCAGAATGGATGCCTACCGTTTGCCCACATGTTGCTATTATCAGATTTATCTGCTCTGAGTGCAATAGGATCTTGATCAGATGGGCTGATGGGTTGAGGAGTGGCAGATGGAGTTTAATTTAGATAAATGTGAGGTGTTGCATTTTGGAAAGGCAAAATCAGGACAGGACTTAGACAGCTAATTGTAGGGTCCTGGAGAGTGTTGCGAAGCAAAGAAACCTACAGGTGCAGGTCCATAATTCCTTGAAATTGGAGTTGCAGGTAGACGGAGAAGTGAGGAAGGCATTTGCTGCACTTGTCTTTACCAGTCAGTGCATTGAGTATAGAACAGAATGATAGAATGGAATAGTCATTTATTGTCACTTTATCTTTTACAAAAAAGTATTGTTAAAAATGTTCAAGTTGCCAAACCTATATTAATAACAGAAGGCATAGATAAGAAAGCAAATTAAGACAAAGTCCATCTCAGTTAAATTCATGGCTCCTGAGTTCAGATAAAACAGTTCCACTATAAGACTGTCACACCCAGCTGCTGGAATCCCATGGCACTAGACTCCGCAGAAGCTGCCCCAAGAAACAGTCTCATCACCGGTCACAGATCCTGGGAAGGGAAGGCATTGCAAAAGCTGCCCAAAGGAATCCCAGACCTACCATTGCCGTCAAAGACACAGAAGTAGACCACAACTACACACGGCCGCAATAGCCATGAGGAACCGCTACTGATGCCACAGATGCCACCCAAAACACCCCTCCTCCACTTCAACATCGCCTCTGCTGATAATAGGGTCCTCATGCTCGTTCCCCTCCTCGCCCCCTCCACTCCTTCCCCTCCGCAAGCCACCTCCTCGACGTCACTACCAGAGTCATGGTCCAAGCTCACTGCATCACAGTCATCCATTAGAATCCCACCCAGGGTTCACTAGCAACCACAACACTACTGTTGATAACCACTGGCTGGTTGGCGATCACATCAGACAACTCCATGACACAGGAGTTGGGATGGCATGTTCAGCTTGTACAGGAGATTGGGGTTTAAGCCATTTTTGGAATACTGCATTCAGTTCTGGTCTCCTGTTATAGGGAAGATTTGTTAAAATTGAAATAGTCCTGGAAAGATTTGCAAGGATATTGCCAGAGATGAAGCAATAGCGAGAGGTTGAATAGGCTAGGGCAATTTTTCTTGGAACATCAGAGGCTGAGGGATGACCTTAAAAAAGTTTATAAAGGGACAAGATCTTTTTCCCAGGGTAGGGAAGTCCAAAACTAGAGGGCATAGGTTTAAGGTGATAGGGGAAAAATATTAAAAGGATCTAAGGGACAGCTTTTTCTCACAGAGGGTGGTGGGTGTATGGGATGAGCTGCCAGATGAAGTGGTGGAGGCTGGTACGATTATAATGTTTGACAGGCATCTGCATGGCTACATGAATAGGAAGGGTTTAGAGGGATGTGGGCCAAATGCTGGCAAATGGGATTAGATTAATTTGGGATATCTGGTTGGCATAGATAAATTGGTCTGTTTCTGTGCTGTACAGCTCTATTACTCTCGATTCATTAGTAGCTTGGTGAAGATGTAGATGGTGTAACGTGATCTTGCCTGAATCAGAGAAACGAAATTGACAGTTCATGCAGCTTTCTTTACCCCACTTTAACTAAAGTGCTGAGTGTCAGATATTTCTCGGCTGGTTAAGGCAAAATAGTCTGATATTCAGCCCTTAGTGCATACAGTAGCTGCTGAGACCAGCTGATATAACACTGCAGATGGCTTCAGTGTCTTTGGGTTGTGGTGGGTGATTTGGATGAGGCTGCCTCACTGACAGGCCCTGTAACAAGGAGTAGATTTGAAGGGTGTGGCGTGTCTTTTCCTGGAGGTGATTTTTGCTAGTCAACATTACCACCTGTTGGACACAGGCTACCAATGGTGAGCAGGACTGACCTTAACATGATGGTTCGAAAATACAGAAATACAAATCAGCTTGTCCATTTTATAGAGAACATTCAAGCAGCAACTTTGATTTGGTGGATATTGCGATTTGAAGAATTCACAGAACTGCTATGGTGCAGAAGGATGGCATTCAGCCTATTCTATTTGCACCGGCTCTCTGAGCATTTTGACTTTGGGCCAATGTCCTGCTTTTTCTCTGTAACCCTGGACAATTTTTCTTCTTTAAATAAATAATCAATCAATGCCCTTTTAAATCCTCCAGCTGTACCTGTCTCCAAAACACGCCCAGACAGTGCAGTCAAAACTCGAACCACCCATTGTTTGAAATATTGTCCAGGGGAAGGTTTGTATTAGAGATAATTTATTTTCCCTAAAACAATTTCCCTGTTTTGTAAGCTCCAGAGTGACGATCTCAAGTGAAGAAACAAGCCAGTTCTGACCATTTCAGAGTGAGCTGTTTGCAACTTCAACCTGTTTTATCTAATTTTGATCTTATAAAACTGTTTTGCACTGCTTTTGTCCTCGAGATTAAAAGAAATACGTCTGCAGGCAGCAGCAATTCTTGAAATTGAAACATTGTATTAAAAGGCGATACTGTTAGCAGGCAAAGAAGCATTTTTACCAAGACAACAGGGTTTTAAATTTAGGTAATTAATTTAAACCAGGCCTTAGATACCAAAACCCTATTAAGTTTAGATCTGATGGTTTTGATAACCCAGAACCAATCCTATTGTAAGAAATTAATGTGTCAGAGGGTATTTGAAAATTGGTGTGAGAGTGAACTGCTATCTGAAGAGAAACTCACTGGCTCTCATAGAAATCTCTGAGCTCTCAGAGTAAACACCATCTAAATAAGGGTACGATGGCACTCTCAGCTAATATTTCTGACACAAGAATTCAATAGAGAAAGGCGTTCCTGCACGGAAAACAGTGGAGAAGGCAAAGAACATTCTAGAAGATTTATCCTGGCTGTAATTTCAAGAGACTAAGTTTATTTTCTTTTTCTTATTACTTTGGTTTATGTAAGTGGGACTTATATTTCTTGGAACAGCATACGATTAGAATTTTGTTTTATTCGAGAATAGTTAGCAGTTAAGGGGGAATTGTTTGGTTTGTTAGTAGTTCTGTTAATTTGTTCACTGTTAGAGTGAGATAAATAAATTGTTACTTGCAGAGTGGCTGTCAGAAGTTTGTTTTATTTTACCTCTCCTCTTTTTTTAAGACTTTCATAGAATCCCCACAGTGTGGAAACAGGCCCTTTGGCCCAACAAGTCCACACTAACCCTCAGAGCATCCTACCCAAACACATCTTCCTATAACCCACTGAGTCTACACATCACTGAACACTAGAGGCAATTTAGCATGGCCAATCCACCAAGCCTGCACATCTTTGGACTGTGGGAGGAAACCAGAGCACCTGAAGAAAGGCCACGCAGACACAGGGAGAATGCACAACCTGTACACAGGCAGTTACCCGAGGGTGGAATTGAACCCAGGTCCCTGGTGCTATGAGGCAGTAGTGCTAACCACTGAGCCACCGTGCTGCTCTCTAACATGATGTATCAGAAATAACAGCTCTTTCAATTTAGATTCAGACTCCATGTCATGGAAGTTTATCTTAATTTAAAGAATCAGGAACCATCAAATTTGGAAACAATTAAATTCTTCCAGAAAGTTTCAGAAACGTATTCTTCAGGGAGGAGAAGAAATCAGTTCTTTTAAAGGTCAAAATGCAATTCTGCTGCAACTCTGGCAACGAACAGTTTTTTTTTTCTACAGACATTCTGCATAATCAAACCGATTAAAAATAAACAATGCAGCGAGCAGAAACCCAGGAAACTAAACGAAATTGCAAAAATTAGTACACCATTTAGGAATTAAACATTCCATATTAGAAATTTATAAATACCACATCATTGAATCTCTCACATTTTCAAAATTATGAGTTGAAATTTATATATTATGTATCCTTTGGTAATATAGAGCAGTAGAAAAAATCTATTTTCTAGCCAACCTGTTCCAAAATGTTACTACACACCTCTGGAGCAGGTGGGACTTGAACATGGTCTCTGCCACCAAGCAGCAAATATGGATTCTCAAGCAGATCTCAAGTACTCTGATGTTAGGCACTTTTTAAGGGTAAGTTTGGACTATCAGCACAGGCCACTTGCCTCATATCCCGTTTTTCTTACTACCAAACTGGCTAATTCCTTTTTGCAATGCAGCATTGATTGTGAATTCAGGGAAAAATACTATGCTAGGGAGCACTACTTTGAAAGAGCATTTGAAAAAAAAAATTCATTGGATCTTTCATCATCTTAAGATGTCCCAAGCAGCCAATTAAGTCGTTTGAAAGTGTTGTGCAAGCTATCATGAATGAAACACAGCAGCTACTTGGGGTCCAGTTTCACACACCACAGGCTGCACAAAAAGGAAAAATCACCACTACTTTCAAGGGCCCAGAAAATGATCGCATTAATGTGAATTTAAGGCACATGAAGGTGTTAACGTGACCAATCACACTGACATCAGCAATGTTTAATTATCAAAACGTGAAAGAATGAGAAATCTCGTTATATCATTTGCAGTTTTCTGGATTTCTCAATGTTCTATAACCTTCATTTGAGATATAGCTCTTCAACCGAAGAATCGCATACATTCCACGTGCCATTTAATTATTAGGGTTGTCATAGAGTTCACGTTAAAGTCAAGTTAAAGCATCAAGGACAATCCTTTTTGGTTCAAAGTTGTGCTTCGAATTCTGATAACATTTTATTTGATTTTACAGCAATTTGAAAACAAGGATATGCTTCCATCAAATTCTTTAAGCAGGCTTACTTAAGAAATTGATAAAGAGTTGCAAGGATATGTAAAACATAAACTTTGATTGATGGTAACTACTTCTAAACTGAAGTAGTGCCACTGAATATGTAATTAAATAATGATTACAGGGCAATATATATATATATTCAGAGCGCTGAATGCAAATCACCATGCACAATTAATTGTTGCAGATAATTAGCAGCACTAAAACAATATTTATATTGGTAAGAAAACAAAATCTTCATCATGCTGGTGGGTATAAATCAGCAAATAATCAAGACTTACTGGATATTCTCATCAAGGAGCTTAAGATAGAATGATCAGAGAACTGAAAAATATGCATCTTGACTGATTTATGGCGCTCTTCCTCAAAGTCGGAAGGTCATAAGTTCAAATCTCAGGCTTGAAACTTGGAACCATAAGCTAGGTAAGCCGTTTATGCTATACCACAAGAGTGTCGCATTGTTAGAAGTGCTCTCTTTCATATATTAAATGAAAATAAAGCACAAGCCGTCCCATTACATACTGTAAAAATATTTCATTACACTTTTCCTTTAAAGATAATTAGGGGACTTCTACAATACAGCATTTTTGGAAAAAGGAACAGTGTTAAAGAACTAGAGAGTTAGATAGAATGGAAACAGACCCTTTGGTCCAAATAGTCAATGCTGACCAGATATCACAATCTGACCTAGTCTCATTTGCCAGCATTTGGCCCATATCCTTCTCAACCCTTCCTATTCATATACCCATCCAAATCCTTTTAAATGTTATAATTGTACCAGCCTCCACCACTTCTTCTGGCTACTCATTCCATACACGCACCACCTTCTGCATGAAAAATTTGCCTCATATGTCACTTTTAAATCTTTCCCCTCTCACCTTAAACTTATGCCCTCTAGTTTTGGACTTCCCCACCCTGGGGAAAGGGCCTTGTCTATTCATCCTATCTATGCCCTTCATGATTCTATAACCCTCTCCAAGGTCATTCCACAGCCTCCAATGCTCCAAGGAAAATAGCCCCAGCCTACTCAGCTTCTCCCTAAAACTCAAACCCTCCAACCCTGGAAACATCCTTGTAAATATTTTCAGAATCATTTTGGATTCTCCTTGACTCTATTTGCCAACGATATCTCATGGTCCCTTTTTACACTCCTAATTTTGCATCTTAAATATACTCCTACTGCCCTGTATCGCTCTAGGGATTCACTCGACCCCAGCTGTCTGTACCTGATAAATACCTCCTCCTTCTTCTTGAACAGAACCTGAATTTCTCTAGTCATCCAGCATTCCCTACATCTACCAACCTTGCCCTTCACACAAACAGGAACATACTGTCTCTGAACTCTTGTTATCTCATTCTTAAAGGCTCCCACTTCCCAACCACCCTTTACTCGTGAATGACCTCCCCTTATCAATTTTTCAAAGTTCCGGTCTAATACTGTCAAAGTTGGCTTTATTTGAATTTAGAACTTTAACTTTTTGATCAGTTTTTTCTTGATCAGTTCAATCCTGTTCCATAACAATTTTAAACCTAATGGATTTATGATCTATTGCCCTAAAGAGACCCCCCACTGATACCTCAGTAACTTGGCCTGTCTCATTTCCCAACAGTAGATCAAGCATCACTCATTCTGTAGTAGGTACATCTACGTATTGAACAAGAAAATTTTTTTGTACACAATTAACAAATTTCTCCCCATCCAAGCTCTTAACACTATGACAGTCCCAGTCTTTGTTTGGAAAGTTAAAATCCCCTACCAATACAACACTATTATTCTCACAGATATCTGAGATTGCCTTACCAATTTGCTTTTCATTTTCCAGCTGACCACTGGGGACTTATAATACAATCCCAACAAGGTGATCATTCCTTCCGATTTCTCAGTTCCACACACAACTTCACTGGATGATTGCACAGGACTATCCTCCCTAAGTACAGCTGTAATGTTATCCCTAACCACAAATGCTACTCCCCCTCCTCTTTTGCTTTCCTTTCCATGCTTCCTATAGCATCTATACTCCAGAACATTGAGCTGCCAGTCCTGCCCCTACCTGAGCTAGTTTTCTCTAATACCTGTCAGGCCTCTTGCATCGAAGTAGATATAGTTTAGTTGATCAGTCTTACGTGCAAATTTCTCTGCAAATTTTTTCCCTGCATTGACTATTTGACTTGTTCCTCTTCTCAACTGTACCAGCCTCAGACCTATTTCTATCCTCACAAGCGCTTTGGCTCCCACTTCCCTGCCCCCCCACCTCCTTACTAGTTTAAAGCCTCCCGAGTAACGCTAATAAGTCTCCCTGCAATGATATTAGTCCCCTTCCAATTCAGGTGGAATCTGTCACTCTTATTCCAGTCGTTTCTACCCCTGGAGATCTCCCAATGGTCCAAAAATGTGAACCCTTGCCCCTGCATGACCTCCTTAAGCATGCATTCATCTGCCCGAATCTCACTAGCACATGGCACTGGTACTAGTCTAGATATTACTCCCCTCTAAGACCTACTTTTTAACCTCCTGCTTAGTTTCCTATATTCTCTTTGTAGAACCTCATCTCTTAAGGTTTCATGTTAATGACCAGAACAAGAATATGTGAGGAATAAATTTTATAAGAAAGCAAATGAGGGTAGGGTGGGGAAAAGAGCAAAGATTTAGGTAAATTATGGTAGTCTTACCAGATTATGGGGCTGCTTTCTCATTAGAGAGGTGACTGGTGATGGTTTAACCTGAGGATCATTATGCCTCAGGCAAGGGGAGAGGCTGAGAAGGAAAGTCCTTCATGGTAATCTCAGTTGGTGTGAGAATTGAGCCCACACTGTTGACACCATTTGCATCATATACCTGCCATCCAGCCAAGGGGTGGATGACAGGAGATATTAAAGATTAGAGGTGCAAGGACAAACAAAATAGAGGTAGAAGTCACTGATCAAATGGTTGAGATCAATGTTGAGCAGAGAAAGCTGTGAAATGCCCCATTGAATGGTGAGATGCTGTTACTCAAGCTTAGACTGAGCTTCAGTCCACAGTGCAGCAGGCTGAGGACAAAGCAGCCAGAGTGAAGGCAAAATAAAGAGACAACATCAGAGTTTACTGGAATATCAGGATGAAGATCCTAGGGGGATTTGGCAGGGTCGATGCTGAAGGAATGGTTCACTTTGGTCAAGAGATTGGAATTAATGGACATAATTTAAAAATATGGGGTCTTCTGTCTAAAATGGAAACAAGGAGAATTTTTCTTTTCACTCAGAGGGTCATGAGGCTGTGAAATTCTCTTTTCTACAGAGCAGAGGAAGCAATGTCACTGAATTTTTTTAAAAACTAATGTAGATAGATTCTTGGCTAACAGGGGAGCCATACAGGGGGTAGGTAACTGTTATATCGGCCTGCTACCACGTGAAAGCGTTAATTGGCACCATGATATTATTCTGCCCTTCAGGATTGAAATGTCTGATTTTAGGAGGAGACATGGAGCTGTGTACCATTATTGCAGTATCAGTAATTCTAGTGCCAGATCCATGTAGGTTACAGTCATGCATACCTACTCTTAAGTTAAGTCTGATTTATCATGAGGAACAACCAAATATCTCAGACATCATGTACCTCACTCTTAAGCACTAAGTAATTAACCTGTACTGTTTACCAAGGTTGAACCTACCTTGTGTATTTTGTGTGGTCCTTCTCCACTTGGTATTAGCAATTAATACTAATACCATCAGAAGGACCGATGGTAGTGAATCTCCCCAGGACATCTCACAGGATTTTAAAGAACACAATCTCACGTGATCATGCCAGCAGGAATGTGAATTTAAGGCCACAATCATATCAGCCATGATCTAATCAATTGTAGAGCAGGTTAAGTGACCTGAGCAGATTTGAAAGAGATGGCCCGAAAATTGAGTACATAATTTGTGTTTGGTCTGCCCAAGGTTGAAGAGATCACATTGTGAGCAGGAAATACAAAATACTAAATACTACATTGAAGGAAGTAAATCTGGAACAAAGGTTTGGGACCTTGGACAGAGAAGAGGGAAGAGTTAAAAGAGCAAGTGTTGCAACCCTATCCTTTTGTGGAAAGGCGCCATAAGAAAGGCAGGAAGTGTTGGGAATACTGAGGAGTGAATTAGGGAATCACAGAGAAAACTGTCCCTTCAGATTGCTGAAAGGAAAGAAGTAATTGATTAATGGGATAACACTGGAGGTGACAGAAATGGTGAAGGATCCATTCAATCCAAAGTCTGGTTGGTGTGAAAGGTGAGATCAAGCAAAACTTGTCATGTTTCGAGAAGAGAACAAGTGAGAGCTGAAGTGCAGAAAATGACGTGGACACAGTCAAGGACTCTTTGAATCAGAGTACAGGGGGCTCCTCAGTTGAGGATTGTTATCTGGCTCTGAAATCTCATGCATTTAATTCTGAGCCCTGATATTACTGCATAGTGGATGTACTTTTCTAAATTTTCCATATTTCATGATATATTTATGTTCTTTTGCAGATTGTTTTGTAAAATGTTCCTACTTAGTGATGTTATTCTTCAGTGTATATGGCTCACATTCACATTAGTCCTTAGGTAATTAACACTGGCATAGTGCTGAATCAATCACACCTAACAAAGTTGATGTGAAATATATGGTCCTTTTCATGACATTTTTTGTTAGATTGTTTAAAGCTATCAATTCCACAACTCTTGATCAATTTTGTTGAAGATATTGGATTCAGAACATATTAAAACTTGATCCGATGACATTCAGGCGTAAGAATAAGAAAAATAAATAGATTTAAATTCTCTTTGCTTTCTTCAAATTGACCACATGACCACTTTTATTGTCCACAATTCATAATTTCTATCAGTTGGCATGGATGATTAGGAGAATTTTGGCTGCGTGCTTTTTTTCAAAAATGAAGGCATTCCAGTTCTGCTCATAATGCATTAGGCTCATGGCACCCAGTTACCATGCAGCCAGCATATTTCTCATGTGAGACACCCAGTACTTTTGTCATCGAGAGCCTACAAATGGCCTCAGTGTTCTTAGGTCAGTGATGGGAACATCAGTTTGATGTTCCAGTCCTGGCTGCTATCCAGTCATTGAGTGAGGACAGGATCAACCTTAATTGCAACACTTCAAAGAAATATAGCTTTCCAACATTCGTGGTCAAGGCCGATACGGAGATTGCAATCACTTAACTGAGATACACTAGAGCACCACTGCTTATGATCCATACATCAGCATGGAAATAGTGCTTCCAGGGGAAGGTGCAAGTGCGTCATAAGTAAGTAAAAAATGAAGGAGTCATTTCAATTGCAATTCCATAAATTTCAAGTCCAATGTATTGATGCACTGGTAGTCAATTAACCCTTTCACCCCTTATTCTGAAGTTCCAAAATCATTCAACATAATTACCCCTTTTTGGTGACAGTGGTTATATTTTATTCAGTTCAAGTAAGACTCAACACATGCCAATGTATGAGTAGCTGTATCTAAGTGCTACAGCATTACTATAATACTTTGGGTAGAAGCATTATCTCCACGTAAGTGCTTCTTGGTCTACTTCAGATACCAAGTCAATACATGAAACTTCAAGAATACTGTGTGTTTGGGGAACCCATTCTTATAACTTCTTTAGACAGCAAAAGCAATGGAATCCAATCATTACCTGGCTATATTTGAATGGACTGATTACAAAGGCTGTCATGGAACCAGTTTTTCCCTCCCCAAGCTCAAACTTTCAAGATCTTGGCTTCCAACAGCAAGCATAGTGACCTTGATACCCAATTACTTTATCTAGGAGTCAAGACACTTTTGTTTTCTCTGTCCTTTAACAGATGTTTGTTTCCCTGATCCCACCCGGCATATTGTCTGTTCTCACGCTTTCCTGAACTACTGCATTGCTTTGATTGACCAGTTGACTTCATTTTACCTTTCAGGCCAAAAAGCTTTTGATCAATGAAGGTCTAAACCACAATTCTCATCAAACCACTTCCCAAATCCTTTTGACCAGTATGCATGACAAACTGGATTAAAAATGTAGTTCAGTATTGAAATGAAGGAAATTTAGTACTTGAATTAATCCCTGTTACGTAGCAAGAAGAAAATCATATAGGATTTTCCCAGGATGTGATTTCCCATTTTGGGAATTGTTATTTCATTATTGACAGGGACTTAGATTGCAAGTTTATTAACAACTATGTGTTACGTCTCAAAATGGTGCATTTGGTCTGAGGAAGCAATGCAAGGACCGTATATTTCATACGAAGGCTAAAACACATTCTGTATGAGTAAGAACATAGTCCAATCCAGATACAGATGATAAAGAGACTGCTGCATCTCAGTTACGTTACCATGAATTGCATTAATAGCCTTTGTAGAACAAATCCTCTCTTTTGGAAAAGAAAATGTCACTTGTCTCAATGAGTTCCAACCTTCTTGCTTGATTTCAATCTCAACTACTATTTAAAAACTAATTTTCCTAAAGGTAATCCTGTGCTCAAAATACATGCAATTGACTCATGCTGTCTCCACAATTTCCTTCAGTGGCTCTTTAATGGTGGTGTTGCAAGACTAATTTTCCCTTCGAATTTAAAGCTTTTCTTAAGTATTACATCTAACAAGATGCACTGCAGACACACATGAAAACCTTTTTGACCAAATATTCAAGCCCAATACCTCCAACACCCAGAAGAATGAGAGCAACAAGTAAGTAACAACTGCACCAACTTCAAGTTCGCCTCTCACTTCATCTATTACCCTTACTTGGAAATGCGTAAAATAATACATAGGATTGTTGTTGTACCATTTCACGGTCAAAATCACAGACGACTATCCCTAATAGCACTGTGGGTCTATGTACACTACAAAGACTCCAGTGATTCAAGGAAGTGGCTCTCCACCAGCTTAAGGTGGGCAATAAATGGTGGCTTTGTCAGAATACTCATCAATTAACTTCCTAAAAATTGTAATTTGCCCAGTTCGTCAGTTTCTCAACCAAACTTTTTCAGAATTTCTAAAATTACAATTATGTTCTCTTAAAGCCTAAAGTATTTTTCTGAACCGCATGTATAACCTCCTCCCATTGTAATACCATTTTACCCAACTAAATGGCAGAGAACCAACTTGCTACCAGCATTAACACTATCTATGTCACTAGGGAGGGCACAAAAATGATTTTGTGGTGCCTTATTCATTATTTCTTCTCTTCTGATGAGGATGTATTTGGCTTCAAGTCAGAACATCTCTATCAGGTATCACAGACACAATTGCAAAATGTACGCAACGTTGGCTTAAATCCATTAATGACATATTTTGCTGAGTACGGTCAACTGAGGAAAGCATTTTCTTCTGTTAGTTTTCTTGTACACAAAACACTGACACACCTCTCCAGAATATATTAATTTGTCTTTTGGATTTCCAACCCAATGGATTGTCACAATTGCATATTAAAAAACAAATTTCAATCAGTCGATTTCTCCAGTTCAACATGCTGAAATCGTACAATACCCAAACTGATCACATTCAAGGTAGCAGTTAAGACGTTACTTTTACCTTCATTATAGTTGAGGGCAGGGCAAAGAAGGACAAACCATGTAACATCCAGAGGTCCTGCGGTAATAAAATCTGGTGGCGCTTGCTGGCATTCAGAGGAAGATGAGGAATAGTGTTAGATTCAGATTGAACACCAACCATATTACATTAGAGTGTTTACACTTACTATTGAGATTTAGGCTTGGAGAACAGTTGGTTGAATAAAATATTGGAAGGACCAATGGTGTCAAAATCCTGACAAGTTATCAAAATTTTCCGAAAGCCACACAGAAAGGACATTGAAATGGTGCAGGACTGCAAAAAAAAAATGTGTGCTAGAAGACTTTGCTCTTAACTTTATGAACACATGTGAGCCATTCCATCAAAGACACTACATGAAATTGCTTGGATATTTGTTGGATTTTCCATATCAAATAGAGAGAGCTAAAAGGTTAAAGGGAGATAACTGAGCAGCAGAAAATCTTGGGCAAAGAACCAATAGTGTTAAAATGGTCTGGACCGACCAATTGGTAGCTGTGAGTTTATTTTCTTAATACAGAGAATCACATCACAAAATGCTGTTTTCTAAACGCAAGCCATTATAAACCAAATAAGAACTCCAATACATTGGGCAAAAGATGTTGGGATAAAGATTTCTCATATCCTCTCGATCTCAGCAATGGTATGAGAATGTACCAAATTATGGGTCAAGTAGAAGGCAGCTCTTTTGTGAATTTGAGACTTGCTTCATGTACCTGTTACTATTGTAAGAAAGTGAGCCATTGTCAAAGCCTTTTAGGGCAGGTTGCTTGTTCTGTGCAGTGGATGGTTTGTATAGATAAACAATGAGAAATATAAACATTGACAAGGCAGGAGCTCATCATAGTCAGTGCACCATCTTTTCAGAGAAATTACATTACTGTTAGCCTGGAACACAGGTGGCAGTCATTATGACTTGACTTTGCACTGTTTTCTTTCTGCTTGTGAGTAATAATCAAAATCTTTGATAACCAATGCCCTCACATCATTTTACCCAGGAAAAAAACTGGAAATAGATACACCTTAAGTATTGTAAAGTTGACATTCAGTCCCATGTTAAAAACTTTCAGAGCTCTCCCTTCTTTCCAAAGTTGGACTGTAAGTCCATATTGAAGGCCTAGCAATGTTTGCATAGGCACTGATTTTCACGGAGGACAAAGTTACCCAGAGGTCAAATGTTGATTTTAGATGACAAAAAGTGATGTTCTTTTGCAGAGATACTCAACTACCACAATCATATAATTGTGAAGCAACAATCTAGAGCAAGGCTTGTAAAATAGCTCTTGTGTGGTATCATTTTAGATCCATGACAATTGGTCAACATGCAATATGGTCATCCTATTGTTCAAAATCAATGTAGTTTTTTTCCAAAGCTAATTCATTTCATTGAATGGAAGCTATCAAATATTTGAACTGAAATTCCAATTGTTTAATTGGATATTTTGAGGAGATCTTTTTTAGATTAATTTATTAAAAAGCAATGTAAGTTTTAATTTAATTCCTATGGCTTCTCATTCACTTTCAAAAACGGAGAACAGTTGTCAATTAAATATTGCTTCAGTCAATTCTCTAGGTCTGCTGTGCCATGAAGTTCCTTTAGCTTATAGCTGACCGTGTACAACAGTTCGTTCTTATTTTGTTCTCGAAAAATGTTCTTCTGTGGCTTTAATACAATAAGAGATATTATACAGGTACAGTCAGAAACTTAGCGGTAAATGCAGTGTAAAGGGTTATATACAAATAAGACATTATATATCTCAGGAAGTGATGCAGTGTCACATGGCATAATGACAATCTCTTGCTGCAAGTCAGGGTCCCTTTTAGATGTTGACACTTAATTATATTTGTTAATAAAAGTTAATAATTCTAACCCTACCGCAGCGCACTCTGGCAATATTCCATGGCAACACATTGAGACCAAAAATAGGCACTACAACAAGATACTGGTATAGTTGAATGTATGTTCCTTAAAAGGGTAAAATACAAGCGGTTTTAATCTGAGTTACAAAAATACATACACATTCTTTGGTTTGTTTTTCCTAATTTACCAAAGTGGTTAAAACTCACAGAATCTCCAGTCTGTAGCAAATTGGCCAAACATTATTGGGCCCAGAGAGGAAGGAAGTCTAAAATTGGTATAACATCAATACTGAATGCACACTCCAGAAGTGATTCAAGAGGTTAAGGTTCAGAGAACATGGTAATGGGAAGTGTATAACTGTTGAAGGCTGTGTGGCTCTCACTAATACTGGGCCACAGAGGTCCCTCCATGTGAAGTTGGAAGAGTGAAAATAAGGACATAAGATTGTTCATTTTTGTTTGTCACGAAGCTATTGCAACAGTTCCAGAAAGATTTGAAATCAACAGTCAATAGACAGCCGCAAACCTACATCTACAGCCAGTCAGCAGACTGAGGACTTCTTTACAATGCTGTACAATTGAGGATATAATGGTCTCTATATAAAAGAACTGAACCAAGTCTTTGGTAAGCTGTAATAAGAGTGAATTGTATGTGGAAACTAAAACAGTCATGCCGCCACCACCTGGCCCCTAAAAGTCTGAATGAAACAAACTCTTGCATAAACATGACGCATCAGTGACAGAATTAATAAATACTCTTTCTCTTTTATTTAGTGCTTACTGTTTCTGGTACTGCCGCGACATGATGAGAGGTCACTCTCTATATATTTAGTACGTACACTGTAACAGACTGCCAGCTATTAGAAAACAGTTTATTGAAGCATACATATCTTAATTGTTGCCATTTTCTTTTTTTTCACATATTAACAGCACTGTGGAAAGTCTCAAGTTTGCTACATTAAAAGATACAAACACGTCACACCTCCACAGGATAAGAATTAAAAAGGCAAGTTGACGGACAGACAACATCCACAGGCAGTTTTTTTTTGTATTCAAAACAGGTTAAATGATATCCAGTGATGTCATATACCAGGTCCAAGACATTCAAAAGCTCTTTACTCCTCTGTCATCCAAAAAAAATTACTGATTTATTCAGGACACGTTTTTATTTCTCTCCAAATTATTTTTGTCCAGTTACAGGTGAAGGGTTTAATGAACAGTGAAATAGAAAGTCTGGGAGGCAGGGGGGGAAGTGGATGCTTATGTTAAGTTGTAGAGGTTGAATGAAGCAGGATTTTCATTAATGTGTGGTCAAAGACTTGTAAACACTAGTTTCATTTTGTACAGTTTACATTCTTGCTTCTTCCCTCTTATTCCCCATCCGCTCTGTTCCAGGACGGGGTGTATATCTGTCATGATCAACACCGTTGGGCAGGTCAACCATCAAATGGTAATAAAGAGTTAAGCAATCAGTGCAGCAAAACTTGCTGATGTATTGTTTAACAAGCTGTGTATGATATCGAGCTGGGAGTGCCTACCTCTGCCAACATTCCATTTGGTAACCCTTAGGAATGCCATGAGTAGCTCTTGAATTTCAAGGTTATCAATTTGACCGTAAATCATAATACATGCAGTATTCATAGAGGAATTGCTGTAATATAGGCATTAACAATTGCACTCTTGTTGTATGTCTAGACAGAGTCCAGGTTTAAACTACACACTTCTTTTTTGATCACCATTTTCGGGAAGCCTGACCAACAAAACAGAACAGTTATAATATAGCCTTTATTTTACAGAAACTTTTTAAAATACTTTTAAAATGGCAATAGATCCTGTGATTTTGGAAAGCTCTCCTTTAAGCTCAAAGATCCTCCATCCCATGTTTCAATTCAATGAACTTGCATGGCCCCAGTATTCAAGTGACAGGACAGCATTTGGAGTAGGCTTTTTGTTTAGGCCATAAAAATAAGTTGGCCACAAAGAAACCCAAATGGTGAATTCAGAAATGAAAACAGAAATTGCTGGAAAATCTTAACAGGTCTGGCAGTATCTATGGAGAGAAAGCAGAGTCAAAGTTTTGGACCCTTCTTCAGTTTCAGAAGCATGTTCCTTAACTAAAGATGGTGAGCTGTGGAATACACTATCACAAGGTGCAATAGCATAGACGCAGTCAAGAGAAAGCTAGACCACCATGAAGGAGAAAGCAATATAATGCACTTATAGAATTGGTTGTAATGGGGTCAGAGGAGCCTCTTTTGAAACAAATATCAATGGGGCTGCTTGGGCTGGATGAATTGTCTCTACAATAATTTCAACTACTGAAAATTAAAACAAAACCTAGAGATGGTAAGCATTAGCAATCTTCTACTGGCTGCTTTAGATTACCTCTGTGACAATTTCCATGTGGATCCTGTTTCACTGTGCAGCAATAACAGTAACGTGGCCTGCTACATGCTCAATACCTTCTGCTGGTCAACTTTAGCTTTTGAGACACTGCATTGTTCAATGAATCATCCATTTCAAATAGCTCAAGGCTAGTTCTTACAAGGAACACATTCAGCGACCATTTAGAATCACCAATTTGTTCCTACTACGCTGACGGAAGATTTGGAAATGCAAGTAAAAGCTTAGAAAAACAGAAGGCAAAAACAGAAGGGCACCTACCAGAATTGACATGTAATTCTCTTTGATATGAGAAGAGAAATTTGAACACTTTGTGTTGTCTCGGAGTGTATGAGTTGTACTGTTTCCCCTTTAAGAACAATGGCGAGAGGGTTTTGTGCAGACGTTTCAAACAACAACAGAATGTAGTCAACTGCATTCTTTGTATATTCATGTCAGGAATGGCGATGAGTACAAATTATCCATTGCCAGCCTAATTGTGAGCAGTCATTGCAGAGGAGATAACTACTTCCAATTATGTGGCACATTTAATGTTTAAAAGGAGGTGTACATGAGTAGGAAAGGTTTAAGAGAGATATGGGCCAAACGCTGGCAAATGGGACTATGTTAACTTAGGATATCTGGTTAGCATGGACAAGTTGGACCATAGGGTCTGTTTCCATGTTGTTCACCTCTATGACTCGACATGACGTTGTAAAGCACCAGAAAGGCGTTATCAAACAAAAATAAATGACACTGAGCAAAGTCACGCCAGATAAGCAAGGGCTTGGTCAGAGGTAGATTGTAAGGGGTACTATAAATGAGAAAGGACAGAGAAGCAGGCAGATTTAGTGAGGAAATTCCAGACCATTAAGCCTTGGCAGGTGAAGGCCTGGACAATAAATATTAGGAATGCTGAAGAGGCTAGAATTCATGCAATTACAGAAATCTCATGGGGTCTGAGAGACTGCAAGAAATTCAGAGCAAGTGAGAGTCAAGGTCATCCAAGGATTTGGAAACAATGGTCGAGAATCTTCAAACTGAGGCATTGATTAATTGGGAGTCAATAAATGTCTCTGAGCAGAGGAGTGACTTGGCGCCGGTTAGAATGTAGCCAGCGATTTATATATTACCTCGCAGTTGTGAAGGATACAGTATGGAGGTCTCTTTTCAATTAATCAACTCTTGTTTACCTCAATCCTTGCAAGCTAGCCCCGCCCCCATCTCTAAACTCCCTTTCCTTCTAAAGTCCTTCAAGTATTGCTGCCTGGAAAATTCACGCCTATCTTCCACAACTAGAACAATAAAGCTGTCCATTATATTCAGATATTAACAGCTGTTATTGTTGGATCTCCTGCCTTTAGTTACAAAGCTAAAAGGGGGAGAGTAAAGGGAGAGTTTCAAGGATGACGTACACAAGCATCTAAAAGCTAGGAATGTCACTTTTCCAGAAATGGATGTCCAATTGTGAGGATGGCTTTTAAATTGGCCACACTTTCGAAAGAGATGCCCTTGGAAAGGGAGCAATTTCTCTCTGTGTTACCAGAGGCATTTCAGTTGAAGGGACACCATAAAATCAGATGGTATGAGTAACATCATCAGGCACATGTATACTTCTCTCTGGAGTTGGATGGTACGTTCAGATAAAGCTTTGCTTTAAATTAATCTTTAAAAATGAGAAGTTTCAAAGCACTGACAACATCTCAGCTGAAATTGTGTACAAAATTTCCCTTGACACTCGTTTAATTTTCTCTTGCAGATTGGCAGTTTCAAACCTGGATAATCAGCACTTTTTTAGATAAAAGCAGCACATATCATTTTAAATAAAGCAGTGATTACTGCAATATCTTGCTACTCCTTTTATTATGGATGGTTTTTAAGTGATAATTAGCTTCCAGTCGAGCGCTTCAATTGCTTGCATGCATAATTAGCAGGGGACACACCATCAATAATTTAACAATAGTGCCTGGTTTTCGTAAAACTAAAAGCGATCACATAAAAAATTGTTATCGACTGAAGCAAGCACTACAGTGTAGCAAATACCCACCATATATTCACTGAAATCAGGGCAAACATTTTTGACTTTGTCAATCGGCTGCTTGGAAACACTTCCAATCACAATTGCATTTATATAGTGTCTTTGGCTATGTGCTTGAAGTGCTTTGTAGCCAATTAAGTATTTTTTTCAGAGATAACAAGCATGGGGATAACAAGCATCCTCATGCTTTTTATCTCGGATTCTCCAGCATCTGCAGTACCTTTTATCTCTGAAGTATTTTTTTCAAGTGTGATTACTGATACATGGGGACTGTGATGATCAATTTGTAAATAGCAAGCTCTTACAAAGAGGAATGTCATGATGATTAAATAATCTTTTCTTTAGTGATGTTGTGTTAAGGACTAACGCTAGCTAGAACAGCAGAGATAACTTTCCTCCTCTTCTTCTAAATCATGGCTCAAGAACTGATATATTCATTGGGTTGGTGGGACCTTGGTTTAACTTTTCATTTAAAAGACCATCATAAGAGTGATTGGGGATGGACAATAAATGCTGGCCTTGTCAGTGATGGTTAAATTCTGTGAAGGAATGACTAATAATAACAGTGCAACTCTCCGTTAGCACTGCATGACAGTATCAGTCTGGATTTTATGTCTCAATATCTGGGAAGGACATTTGAACTTCTGACACCTACACATCAGCAAGTATACTATCAACTGAGCCATTGCTGCACAGTGAAGTAATTGAAGAAGTTGTGCCCGAAATTGTTTCGCAATTCTAAAATAAAAGTAGGAATTGCTGGAAATAATCAGCAGGGCTGGTACCTTCAGTAGAAAGAGTAACAGAGCTGAAGCTTTGAGTCAAATCTCAGTCTTCTTCAGTTTGTTCACAATGTCACTTATGGAAGGAAATCTGTTCTTCTTACCCAGTCTGACCGACACACGACTCCAAATCCACTGCAATTTACGTGACTCTTAAATGACCTCTAAACTGGCCAAGCCAGCTATTCAATTCAATGACAACTAAGGGGAGAACAATAAATGTTGGCCTTTCTAGCAATGTCCACATACCATGATAGAATAAAGAAAGAAATATCAGAGACAAATTGCTAAGCAATCAGCACCCTTTTCTTCTATATTATAAATTATTACAATTGTTTGAAATTCGGCATTCTTGCAATTGCCTTGATGAATGCAAGACTGAAGGTTTTGGCAATATTCTCTCCTTTCAGCAATATTCAAATTCTGTACTACCAAGTGACTATTGTGCATATGTAAGTTTAAAAATTATACTGTATAGGTACCAAGTTGAGCTGATTTTTCTGTTAAAGCTACACTGATATGATCACTCAAAGGTATATTTGAAACAAACTTTGCCATCATATGTGGTTGATCAGATTAATTAGAAAATAAGTAACTTGTAATGTAAGGTGTACTTTGTCACTGTTTATTGGAGATGGAAACTTCAAAATATTAGAGAGGTAAGCAACACAACCAGACTTGAAAGAAAGTGTCTGAACCTCCAAAGCTGGCTCTCATGTTGTTCATGTTTACGTTGAGCATCTCCCAAAAATGAACACATTCAAATTATAAATATTTACAAAATCTACACAGAACAACCAGTAGCAGATGACCAATTTGCAAACACAGTCCTCACCAATGACTCAAGGAATCACTCCTCAACTTCCTATAAACAAACATGGCCTCTAAAGGGTCTTCAAGGTTCAGAATTTGAAATCTCAGTACTCAAGAAAACAATCTCCATCATGCACCCAAGAAATAGATGGATAAATGAGTAGAGAAGTTTCGTCTTGACAAAATGTAGAATTAAACTTCATTTTGTGATTCTGCTTCTTCCATCTCATCTCTGGCTTAATCCTGAAGTGTAGATCTTAGGTCGGATGAAGTCACTTTAGTTAAATGTTATCTGTACAATGATAGATAAAATACCAGCTTCATAGTATTCCCAAATGTTCTGTTTATGTCTGTTAACTTATTTTTTTCTCATGACTCACCAATGTCACCTAAGCACAAACAAGAAAGCCATTCTAAAAAGCTACCGAAACCAGGCAGATCTTAACATGGAGTGGGAAATAAGAAAAAAGAAAGTTATTAGCATTATTTACATTACTAAAGGCACTGAGTCTCGTTATAGGGAAGTTATCTGGCAGGTGGGGAGAGAGTGACAGAACTTCATAGTCCTCTGCAGCACTCCGCAAGTCCACTCAAATGTTAACAAGGATTGAATTTTCCAACCTGGGGAGAATTGGAAATCAAGGAAAGAAAACGGACCATCAAAGCTAACGACATTGAGTATAGGAGTTGGGACGTCATGTTGAAGTTGTACAGGACATTGGTGAGGCTTCTTCTGGAGTACAGTTCTGGTCGCCCTGCTATAAGAAGGATACTGGAGAGGGTTCAGAAAAGATTTACCAGGATGTTGCCAGGAATGGAGGGTTTGAGTTATAAAAAGAGGCTGGGTAGGCTGGGACTTTTTTCCATTGGAGCGTAGGAGGTTGAGGGGTGACCTTATAGAGATGTATAAAATTATGAGACACATAGATAAGGTGAATAGCGAGGGTCTTTTCCCTAGGATAGGGGAGTTTAAAATTAGGGGGCATATTTTTTTAAGGTGAGGGGAGAAAGTTTAAAAAGAACATGAGGGGCAATTTTTTTGCACAGAGCATCGTTCCTCTGTGAAATGAACTGCCAGAGGAAGTGGTGCATGCAGGTGCAGCGACAACATTTAAAAGACATTTGCATAAGTACATGAATTGGAAAGTTTTGGAGGGATATGGGCTGAACACAGGCAAGTGGGACTATTTTAGTCTTGGAACATGGTCAGCATGGACTGGTTGGACTGAAAGGTCTGTCTCCATGCTGTATGACTCTATGACTTTCCCAACCTTGCAAACAACATGCAATTCCAACATAAAATGAAAGAGCTGCGGATGCTGTAAATCAGGAATAAAAACAGAAGTTGTTGGAAAAGCTCAGTAGGTCTGGCAGCATCTGTGAAGGAAAAATCAGAGTTAACGTTTCAGGTCCGGTGACCCTTCCTCACAGTAGTTCGGGTCACCAGATCTGAACTTCTGTCTTTATGTGCAATTCCAATAATTGAGAACCATTTCCTCCTCCTAAACCCAAGGGGTGGAGAAGTGAATTATAACACCCCAATCTGTGCTTGAACTTGACACATGGTCTGTCACTTTTACAACAAAGCAGACTTTGTTGTCGAAACTATAATTATTATTGTGTGAATGCGGGAAGGGCAGGAAACACTAAAATTAAGAATAAGGACACATTTATTTGAAGGAAACGGGAACGAGTATTAGGTAAGCAAATGTTCAGCTCTTACTTGTATTTCACAAAGAACATGACAAATGAATCTGTCACAATCTTCACAAAAGAGGCTTTTGTGTTTAACAGGTTTAAAGGATTGGTGGAATTATGAAACTCAATGACACGAGGTAATGAAAGCTGAAATGGAAGCCTGAATAAGAATATTAAAGTCATTACTGCTGGCTGCTTGGTTTCAAAATATTGGAGACTCTCAACATCAACATTAGACTGACCAAGGCGTAGAAACTGAACTGAGGTGAGGGTCAGTAATTATTGTGATTAGTTATTTTGTCATGTAAAATCCATGAATAAAATATGGGGATAAAATATGGGATCATTATCTGATGTATTGCAGGCTCCAGAGTAATAGAAACACCTCAAAAGTAATCCCTCACATTTACAATTCCTCAAAGCACTTGGTGTTAAATGCTACAGACTTTTCTCAGTTGTTCATCTGTGGAGTGAACGGGGAAATGTTGTGTGAGGAAATTATTTGGCTGCTTCACTTTGACCACTCACTTTTGTCTACTCCACACCTGCCCAGACACTAGAGTCTGACTATGTACACGTGATAAAATTTATTGTCTCCAAGGTTCCAATATCAAGACAATATCAGAAAGGTGAGGTGGTGGGGGAAGAAATAGGAGGATCTATCATCAGAGAACTGCATTGACTGAACAGTTTGAGCAATTTGTAGCTAAAAATAAGATCCCCCTGTTCAGAGAGGGGAATCAAAAAAGAAAAGCACAAATGCTACAATTAAAATATATACCCAAAGAAAGATAATGGAAATCTGAAACCAAAAATACAAAGTAAACAATGGAAATGCACAAATCAGTCAACACTTGACAGAGTAATATTGAGTATATCATGACAGGAGGTACAATCTCCCACACAATGACTGGATGTTTCTTTTCAGTGCTGCCTAGTACGGTCTGGATTTTCAGCATTTTCTCTTTTTATTGAGAATAACTAAAACATCATCCACTCCTTCCCAGCACGATGATAAAGAGAAAGATGCTCATGTTAATTAAGTCAGCGGACAGCTGTTAAACAGTGAATCATTAATCAATGAGTAAGGGGTAAACGTTGTCAAATTGTGAAACTTTATTTCTCAATTTACCAGCTGACTATATGGCCCCTCTTGAGCTTTTTCCAATTAGGCTTTTGCTGAAGTGCTGACTGTTTGATTGTTAACCAATGCTGAGGATGTACCATTGGAGGCAGAGTCTGATTTGTGACCTAAATGAATGTTGGAAAAGGTAACTTTCACTGCACTGTTCTCTGGCTGCAATATTCAACCCATGATGTCCATCAGTGTGCAATACCTACTGGGTCTCTTTGAATCTGAATTTGTGGTCATCATTTAATTAGATGCTTGTGGGCCACCTCTTAAGAGCACAGCTGTCCAACTGCATGGTATGAGATTGGCGTGTTAAATATTTGCTAGAACATTGTGGCATCCTGGGTACAGATGTTGCCATAAAGGACCTGCTGTGCTGTGGGACATGGCAATAGACTTAATGAAATCCGTCTTAGTTTTGTCCACATAACCACCCACAACCCCATCACCTCAAAACCCTGCAATTTTCCCAACATATAGCTCCACGTGTGCTCATACTTAACATTTCAATATCCCTTAATTTTATCTTTTCATTTAAATGCCTTATTTATATTCCACTTGCCTCAGTGGAACTTATTGTTTTTCTTCTCTGTTAAATTTTCTGTACAAATTCACGCTAGGTACCAGCTAGCATGTGCACCTGTGGAAATCATAAGAATGTTAATATATTGGAATGGCAGTAGTTCACAATGAGTATTCCCGACCGCTTCCTGGGTCCTGAAAGGCCTCCCCCTTTTTGTTTTTTTAAAGTTGGAACTAAAAAGGTGTCCTTGCCTGAAGAGATAAGAAAACATGCTTGGACAAATCGATTTGCTGAGACATCTTGCAGGTTCCCCATGTTTCGTAAAGAAACCATTCTGTGGTGTGTGTGTCTGTGTGTCTGTGTGTGCGTGTGTGAGACAGAGAAAGAGAGAATGTGTGTGTGTGCGGCTGTGTGTGTGTGTGAGAGAGAGAGACAGTGTGTGTGAGTGTGTGTATGTGAGAGGGAGAGAGAGAGAGAGGCTGTGTGTGTGCGTGTGTGTGTGAGAGAGAGAGAGACAGTGTGTGAGAATGGGTGTATGTGTGTGTGAGAGTGTGTGTGTGTGAGTGAGAGACTGTGTGTGAGAATGTGTGTATGTGTGTGTGAGAGTGTGTGTGTGTGTGAAAGAGAGAGAGTGTGTGAGAATGTGTGCGTGTGTTTGTGAGAGAGACAGAGAGAGTATGTGTGTGTGTCTGCGCGTGTGCGTGTGTGTGTGTGTTGCTATGCTTTTTTTTTGCAACTGTACATCTCAACAAATTCCTTACTGGGGGTGGTGGGGGCGGGGGGTGGGGGGGACATGGGCAAGTCAACAAAGTTTAGTTGTCAGTAGGTCTGCCTGTTTTAGAATCTCAGAGTTGTACATGTCCAGTGCATGGTTGACACGCATGACCTCACTGCTGTTGAGCTTGAGACGATGCTTCAGCATACAGGAGAAGAGGTCTAGGGGCGCTTTGCCCGCGGCCACGGGGGGTGCCAACCGGTTGATGCGCTCTCGGATGTCCAGCAGCAGCAGCATGACCGAGGATGAGGAGTGGAACTGCGTGCCCTGCGCGTACGACTGGTTGACCTGTTGGACCGCGCTGCGCAGCAGGTCGGTGTTGAAGCGCAGGCTGTAGCCGTACACTTGCACGTCCGAGATCTTGATGTAGATCTGCCGCTTGCTGGGGTCAGAGAGGTCCACGGGGCCCTGGGCCGTCACGTTGCGCAGGGAGGCCGGCAGCTTGGACCGGCTGCGCAAGTAGATGTGCACGGTCTCGAAGACTGTCTTCCACCTATTGCCCAGCAGTAGGGTCCAGTTGTAGCAGGGCGAGTCATGCAGTCTCGTCTTCTCCCAGCTCGGGTAACCGTGCTCGCCAATGGGCGTACTCCAGCCCTCAGAGTGACTGCCGCTGAAGGGGTTAATGTAAACAAAAAACACCGGCTCGAGGCTGCTGTTCCTCATCTGGCAGATCTTCATGGAGAGGCCCACCACCATGTGGATAAAATCCACACGATTCTTGTTGCTCTTGAGGGTTAGCGACATCCGCTTCCGCCACCGAGGGTCGAAAAAGGTGTCCAGGCGGATCTCATTGCTGATGAACATGGTCTGGATGGACAGCCGGGAATCCTTTTTCGCCAGGAGGTAATTCAGCTCCAGGTCGTGAAAGTCCAGCTCAGTCTCGAAGCTGACAAACTGCTCGCTGCGCTCCGAGTCCACGTTCTGGGGCTCGCAGCGTCCCCGGTACAGCTTGAAGCCTCGGTTGCAGGAGCCGCACAGGGAGATGTTGGCCAGGCTACACATGGCACAACTGCTGTTACTGCCAATGTTGCAGGGGATGGACCGCTGACACACATTGGCCACCGTATGGCACACGCAGCTCTTCTGACTCTCAAGGAAGGTGCCCCAGTAACCGTTCTCGCTGCAGTACAGGAACGACTGGACTCGGTTCAGCCACTGATGAACTGACCTGAAAACAAAGCACACTTTGAGTCAGATCGATCGAATTGCGCTGCAAGGAAATAGAAAGTGATCAGTGCCTGTCAAATCTAAAATGCCATATTAATGAAATGAAAAAGGGCAACATTATAGGCGCGTATCATTTCAGAATAATATGCATCACCTTCAAGGCACATATTACCTTGACATGGTTTGCATCTCTAATATAGAACAAAGAACTGTAAACGTTGGAGATCTGAAACAAAGCAGAAGTTGCTGGAGAAACTCAGCAGGTCTGGCAGCATCTACGGAGAGAAACATTTTCACTGTACTCAGGTACAAGTGAAAACAAAAAATCAAATCAAATCCAATCATTTCAGATCGAGTAACCTGTCTTCTGAAGAAAGGTTATTGAACTCAAAATGCTTTCTCTCTACAGTTACTGCCAGACCTGCCGAGATCATCGAGCAATTTCTGACATATATCTATTCTTCCTGTTATTTCAAAATTCTAGAAAATGCCACAAGGACGATTGATGGTTTCAGACTGAGGTTAGTGATGGGCAACAATCTGGGTGGGACAATGGTGGCATTTTTTTTAAAAAATAGAAATGTTGAAATCTTAACAACTAAAATCTGGAATATTTACAAAGCAGGTGTTTCAGCCCATCACAGAGAAAAGGCACATTGACAATTCAGCGGCAAACCTCCGAGAGCCCCCCACCGACTCACTGATCCTTTGTCTTTTCCTCTTTGAGGTGAAAAAGCAACGGCTGCTGGTTCTCCCTGTCTCCAGTTGGGATTGTTCACATGTGCTTGAAACTGTTATAGACCAGACCAGACCCCCTCAAAATATATTAACAAGATAGCCTAGACCCTAACTTTTTCTAATTTTAAAGGTAAATGTAGAGTGCCGTGTTCCAGGTACAATTTAACTGGTCAAACTACTCAATGTTAAGCAAAACACAATTTATTTAAACTCTACAGTGCAAGTACAATAAAAGAAAGAAGAACTTGGAATAATTTAACTCTATGGGAAAACTTAACAGAATAATAGATACAGTAATCATTACTAATTAACTGTTCCAATATAGTAACATCCCATAAACACACCCTTTGGCAAAAAGGCAAATTCAGGAAAACAGATTTTGTCTCACATGCAATCCAACAGCCGAGGATGAGAATTCCCAATTTTTCGCTGTAATCGAGAGAGGGAAAAATAACTTCCCCACTTCTTCAAGCTCACAACAGCAAATGCTGAAAGCTAAATAAAAATCCTTGATTTGTGAGATCTTGACTGCACCCAAAATTGTTCCAAATTTAAACATACCCAAGGCTTCACAAGTTGTTATTTTCTCATAGACTGCTCACTACCTGTATCCCAGTCTCTCTCTACAAGAAACCAGGATACAACACATGTCTTAAAGCCACAGCATTGTCACAACACACTTACTGGGCACATACATCTAAAGACAAACTTCTGATGGCTGAAGCAAAGCAACCACTCACTGTACACAAGGTAGATTAAACTAATTGACTGTAGCATGTCATAAGCGGTTCAAACTGCTCTACATGTCATACTCGAGAGATATCATTTACATTCTGCAACTCAACCTTGCTCACTCAATAGGACACAGCTTTCCCCTCATATTGCCATCAGCTCGGGTTTAGGCTGTATTGGGAGCATTGTGTCCAGTTCTAGGCACATATCCTCAAGAAAGGTGAGCTGCCCTTGAGTAGTGTAGATTCATTGAATGATAACAAGACTACAAGGCTTAAATTCTGCTAAAAAGTTGCACTCGTTATTCCCTCAAATATAAAAGATTGAAGAGTGATATATTTGAAATGTTAAAGTCATCACATAAGTGATATTTCCTCTGATGGGGGAGTCTAGAAGACAGGAGATAGGCTCTTTAGGAGTTGAAAAAAGTCTTCTTCACATAAAGGATAGTGGAATTCAAGAATTCTCTGCTACAAACAGTCTCTGTTGAGGCTAGATGAACTGAACATTTTAAAACCATGCTTAATGGAATTTTATTAGTCAAAGGCCATTGAGTACGGTGAGTAGATAGAATTAAGGTGCAGATCTATCGTGATATGATGAAAGGCTGGAATAGGTTTGAGGGGCTGAATGGCCTATGCCTGTTGCCGAAAGCAATTAAAAAAGTGAATAAAGCTCTGCAGGTCAATGGTTGCGATTTCAGGTCAACTTCTTTCTTGCATAAATGCCACTTGAACGACTGAAATTTTCCATTTTGTTTTGTTCTTATTTCAGATTTCCAGCATCCACAATATTTCATGTTTCATAGAAATCATAGATCATAGAACCCCTACACTGTGGAAACAGGCCTTAGGCCCAACAAGGGCACACTGAACTTCATATCATCCCACCCAGACCCCATCCCCCTATAACCCACCTAATCTACACATCCCTGAATACTATGGGCAATTTAGCGTGGCCAATCCACCTAACCTGCACATCTTTAGACTGTGGGAGGAAACTGGAGCACCCAGAGGAAACTCATGCATACACGGGGAGAATTTGCAAACTCCACACAGACAGTCGCCCGAGGGTGGAATCAAACCCGGGTCCCTGTTGCTGTGAAGCAGCAGTGCTAACCACTGAGCCACCGTGCCACCCAAATTCCATTTCGATTTCCATTGTGATGTTCTCATAGCAAGTCAGCAGCATTAAACCACAAACTGTTGTTTATCCGAATTAGTAAATAGGTAGATGTTCTAATGGTTCAATTTGACCACTTCCAAAAAAATGCTAGCCAGTTCTAGCCCAAGTCAGTCTATCACAGTGAGGAATGTTAACCATGTTTCTAAATGATCAGCCGTGATCATACAAGATGAGATAGCAGACTGAAGGGCCAAATGCCAATTCCTCATATCCTTACATTTGATTGTATCATCTGTTATTCTTTTTCCATCTTTCTAATTTTTCTTTTTTTTCCGAACCTGGTTTATTCTTCAGTGGGCTGAGATCATGCAAATAGCAGGTAAAATGTTAGCAAATAATCAGTTAGTGATTTTCTCCACCAGTCGGGCTCATTTTATTACATGATCACTGAATTATATATAGCTCTGTAAACCTGCTAACATGAATTTGATTACACACTCAATTTTTTTTAATAAAGTTGTCTTATTTAAATTATTTCCCTCCAGTCCAATTTCTTCTCATTTCTTCCCTCATCCATAGCTAATTTTGTTCCCTCCCTTCTGACTCCAGGCTAAAGTTTCAGAAGCTTCATAATTAGCAATGAGCCTCCGGTATCTCTCCAGAATGGCTATTAACTTGTGTATGCATCAACAAATGAGTATAGCAGTTTACATGAGTCCATGAGCTTCCACAACATGATTATGTACTTTCCTGATGGTCATGCACACACACACGCTTTAAGGAGTAATTGAGTACAGATGGAGAGACTGGACTCTGGAGTTTAGAAAATTGAGAGTGATCAAATTGAGGATTTTAAAATGGCAAAGGAGTTCAAGAGGGCAAATGATGAGAAATTATTTCCTCTCATAGGTCAATCAAAAACCGGGATACCAATAAACACTTTTATCAAGCAAAAAGTATTGGAGATACTGTTCTAAAGGCAATGATTGCTGTGTAAATTACACATTTTCAAGACTGAGATTAATAGACTGTATTCTGCTACAATATCAAGGATACGGAGGGACGGCAGATTCATATAGTTGAGGCACAGTTGATGCATGATCTTAAGTGCATGCTAGAATGTGGAATGTTACACTTCCATTTCCTGAATTTTCAACTGACAGAAGACAACATTTAGAAAGATGGAAACCCCTGCAGTCCATGATATTTTTGAGCTTCCTTAACTATTGTCGGTGTTCATCTTAATCTCCTGATTATTTTATCACAACTGCAGATATTTTCTTCAACATTTCTTCACACTGAGATATACTGAGAGCATTGAATGACTCAAAATACAACTATTGATGCAGGTAAATTGTACAGTGTGCTATCAATACATACTCCAAAGGATATCTCACTACAATTAGGTTCAGGCTGTTCAGGAGAGGTTAGGAAGCACTTCTATATACAAAGGGTAGTAAATGTTTGGAACTCTCTTCCACAAATGGCAGATAAAGCTGCATCAATTGTTTATTTTAAATCTGAGACAGACAAATTTTTCTTAAAGAAATGTACTAAATATGAGCCAAAAGTAGGCATATGGAGTTAGGCCACAGATCAGCCACAATCTTATTGAAAGCTGGAACAGGCTTAAGGGCTGAATGACCTACTTCCATTCTATGTTCCTATATTTCTATCTCAGCGCAGTTCAAACCATTCTGATCTGGAATGGGCTGCATGATAAGATGGGAGGCAGTTATTAAAGTCCAAATTTGTTGCATTTGAGACAATCTAATCCTTAAGTTGATCACATTCTGAAACTCTCCCAGAAAGATTGCTAGTAAACTGTGGGGGCTCATTGCCAGGTTGTCAGCAAATCACATCTGAATACAAGTCCTTTTCTCCTGTCTCTGTGTTACTAAAGATAGTCTAGTAGATGCCCCTTGTTCAAAGGGGAAACTGGGAAAAAGAAAGCAGTCTGTGACAGCCAAAGTATCTTCCTTCTATTGATCAAATGCAGCAAATGTACTGAATCTTGTCATATGAATAATAGAAAGTGAGGTATTTCATATCTTGCAGTGAACTAGAGATGCAAGGCTTCACAAGTATGTGAGATACACAATACATAAGGACATTATTAATAGAAGCTGCAGTAGATTCAGCCCCTCAAACCTGCTTCAATATTCAATAAGATCATATCTGAATTTTTATTCCACTATCCCAACCTATCGCTATACCCCTTAATTCTATCAATATCCAAATTGAGCATAGTAATGAGTATGCTGGTTGACTGAACATTCAACGGAGAAGATAATAAACATATGCAACTCTCCAAGTCAATATATTTCTGCTTTCCTAAATAGCCAACCTTGAATTCAAAGTCTATTTGGAGACTTTGCAGCCATGGTGAATGTTGTCTCATTGACAGTACAGGTAAAGCCTTGAGAACTTCAATTGGTTCAATGAGATCACTGCTTATTCTTCAAAATTCCAGGAATTTAGGCCCATTCTATCCACCCATTTTTCCTAGGATAGTCCTCTCATTTCAACAATTAAATTACTTTGGCTGTTGCATCCCATCTAAAGCATGAACATAATTCCTTAGATAAAGAGACCAAAGGTTCACAGTTTTCCAGTTCTGGTCTCACTGCAGCCTTGCATAACTATGACAGGATTACTTTGCAACCTTTTACGTTGCACTAAAGGCTAACACATCAATTGTCTTCCTAACTGCTTGCTGTATCTGCTCCTGCATTAAGGGACAGGTAAATTATAAAAATTGATTTATTAGCAGACTCCAACTAATATACTGTTACAAAGTTGGGTAGAGTATTCATGAATTGGAAGGCAGGAAGTTTGAATGGTTGGTAAAAAAAAATGATTTTGTGGAAAAAGAGTGTCTGGTCCCTTTAAGACATTGAGCTTTGTCTGTGCTTGGAAGTTTACAAGTGCTGTATACAGAGAGTGCCCGAATTGAAACATTTTGTACTGAACAGCCAAGCAGCACTTTTCCCAAGACAACAAGTTTGAACTTGGCCAATAAATTTAAGCCAAGTACTGTGTAATTCAAAGTCAATTGAATTAAAAAAAAAACTGATGGTGTTGACAACATCGAACCAATCCTACATGAGAATAACCATTATGTCTTTATGGGTATAAAGATAGGACATTTGGAAAATCAGGAGAGAGCCAACTGCCATCTGAACGGACAGTTAAACTTCAGCTGCAGTGAATGCAAGTTCGGCATCTGAAATACAAACCTGGCTTTCATATAAAATTACTGAATTCTCTGAAAAGACCCATCAAAGGTACCACTGCATTTTGGCTTAAAGTCCTCATGGAAGAAATTAAAGAGATAAACATGCAAGACAACAGAATCATCAGAAGGCATTTGTGACCTGAGATCAACGGAAGGAACATTGGAGATAAAGCGGAGAAGACATAGACCGTGTGAACTTGGAGCGATTAAGTTTTTTTTATTATCTGGATCTATACAGGTGGGGCATGTGTTTATTTCAACAGCGTTCCAGTAGAATTTAGACCATTTAGGAAGCAGTTAGTAGTCTAGGGGGGAATTATTCAGTTTGTTAGTAATTCTGTTAATTTGTTCGTTGTTAGGATTAAACAAATAAATTGTTTTTTGTTATTTGTAAAGTGGAGATCAGGGATTTTCTTTCTTTCAGCTACTCTTTTAACAGACTATACGGAGGAATACAAGTTTCTCTGGGTGTTTTGGGGGTAATTATTAGAAGGGAACTTCTACTCCCGTCATAACAGGTGCGAGCCTGTGTTTTGGTTTAACTATTAGAAGGGTTTGGCCATTCTCTCCCGTAACAAATCGGGAGCTTGTCCGGGATCTGGTTGGTTAAAGTCCAGCATCTAGACAGTTCAAGTCCAGGATCTGGACAGATTTGGACAGCTTGAAACAGACTTGGGGATTATTGTCCGAGATGTTTAAATAAAACTTAAGAGAGAAAAATCTGTTTAATTTTGGTTGCTAGTCATTGATTAAATTAAAAATGAGGGAACTGGCTCTTAATATTACTAAAGGGTTCTGGGATTTGAAGATGCTTCTCAAATTCGCTAAGAAAGTTTAGAAAGACAAAGGAATGATATACTTGTGGAATTAGCAGACAGGCTAGAACTGGGTTTAACTAGGGATAAAAGGAAAGCTGAAACTGTAAATGGAGTTGGTCAAACACTTAGGTGTATCACAGAAATAGGCAAATGCCATGGAGTTAGATAAAATTAAACTGCAAATGAGACAACTGAAGTTAGAGGATAAAGAAAGGGAGAGGAGGTTCTTAGCTGAGCAAAAAGAAAGAGGGAGAGAAGAGAGGGAGAAAGAGAGAGAGAGTTTGAACCTCAGAAGTTACAAATTGAACAGGAAAGTCAATTTAAAAGGATGGAGATGAAGGTAAAAGACAGGTTTAGTGAGGCTGAGAGTGACAATGAGCAAATCCATCATGGCCAAAGACCTGGTCGGGATAGTTACAAATACGTCGAAACGTTCCCAAAATTCAATGAAAAAGACGTGGAAGCCTTTTTCATTTCATTTGAAAAACCTGCTCAGCAGATGAATTGGCCAGAGACTGTGTGGGTAATGTTAATTCAGACCAAGTTGGTAGGCAGGGCTAGTGAGGTGTTTGCAGCGCTGTCAGATGAGGTGTCAAGAGATTATGCAGAGGTTAAACAGGCTGTTTTGAGTATCTATGAATTGGTACCAGACGCATATAGGCAACAGTTCAGAAACATAAAGAAGGAACCAGGTCAGAGTTATGTTGTGTTTGAAGGAATTAAACAGAGCAACTTTGACAGATGGGCGACAGGATTAAAGATAGAAAAGACATGTGAGGGTCTTAGAGAAATTATTTTGATGGAGGAGTTTAAAAGCTCACTTCCAGAGATGATAAGAACTCATACTAAGGAACAGAAAGTTACCAAAGTAAGAACAGCTGCAGAGATAGCGGATGGATATTTATTAGTGCACAAATTGAAATTTAGCTTCCGACAGCAATTTCATTCTGTGAGGGATAGAAATTGGGAAAAAGGGAGATCCTTCAATGAAAAACAAAAAGTAGATCACACTGGGAGCAGTTTACCACATGTGAAAAAAGAAACCCAATAGGGTGAAAAAGAGGTGAAAGGCCTCGGGTGCCTTCACTGTAATAAGATGGGACACACAAAGTCACAGTGCTGGTGGTTTAAGAGAGGCACTGGGAGAAAGGATGTGGTAAAAGATGCTAAACCAATGGGACTAGTTGAGGTAGTGAAAGAAATCCTGAAAGGAGTTAAGGAGCTGCAGGAGAGTGCACAGCTTAGTTATGGGCAGGATAATGAGACAGTGTGTGATATCTACAAAAACTTCACCTCTGTGGGGAAGGGTCTAGGCCCGAAACGTCAGCTTTCCTGCTCCTATGATGCTGCTTGGCCTGCTGTGTTCATCCAGCTCTACACCTTGTTATCTCACCTCTGTGGATTAAGGTTTACTCAGTAAGAACAGGGGGAGAAGGTAAAGAAGTTACAATATTGAGAAATAGACGAGCTGGTCAGTCTCCAACAGTAAGAGATGAAAGTATTTGCACTCCTTCCTAAATGCTACCCGAGACAGTGGTAATCTGTGGAATAGATGGGTAGAGATTTAACATTCCCCTGTGTAAAATCAGGTTGGAAAGTCCAATCAAGACTGGAGAAGTGAAAGTGGGAGTGATTGAAAGAGTGTCAATTCCTGGAATACAGTTTGCTCTTGGAAATGACTTAGTAGGAAAGAGCCAACTGCTATTTGAAGGGAGAGCCAAACTTCAGCTGCAGCGAAAACACGTTCACCTTCTGATATACAAACCTGGCTTTCATATAAAATTACTGAAAGGACCCATCAAGGGTACCACCGCATTTTGGCTCAAAGACCTCATGGTAGAAATTAGAGATAAACATGCAAGACAGCAGAATCATCAGAAGAAAGGTGTTTGTGACATGAGATCAACGGAAGGAAGATTGGAGATAAAGTGGAGAAGACATAGACTGTGCGAACTTGGAGCGATTAAGTTTTTTTTTAATTAACTTGGACTACATAAGTGGGACTTGTGTTTATTTGAACAGCATTCCAATAGAATTTAGACCAGTTAGGAAGTAGTTAGTAGTCTAGGAGGGAATTATTCAGTTTGTTAGTAATTCTGTTAATTTGTTCGTTGTTAGGGTTAAACAAATACATTGTTTCTTCTAATTTGTAAAGTGGAGATTAGGGACTTTCTTTCTTTTAACCATTCTTTTAACAGATTTCGAGGAGAAAGGCAAGCTTCTGTGGGTGTTTTGGGGTTAATTATTAGAAGGGAACTTCTACTCCAGTCAATACAGGTTGGGGCTTGTGTTTTGGTTTAACTATCAGAGGGGTTCGGCTATTCCCCCTCTGTAGAAATACGCTTTGTATATTTCAGGCAGATCCACCAAACAGACTCAGCAATTATTATCTTCAACAACTGCTGCACTTCCGAAACGAAGAACTGACGTTGGCCGTGTCTTGCTTTATATCCTGCTTCCTTGATCATTTGCATATATTTTGAAAGTGATATTAGAAAACTTGCATGTTAAACTACTATGGTTTATCCACAAAGGTCCCCAAATCTGTCTGAAAACAAACCCTTACTAGTCTTTCATTTCTAAGAAAAACCCCTCTTCATTTTTGCTGCCAAGTGGATAATTTCACATTTCACACAAAAACCAACTGGTGTTTTCTGATCCAATCACTTTATATAGTTTTTACAGCCTCTTTGCTTCTTACTGTCCAGGCAAGCTTCGATATATTAAACTCAATCCCCTCATCAATGCTACTGTAGATCATAAATGGCTTGGCCCAAGCACAAATCCTTACAAAACTCTATTATTTAGATTCTTCTATCCTGAAAAATGCTTGCTTCCTATTCTCGGTTTTCCGTCCATGAAATTTTCAATCCATGCTCATTAATTTAGCAAATTAAAAAAAGGATAAACTGCAAATAACTAGCATTGTTCTTTTATCCTCAGTGTCTAAATATAATTATCAACATCTTTTGTTTGCTCTACAGTATCGAAAGAAACTCCCAAGTACATTTTGAAATATTCTTCTGTTCTCGATTTCTTAGCACTGCCACTGTTTTACGTACTATTTTCAAGGTTGGAAAACACATCTCCCTTTTCACTTTAATGGCATTAGCTCCCAAGAGTGAGATGAAATGATTTTTCATCTGCAAAAACACTTTGTTGTCATTTTAGATAAACTTTCCAGAGCTTAAAATGTTGATTTATCCTATTGTTTCCTTCCGCGTCAGATCTGTCCTTTTGTCCTTAAAATGTGCTGTCAACATCCTTCTTTTCCTAAAAACATATACTTGACCTGCCTGTACTTACAACCTATATCTCATCTCCAAGCCAGCCTGCCCTTCCAATGTTGTAAAATATGTTGTGGCACCCTAAATTCAGTCCAATCTTACCTGGGATTCCATGTCTGAATCCTTCAAACAGATATCCTTCTCTATTACCGTATCAGAACAGCTCTCATCAAAGCCACAAATAAACATCCTGTGTGATTCTTATAAACTATTTCTTGATTTTCCCTAGGCCTGTCTACAGCCACTGGCTCAGTTGATTTCATCATCTTCCACCACTTCTATCCAGCTATCTGAAACTGGCACTCGCCTGGTTCCACTGCATTTCTCATTTATCTAATGGTAACTAGCGAACTGTAACAATGATTCTTCCTTCCTGGTGGACTGTATCCGTGGCCACCTCATCTCTCTAAATGTCCTCAGCAAGATTATCCAACAATGTCAGTTTTCATATGTATGTCAATAACACACAGTTCGACCTCACCACCACCTCTTTTGAAAGGCCCACTGTTTTTTATTTGTCAGACTGCCTTTTTGACGTCAATAAAGGATTCTACCCTATGGGAATTCCAAGCTGAGCTGATTAATTTATTCTACGTTCCCAGAGAAGGTCCGAACATTCTTGTCAGAGTAGGAGCATCTGTGGGAAAGTTAGGAGATACAATCTCTTCCATCTCTTTCCTGGTTTGCTTTTTAAATGTCGTGGTTTATCAGGGTGAACCATGATTATTGTGGCACCACAGTATGAAAACACCAGTACCTCACCCCTGGCTGAAAATGAAGAGACGCCTGACTAGCACTCCCTTCGTTCCATGTCTTCCTTACCTTTCTCGAGGCATCTGGTGGTTGGGGTTGTGACGGCAGCGGATACTGAGGCTGAAGAGTTTGCGGGCAGTGCGCTGGATTTTCAACTTTAGCGTCTCCACAGAGCTCTGGAGCATTTTGTACCGTGCCTGGAGATCCCAGTCATTGCCCCAGAGCTGGTGGACACTCCCCACGGTCAGGAAATGTGTGGTGGGCAAACGCTTCAAGAAGGACTTGAATTCATCTGGAAGGAAATAATGACAGGCGGGCTTTGAATAGCAAGTTCTGCAAAGACAGGCTAATTTCTAGTCTACATTTTTGATTGAACTTTGACCACTCTAGGCATTCCCCCAATCCTCTTTGGCTTGGACTGGACAGATAAGTTCAATGGAAAATGCCAACTGCCATGGGGCATGCTCTTCATTTCTAGAGGTGGCAACTTGTTCTAAAGAAGACACAAATTCCACATGGTTGATCCAAAACCAATGTTTTCCACATAGGTTATCCTGTTTCTCTCCAAGGTTTGCCTGACATAAGCCATGAGTTGGATTTGGGAGCACAGTCTATTTTCAGATCAGCTTCCATGTGTAATTGGAAAATATGGGAGCATTCTTGAACAGACCATTCCCTTTCCATCATTATGGTGTTTGATCAACATTAAGATAGCCCGACAAGGGTCACCGGACCCGAAACGTTAACTCTATTTTCTCCTTCACAGATGCTGCCAGACCTGCTGAGCTTTTCCAGCAACTTTGTTTTTGTTCCTGATTTACAGCATCCGTAGTTCTTTCGGTTTTTATTTAAAATAGCCTGCATTGGTGTCAACTGTGGCTGTTGGTAGTTCTTCTGAAAGGAACGTGCAAGCTGAGTCCCACTCTAGAGAATTAAACACACACAATCTAGGCTGCTATTCTAATGTAGTGTGGAGACAGTGCTAGACTGAGGTGTCACCTTTCAGATGAGACCCTAAGCCATGGCCACGACTACCTTCTCACTTCGAAGAGGAAGAACTCATGGTACTTCTCTGAAGAACTGCAAAAGAAGGTCTGTACAATGTACTGTTCAAAATTTATTCCAAACCAACACTCAGAAAATGCAAGATTATCTCCCCATTATACCTGCTATATGAGACACTGCCGTGTACAAACTACATTATAACAGACACTTTTCACAAGTACTTAATTGACAGTAAACAATTTCAAAACCACCTTAAACTTTGATGGTCTATATGTAAATGCACGTTCTTCCTTGCAATTGCATTAAGTTTCATTTGCAGTTATCACCCTGAGAACAAAAAAAATAGATTTTGCACAGGAACAGGGCAGTTTTGGATATACCAAATACAGAGGTAAAGAAGTAGACTTTGAGGCATGGGGAGAAGTTGTTAAAATCTGGGGTAAGACAGCTTGAAAAATATTCAAACAGAAACTGGGCTGAGAGAGATAACCAACCATTGATGTGAGTCTCCATCTCACTATTGGGACACAGCACAAGGTATCAAATTATTATGCCAACATATTGTTTATATTTATTTGCTTAACATTTCTGAATTCACATTGAAGGACAAAGGGCTCAGAGAACATGACCCACAGCATCAACACAATCAGACAATTTTTTCCACAACTCTGCGCCTTGTGAAGTAATCATGAAAATTCGCAAATAGCATCAGCCAGATCTGTGGATATCCCCGTTCTCGGTGCCTAATGGAATATAGTTTTGTACAATTTAGAACAAAGTGTTTAGTTACAGTGATTAAATGGTGGTGTTTTATCAGTGTAAAAGGCCAATAAATTATCAGCACTGATGACGCAAGTGATTTACGACAGCCTCAGTTGTGATGGAAATAAAATGAGACAAGTGACTACTCTGTGTGTGTTTTTTTCTCATCTGTCTCTCATGCAGCTGTTGGCGTTATAAATCTGCAGGTTCCCATCCAAGACTCCATAAGTGTACGAGTGGTGGCAGATTACACAAACAGAGGGAGGAGAATATCAAAGTAAATCCCCACCATACTCTTCCCTTAGAACTGCAGTGGTAGCTTGTTACATGAGTCTTAATTATTTGGTGAACGACAAAGGTGAACAGCATTCATATGTTTGTGCAGAGGGTTGCCAACAGTTTTCAATTCCCATACACTGGTCACCTGACTACTCAACTTCACCTCTCACCTGCAGTGTAGTGATCCTCATGTTTAACTCAACACCAGTTGTCTCTCCCTCTGTCTCTCTAATGAGAGAGGACACTTATGGTCCTCAGTAACCCTTGGTGACTTCTGCTTTTCAAGTACTTACAGCCCTAATAGAGCTCCATATCCAGCGTAGGGGTGGGCATCTGTAATGCGACATTCTGGAACAAACCATTGAGAAAAGGACTTGCACCAGGTTTCTTCCCTCATTATCAGGCCTGGGATCCATTTAACACGCACCTTCTAACACAGGTCGCTGGATGACAAATATCGATAAGGAAAATTGCTGGTTGTTCTCCCTGAGTGGAGTGTTGTGGTCAACTGTGGGATTTTAATGGCTGTTTAAAGTCAAAATCAGAAGTCATATGACACTAGGTTACAGGCTATCAGGTTTATTTAAAATCAGAAGCTTTTGGGACCCTGTTCCTTTGTCAGGTGAAGTAGTGAAGTGATTTGAATAGGTGTCATGTGATTTCTGACACCTTGTCTACCCCAGTCCAACACCAACACCTCCACATCTTGTTTAAATTCAAGTCAGAATACGGAATGGATTGAACTTGATGCATTTACTATTCAGCTAAATTGGAATGTCAGGGTTTTGCTCAATTTGTGAACTACATTTTGAAGCCAATACATCTTTTAAAATGGAACCAAGTAACAATAATCAATCATAGTGGTCATTATATGAAAGACTCTGTCACCTGCTGAGGGACTTCCATTTTCACAAAGCTGGATTTCTGGGAAGAAATCCAGAAATCACACTGTTTCTGGCTGCTGGGTATTGTGACATTAGTGAAATTAGTACGAGACCGTGAAAGGCAAGATTAGAAATCAAAGTTTTGAAGTAACTGCAAAATAATTGTCAATGTGAGAATCCCAAATGAGGCTTTATTTGAATCGCTTGTGCCCATTTAAGCTGTGCGACATGCAATTTTTCAAAATGTTTATTTTTATCCCAAGAGAGCTCTCAAAGTTTATTCAATTTACCTGATGTTTCAAAATCTTTATAAGCTGTGTTCCAGGCCTCAGAAAGTCCAGCCAATGAATTTTCCATGAGTTGAATGTCAGTGATAGGACAGTTGCATTGTGGAAATTCTATTGCACACTGACAAGCACACTGGCTGTTTTTACAGATGTATTCGCCTTCTCCGTTGCACATGATGTAGCTCAGGGCTGACTGCACAAACTTCTCTCTCAGGTATTCAGGAAGAACAACCTGGAGACCTACAGGAGCAGATAAGCAAAGGGGGAATGCGTTAATGATTTTATTTAATTCAGTTCTTTCCACCAGAATACAAAACCAGTGGCCAGTCAACGATTCAGACCTATCCAGTGCAATCTCTAAAACAATACCTCATTTTCTTTCACAGCACAGTTCTTCAGGGCAGTTAAGTTGCATGAAAGTATTGAATATTTTCATAAACAAACAGCTACAGGACAGGAGAATTAAGTCTGCAAATGATTAATTTTATTTTGCTGGAGGATCATGCATGGTAAGTAGATAGTTGTTTACATATATAAGAATGTGGCTCCTAACAGAACCTCCTCTCCACCTATCCTCTCCTCTATCCATCCTCTATCCGCCTCCCTCTCTCCCTATTTATTTCAGAACCCTCTTCCCCTCCCCCATTTCTGATGAAGGGTCTAGGCCCGAAACGTCAAGTTTTTCTGCTCCTATGATGCTGCTTGACCTGCTGTATTCATCCAGCCCCATGCTTGTTAACTCTACAATTGGAGTTTATGCAGCAAAATACGCTTGCTTATGCCAGTGTACTATTGTTAAGCTGACTAACAGATGCACAAGTTCAATGTATCATATTAATGTCTCTCTCTAAGACAACTCAAATGAAATGCATGTTGCACAAAGACTAAAATGCATTAGTGTACTTAGCCAGTTGATTCAATAAATGCCAAAAGATTTGGAGTACGAATCTAATGGCACAATAGTAGTGCGTGATAATACTGTGGCTTTAAGAGGTGTGTTTTGTCCTGGATAACAAGCATGGGGCTGGATGAACACAGCAGGTCAAGCAGCATCATAGGAGCAGGAAAACTTGACGTTTCGGGCCTAAACCCTTCAAGGGTTTAGGCCCGAAACGTCAAGTTTTCCTGCTCCAATGATGCTGCTTGACCTGCTGTGTTCATTCAGCCCCATGCTTGTTATCTCGGATTCTCCAGCATCTGCAGTACCTTTTATCTCTGTGTTTTGTCCGGGTTTCTTTTAGAGAGAAATTTGACGGACAGGTACCGAGCTGTCTATGAGAACATAAACAGCTTGTGGGGCCTTGTTTTCTTTTAAATTGGAACAATAGTAGCAGCCCGAGTGGGGATGGTCAAGATCTCACTGGTCTAGGGTTTTCAGTTAGCTTTCAATAGTGTTGGAAGGCAGTGAACCGATCCCGGCTCTCTCAGGAATGTCTATTGATGTCCTTTCCTTGTGGATTGGAGAACTGCATGTGAGACAATCCGTTTTCTGAACTGGCCTTTTGCCAAGGATGTGTTTATGGTATGTCACTATATGGTAACAGTTATGGTTTGGTTATCTGTTTAGTGGTAAAATAATCTATTGTTCTGTTAAATTTTCTACTAGTGTTAAATTATTCCAAGTTCTACTTTCTTTTGTTATATTTGCACTGCAGCGGTTGAATAAACTGTGTTTTGCTTAATGTCAAGTAGTTTGACCAATCAAATTGCATATGGAACACAGCACCTCACATTTACCTTTAAAATAAGAAAAAAATAAGGGTCTAGGCTACCTTCTTAATATATTTTAAGGGGGTTTGCTCTGGTCCATAATAAATGTTACTACCTGGGTTCAAGGCCCACCTGCTCTGGAGCTGTGCAATAATATGTCTAATAAGTTGATCATTGTTATGGACCAGAGCAAACCCCCTCAAAATATAACAAGGAGATAGCCTGGACCCTAACTCTTATCTTATGTAAAGGCAAGTGTAAGGTGCTGTGTTCCAGATGTTTCAGAGGTAGTAGGAACTGCAGATGCTGGAGAATCTGAGATAACAAGGTGTGATAGTAGGAACTTTCCTGCTCCTCTGATGCTGCTTGGCCTGCTGTGTTCATCCAGCTCTACACCTTGTTTTCTCTGTGTTCGAGATGTGATTTGATTGGTCAAACTATTAGATTTTATGCAAAACAATATTTATTCTGACATCACAGTTAAAATACAAAAGAAATGGCACAACTTTAACTCTATCGAAATACTTAATAAAAGAATATATTTTTTAACTACTACTCATCAACAGTTCCAATATATCAGTACCCATAAACACATCCTTGGCAAAAGCAAATTCAGCTAAACAGTGTTATTTTCATGTGGTATTTTCTCACTCTAGTCAAGCAGAATGAAATACTGAAAAAAATAAATCAAGCAGCCGAGAGAGAACTCAGGTTTTCGCAGCAGCAGAGAGAAAGCCGCATCTAGCAGCTTCAACTCAAAAAACCTCCAATTTCTTCAGCTGAAAGTAAAACTGAAACTCGGGGTCTGCATGACCCTGACTCCACCCACTCATGTTTCTTTTGTCTCCATGTGCTGATGCACGCCCCCATGCCATAATATTGACTTATTCCCAACTTAGAACCTTTACTTTTTGTCTACCATTATCCTAAGATAAATATTAAAGCTAACCAAGTAATCAAAAAAGCAACTGCAGATGCTGGAAAACAGAAACAAGAACAGAAACTGCTGGAGAAACTCAGCAGGTCTGGCAGCATCTGTGGAGAGAAAACAGAGTTAACATTTCCGGTCTGGTGACCCTTCTTCAGAACTTATGAACACTGAAGAAGGGTCACTGGACCCAAAACAATAACACTGCTTTCCCTCCACAGATCATGCCAGACCTCCTGACTTTTTCCAGCAATTTCTGCTTTTGTCAGTAATGATTGTGACCACTAAACTGTTAAAATCTTTCACCAAGATTACACAAGCCTTGCACTATTTTATTCCTCCACAATTATTTCTTTCAGGTGACAAGTATTTAATAGTTATTTTAAAAGAAGATAATTTTAGGACCTGGGAGACCTCTATAATGGGAGTCTGACTGTTCTTGGATCATTTAAAGGATGCAGCGTAAAAGTGGCTAAAGCAGGTCCTGAAAATTACAAGTACAGAATTCCATGAAAAAATTGTCATTCTTGTTCTGGCATATACAAAGGTGCCCTACATGGTTGCTAGAGTATGTCGTTTGGTTAGGTGGTTGGTGAATGTGGTCATCTAAAACGCTGCTGCTTGTGTCTGAACTCACAGCACATTTGTTCCCCTATGACCTCCATGCCTGCTGACCTATATTGGTTCCTATTCAAGCAACACTTTGGTTTAAAGTGTCACACCCTGTTTTCGAACACTTCCATGGCCTTTCACCTCCATCTCTGTAATTGTGTTCAGTTCCCCCTTGAGATCTCTGCACTCCTCCAATCCTGGCATTGTGGGCGGAACTATGTCAAATGGATTAAAGTGATTCAGAAGATAACTCACCACCAACTTGTTGAGGATAACTACGGATGCATGATAAATGCTGCCCAGCCATCATCACCCACGTGACATGAGTGAATTTTTAAAAAAAAAAATGTTCTTGTAAATCTCTGCTGTTCTGTACTCAGATCCTTCCTAAAAGGCTCAATGCTCAGAACTGTACACAACACTCCAGCTGAGATTATCTGGTTTGGAACAGGAGAGAGTCCAACTCATTCTGGCCTCTTCAGCTCCTGTCTTCTCAACCCACCAAAACCGCACTGGGTCAACCTGCAACTATCGCCAAGTTGAACGAAGCCTGGTATAGAGCAGCCTAGATAGATAAGGTGTGGAATGCAACAAAGAGGACTTGAAATCCATTGAGCTGACTGTAAAGCAAGATATGGGCTCAAAGAAAAAGACAGACTCAATAAATACTGGTGTTTGATGACTGCTGTTAAAGTGGCTGTTTGCTACAAGCAAAGGATTAACACTGATGGCGTCTTTATATTACTCAGAGACACAACAACATCAGCTTGAGCAAGAAAATGTTACTATTGAACTCCTACTTGACAGGCATTGGGGTACCTGGAGCATAAAAATGAATGTGCGGCTGCGACAGACTTGTATATTTTTTGGCTATGGAAATCTTACACACAACTAGCTAGGATAATCCTTTACCTTAGGTTTGCATTAAAAGCTGGATATCAATGCTTAAGAAGCATTAATTAAACAGTCAAAGTGTTACATTGACTACTGGTTGCTTGTGAGCTTTTCAACAATTAGCTCTATGGATAGTTTAATCAACCTTTGGCAACACAGCTCCAAATCAGGTAGGACTTGAACCCAAATCTTCCAACTGAGAAGTAGGCTGGAAGACCCACAATTAGCACTTAAGAATTTTCTAATTAACCTGTTCAGAGACATTATTATACATACCTTTGGAGCAGGTGGGACTTGAAACTGGGGCTTTTAATTCAGAGGTAGAGATATGACTACAGCACCATAATGCCCCTCCACAATTCCTTCTATATTACACATCAAGAAATTAAATTCAGTCTAATGTCAATAGCAGGCTCTCAGAAATAAAATGCAACTATTAATAAGTTTCCAAAGAAATGTTAGGCTCTTAGTCTTGGACTCCAAAGGTCAGTGCAGTTTCAAAAGTGTAGCTAACAAGCTATCACTTGACCAAAGTGCCAATTATTAACTTTTTAAATGATTCCTCCACCTAATGTTAGTAAGGAAAAGGTCATTTTCATCCTGTGTCACCTTTAGATAAATTGCAAAAATGCTATAACTTAATTTTACCTCCTGCCGTATCTTGTTAGAATTGACTGGGTTTCCTGAAAAAAAATACCCCTGAAACGGTGAAACATTGCGAAGTATGTTTGCTTAAACTCCATCATCCACAGTTCTGTCAATTCCTGTAGCATTCTCCCACTCTCTGATGGCCAAATCATCTTCAAATACTTCAGGGCTTAAGGAAACACAAATGAAATACAGAAGGGACCAGTGCATGCTGTTCTGATATCCACAGATTCATCGTATGTAACCCTGTGAGAGACATGTTCTATAAATGAATAGGGATGCTGTTGTTACTGTGGGTTTTCAGAATGGATGGGAAATATCTTGTTGAGTGAAAAGAAAAATCAGATTAGTTTTGATTTTAAAGAATATTCCTGTTAACTTTAATTGCTCTTGTGATGTTGTTCCTTGCTCACAATGCAAGGACAGGTCTATGAAGTATTTTTGAACTGTAAACACAATTCTATCTAGACTAGTGTTAAGTCACACTGCTCAAAGAATAGACAAAACAGACATGATGACCTTAATGGCCTTTTTCTGTGTCACAATGCTTTTGTGATTCTGTACACTTAACTCTATATAATCGAACTGTACAACACAGAGAAAAGTAATGTGGTCCATCATGCCTTTCCTGGCTCACTTAAGAGTGATCCAATTAGTCCAACTGTTTCCTCACAGCCCTACAAATACTTTTACTTCAAGTTTAAATCCAATCCTTTTTTGACATGTATCTCTCAACTTCTATTTCATTATTTTGATCATTCCACGAAATCTACATCTTTTGGTTCTTACAATCTTGTCAGTGAAGCCAATACTTATTCTATCATAGCCTCATTCTATCATAGAGCTTTCCTTCATAATTTTGATCTGTTCTACTTAAATTTCTTAAAATTCTACTTATTCCCTTGAATTCTTTCTTCTCTGAGGGGAACAAGCCTATCCTCTCTTGACTCTCCATGCAAGCTGAAACCCCTCAAAATTGCACCACTCTGGTAAATTTCCTCTGTGCCCACTACCAAGCTGAAATGCTCTTCTAAATCTGTGGCATCCAGAAGGCGCATGAGGAATATTTCATATGAAGTCTGTTCCTAATTCTTAAGATTTGAGCCAGAGGAGCTAATTAGTAAAAATTAACTTGTCTTGTCCAACATGCTACAGCAATTGGCATATGCATATCTACATCACAGAAGGTGACAAGTTGTTATTCAGGACCATTAACCAATAATGCTTATCAGAAGCACCTGTTTTGTTCTTACGTGGAGGTGGAATGAGGCTCAACTACCTCGAGACTCACTTGCAGCAGGAGACTCCAAAGAGAACAGTGGAAGTGCTTCAGGGAAATCCCCCAAAGTGTTCCTGAACTGTTCTAACCTGTCCAAGGAACCCGTGGCTTGTGACCGACCAAAACAGAGAAGGATCACTTCGAAAGAACAAAAGAGAAGTACAGCACAGGAACAGGCCCTTCAGCCCTCCGAGCCTGTGCCGACCATCATTCCCTGACTGAACTAAAAAACAAACCTTCTGCCCTTATTCGATCCGTACCCTACTATTCCCTCCCTATTCATGTAACCATCCAGATGCGTCTGAAATGTCGCCCGCATACCTACTTCGACCACCTCTTCCGGCATTGCTTTCCAGGCTCCTACCACTCTCTGCATGAAAAGCCTCCTTCGCACATCTCCCTTAAACATTCCCCCTCTCACCTTGAACCTGTGCCTCCTTGTAATTGAAACTTCAACCCTGGGAAAAAAGCCTCTACACCTCTCATAATTTTGTTGACCTCCATCGGGTCTCCTCTCAGCCCCCGTTTTTCCAGTGAAAACAATCTGGTCTTTTTAACCTTACCTCATAGTCTATGCCCTAGATACCGGACAACATCCTGATGAACTTCCTCTGCACTCTCTTCAAAGCTTCTATGTCCTTCTGCTAATGTGGTGACCACAACTGCACACGATACTCCAAATATGGCCTAACAAGGGTTTTATATAGCTACAACGTCGTTTGCCAACTGTTGTACTCCATGCCTCAGCCAATGAAGGCATGCATGTCATATGCCTTCTTAGTTTCCTTGGCCACCTGTCTTGCCATTTTTAGGGAACTGTAGACCTGCATGCCCAGATCCATCTGAATGTTAATGTTCCTAAGGGTTCTGCCATTAACAGTATAATTCACATCTAAATTTGATCCTCCAAAATGCATCACCTCGCATGTGTCTGGATTAAACTCCATCTGCCATTTCTGTGCCCAAGTCGCCAATCTATCTATATCCTGTTGTATCCTTTCACAATCGGTGGCATTATCAGCAACTCCACCAATCTTTATGTCATCTGCAAACTTATAATCAGACCACCCACATTTTCCTGCAGTTCATTTATATATACTACACAAAACAGAGGACCTAAGACTGATCCGTGTGGAACATAACTAGTTTCCAGTCTCCATTCTAAAAAAAACACCCTTCCACTGTTACCCTCTGTCTTCTATGACCAAGCCAGTTTTGTGTCCATCTAGCCAGCCCACCCCAAATCCCATGTGATTTTAGTTTTGCTACCATGCAGGACTTTATCAAATGCCTTACAAAAGTCCACATAAACTACACTCACAGCCCTTCCCCCATCAATTATCTTTTTCACCTCTTCAAAAATTTCAATCAGGTTGGTGAGACACGACCTTCTTCTAAATGTGCATATAGCTTGTCCCTTAGTATCTTCTTGAAGAGCTTCGCCACCACGAATATCTGGTTCACCGGCCTATAATTTTGTAGATTATCTCTACTTCCGTTCTTAAACAAGGGAACAACATTGGCTAATCTCCATTCCTCTGAAACCTCACCTGTGGTCAAAGAGGATATGAAGATATCTGCCAATGCCCCAACTATTTCTTCCCTTGCCTCTCACAGTAACAGGGGATAGATCCCATCTGGCCCTGGAGACTTGTCGACCTTAATGCAATTTTGGATACCCAAAACTTCCTCCTTCAATATATTGACATTCTCTAGGGTATTCACATACTCAAGCCTGACCCCAACATCAGATAGTTTTTCTCCTTGGTGAATACTTACACAAAGTGTTCATTAAGGATCTATACCACTTGCTGTGGCTCTTCACATAACTTCCCTCCTTTGCCCTTGACTCCTCTTTGCCTACTCTTTCCCTTGTTGCCCTCCTTCTTCTAATATATGTATAAAAAGCCTTGGGTTTCTCTTGACCTTGTTTGCTAAAGAGATTTCATGGCCCCTTTTAGCCTTTCTAATTCCACATTTAAGTTCTTTCCTAATTTCTCTATACTCTTCAAAGGCTTCATCAGCTTGTAGCTGCCTCGACCTATTGTATGCTTCCTTTTTCCTTTCGACTAAGTTTACAATTTCCCTTGTCATCCATGGTTCCCGAGTCCTGCCATTCCTATCCTTTATTTTTGCAGGGACATGCATGTCCTGTATTTTAATCAACTGGTCTTTAAAAGCCTCCCACATGCCAGACATAGATTTGCCCTCAAGTAACTGCTCCCAACCCACATTCCCCAGATCCTGTCTAATTTGGATATAATTGGCCCTTGCCTACTTAAGTACCCTCACCCGAGGGCCACTCTTGTCCTTGTCCATGACTACTCGAAATGTTATGGAGTTATAGTCACTAAGCCCAAAATGCTCTTCTACTAAAACATCCATCACCTGTCCTGATTCATTCCCTAATACCAAGTCTAGTATGGCCTCCTCTCTAGTTGAATTGTCACCATACTGTCTCAAAAAGACCTCCTGGACACATCTAACAAACTGAACTCCATCCAAGCCCCTGGCTATAAGGGAGTCCCAATCAATAAGAGGAAAGTTAAAGCCACCCACCACAACTACCCTGCTTTTTCACACCTTTCCAGTATCTGACTACATATCTGCTCCTCTGTCTCACATGGGCTATTGGGAGGTCCACAGAAAACTCCTAACATTCTGGTTTCACCCTTCCTAATCCTGAGCTCCACGCATAATGCCTCACTGCAATATCCCTCTGATGTATCCTCCCTCAATACAGCTGTGATGAGATCCCTAATCAATGCAACTCCCCCACCCCTTTGGTTTCTCTTTCTGTCCCATCTAAAACAGCGATATCCTGGAATGTTAAGCTGCCAGTCCTGTCTTTCCTTTAACCATGTCTCTGTAATTGCAATAACATCATAATTCCATGCAGTAATCATGCTCTTAGTTCATCGGTCCTACCTGTTATACTTTGTGTATTGAAGTAAATGTGCTCCAGACCTCCAGTCCGTCTGAGCCCCACGACTTCCCTCTGCCTGCTCTTACTCTGCGTTATGCATATCTCAGTCTCTCCTTTGTCCACAGTCCCTGCATTTACTGGCCTGTTGTTCTGTTCCCATCCCCCCGTCACACTAGTTTAGACCCTTCCCAAAGAGCTCTAGCAAACCTCCCGCCCAGGATATTGGTGCCCTTCCAGTTCAGGTGCAAACCACCTTCATGTATAGGTCCCACCTTCCCCAGAAGACATCCCAACAATCCCTATATCTAAAGCCCTCTGTCCTACACAAGCTCTGTAGCCATGAGTTCAACTGTACTCTGTCTCTGTTCCTAGCGTCACTAGCCCATGGCACAGGTAGTAATCCTGAGATTACTCCCCCGGTAGTCCTGCTTTTATGCTCCCAACTTAACTCCCTGAATTGTCCTCACAGGACCTCTTCCTTCTTCCTGCCTATGTCATTTGTGCCAATGTGGACAATGACTTCTGTCTGTTTTCCCTACCATTTCAAGATGTCCTGTACCCGCTCCGAGACATCTAGGATCCTGGTACCACGGAGGCCATTCATGGCCATAGAACCGCCTGTCTGTGCCGCTGACTATCAAGTCAGGGGCTGAACATATCAAAATACTTTTTTTTAAGGAGTGTGCAGGCACACTGTCAAGTTGTCAAAGAGAGTTCACAAGCCTCAAACCAACCTCAGACTCAATCCTTCAAACACTACCTATCCCACATGTGTTAGAGTCTGTAGCTCATGCACTGAACTGAGTCATCCCCAATTCTGAGAGAAAATAGGAGGTGGTGGATTAACTGTCATGGCCTAGCACTGAGTACAGTGGCACTCAACTGCAATAATGAGTATTTATATGATGTCTTCAAGTTAGTAAAATATCCCAAGGCATTTCACAGAAGTCTGGACTCACAAACATTGACATTGAGACACAGTCATGTTAGCCAATGCTTGGAGTTGGGGTTTTAAACAGCAGAATGAGAAGTGCAGAGGTTTTGAAACTGAACTGATATCTCAACAGTTGGCAGCACGGCTACCAATCAGTGTTTTTGTGAAGGGAGTGGGGAGGAAATTTCAAGAGGCCAGACCTGGAGAAGTGTACAGTTCTTCAGGCAGGGAAATAGACAGGGTTTATTCTATCAAAACTCTCAGCTGAATAATGACTACAAGAGGTTGGAGATACCTAACACACCCACAAGCAAGGAAGAATTCAACATTTTCCAATGTGGTCTTGAATTGACAATTGGCGGACGGCCAAATTACCTGCCTGCCTTTTTGTTGATGAATACTTTTGCTTTGATATGGGGTCGAGGTGATGAATCATGGAGACAAGAAACAATTACTTCAAAAGGATGGAGACTGGCAAAACAGGCTAGCATTACTCACCAAACAAATAGGGTGCCAAAGCTCATATTAAATGGCTCTGTGAATAAACCACTAACTGCAAAACAATTACAGTCTGATTTTGAAAGCATTTTCCCTGCGGCAAATGTACTTCTTTATGAGATGTATCTGGTAAATATATTTACTCCATTACTGATTTGTGTAGCTCGCTTTCAAAACCACTATTGGCAGCAACACCGAGATACTGCTTTGAAAACAAGCTATTTAAAATTGCACCATAACACTGCATAATACTTTCAGCCATGTCTCTCCACTGAATTACTTTTGTACCTTTTCTTTAAAAAGGAATCATCTCGCTCTAGGGATGAAAAGCATTTAGCAGAAATGGATTCATTTTCGCTGCGATGCATCAGATAATGGTCTAGATTTTGCAGCGATGAATAGAACTGGCTACTTTAATGTGAAAACCTGACAGTAAGCTTTAGTAAATACACATATATAGTTCAGTGCACAAATAAGGATGTCAGTGTCTGAGGTGGCCTGCTCCTCCAAAGATTACCTGAAAAAAGTTCCTTGGGAGACTCGCCATTGAAATACATGCAATGGTTTAAAGTTCTGGACTTACTCATGCATACACACTGAACTTGTCAGGAATAAAACATTACACATGTGGATTAACCACACAGAGGCCGGTATCCCATCACTGATCACCCTTTATTTACATGTGCACAGTACCCTGGCTGTGACCAGCCAGCTGAGAGTCAGTCCCTGAAGTCATGAGGCTTTCTGAATCCTCTGTGTATATCTGTCAGCCAGGGCTCCCTGATTGGCCAAGGTTAACAACCTCAATCAAGGATCTCATAGCCAATAAGATTCACCTAGTCCTAATCACTGCACATATCTATTCCTGTGTAAATAAATGGTAAACTGTGTGATGAACTTAGTCACTGCCAATCAACCTCTCTTGATTGGAAAATTGACAAGTGTGGAAATTCATTCCATCAGACTGTACTTGTCACTAGAGTATAACAAAAGGTTTAATTTTTTTCTTTCTACCTCTTTTCCTCTCTCTTTCCCTTCATCCAATATATCTTTTGCCCATTTCTTTTGCTTCTGTATCTCATTTGACACTGAATTGAATATTCAAACTGAAAAGTTGTGAAAGTACAGTTTTGCACTCTGCAGTGGCTATCCAGAGGTCTGCGAAATGATTAAAATGTAAGCAGGAGCGGAATGCAGTGACCCATAGTTGCAGACAATAATGGCTAGGTGTCACACTTAAGGGGGCAACATGCAGGGATAAAGAGACTTTGCGAGAAAAGCAGGCTGACCCACCTTACCAATAGATTTACTTTCTTAAATGCACTGGTAAAGCACTTACTACACCAATGGGTTCCAAACCATTGGTTCTGAATAGGGCTGCAGAAATAGCATTTGAGTTTCTGAGTCCTCGCTTCCTCTGAGACAGCACTGGTTACTGTGGAGCTGATTACAGCCCGGGATTTATTAGACAGTGAGCTCTTAGTGCACAAAAAAGATTTTTAGTATGAAGGTGCATGAGAGGGGATAGAGCTGATGAAAGTGATGTTGGGGTAGTGGAGTTAACGTCTGTGTATAGTGGGAGGAGAAGGTAAGAGGGACTGATTACAGAGGTTACAGTGGGGTTTCCCTATGTTTTCTGTCACTGGTGAATACAGAGAGCTCAGCTAAAATCTACATGATTACACACAGCACCATTTTCATAAAGTACTTTACAAACATTCTCATATTTACATGATGGATTATCATATGTTGATCCATAATATCTGAACTCTAATGTCACTACACGCTTTTTTATTATTGTGAGATAGAAAGAACTGCAGATGTGGAAAAAGGATCTTGACCTGAAATATTGGCACAGTGGCTCAGTGGTTAGCACTGCTGCCTCACAGCACTAGGGACCCAGGTTCAATTCCACCTTTGGGCAACTGGAGTTTGCACATTCTCCCTATGTCTGCACGAGTTTCCTCCAGGTGCTCCAGTTTCCTCCCACAGTCCAAAGATGTGTGTATTAGGTGGATTGGCCATGCTAAATTGCCTATAGTGCTCAGGGATCTGTAGATTAGGGGGATGGGTCGAGATGGGATGTTCTGAGGGTCAGTGTAGATTTGTTGGGCTGAAGGGCCTGTTCCCACACTCTTGGGATTCTATGACCAACCTTTCTGATGCTGCCTGGCCTACTGTGTTCCTCCAGCTCCACACTGTGTTATCTCTTTTTTTATTATTGTATTTTTGTTGCCATCTGGAGTCAAGTAAATCTTCAAGTGTTGCAATAGTGTCATGTTGGAAGAAAGTGAGTTAGGGAGTGCTGGTCTACCTGCAGTGCTTCATATTACAAATATCATTTGATATTTTAATGTGGGTGGGAGAGTTTGTTATTTGCAAGTTGAATAAAACAAAACCATTCCAACAAAGAAGTTTGAAAATCACAGGTCTAAGTGACATTCCCTGGTTCAGCCTCTGTAGTGTCCATTCATGTATTTTTCAATCTTAAGGATAACATTTGCTTTTACTGTTAACAAAGATCCCAGACACCTTGTAAATTTTTCAATTCCTGGCTGACCAGAACTTGCATAAGAAATCTAAAGGTAAATGCAAATGTGAGGAACTTGCTGCAAAACCCTTTATTTTACCTTAGCAACCAATATTATCTATGAAGCAAAAAGAAAGATGCTTTTAAATGACTTCAGTATATTTTTTCAGGGAGTGGCATCCCTTTAATTGCCAGCAGTGATGGACAATTCCACAGTGAGATATTGAAACGACTGAGCAAACCATTCAATTGAATCACAGCTAGAAAGTATCAAATAAGGAATGCAACTGTATGGAGCACATGCCATTGACTAAGACACCAGGAATGGCAAACAGAGACTTTGCAAAAGAAGCAGGCAGACCCAACTTACCAATAGATTTGCTTTCTGAAATGCACTGGTCAAGCACTCAGTATTAATTCCAAACAATTAGTTGTGGTCCAACAGCCCTGCAAAGTTATCCTCACTTAGGGGCTGGGGGCTGGTGCCAAAATTGGGAGAGTTGTCTCACAGGCTGGGCAAGTGAATGCCTGACAGTCCTACTCACAGAATTATACCTTACACACCATGTGCCAGACAATGCCAACACCATCCCTGGGGATGTCCTGTCCTACTGGCAGGATGGACATAGCTGAGGTGATAGCACAGTGGTATATATTCAGGAGGGAGTTGTCAATGTTGACTTGGACCACATGAATTCTCATGGCTTCAAGTCAAACAAGGGCAAGGAATCCTCCCTCTTATTATCACGCACCATCCTGCCTTGGCTGATAAATCATGAGCATTGTTCAACACAGTATGTACTCTGGGTGGAGAATTTCAATGACCACCACCAAGTGTGGCTCAGTGGCATCACTATTGCTCAAGCTGGTCAGGTGCTAAAGGACATAGCTGCTAGATTGGGTCTACAGCAGGTGGTGAGGGAACCAACAAGAGGGAAAAACACAACTGACCTCATCCTTACCAGTCTGCCTGCTGCAGATGCATTCGTCCATTGCAGTATTGGTAGGAGTGACCACCATACAATCCCACCTTCACACTGAGAATACCCTCCATCATGTTGTGTGGCACAATCACCACGCTTAATGGAACTGACTTTGAACAGATCTAGCAACTCAAGACTGGGATCTGTGAGGTGCTGTGGACACCAACAGCAGTAGAATCATACTCCAACCACATGGCCCAGCATATCCTCCACTCAATCATTACCGTCAAACCAGGGGATCAACTCTGGTTCAGTGGAGAGTGCAGATGGGCATGGCAGGAGCAGCAGCAGGCATACCTAAAAATGAGGGGTCAACCTGGTGAAGCTATGAATCAGGTCAAACAACATAAGCAGCAAGTGCTGGAAAGAGCAAAGTGATTACGCAACCAATGGATCAATCGAGGCGAATCACGGCAAAACGTAGCGATGAAAGAGGTTGGTGCATGTAGGCACAAAATGTGAAAACCATTGAGACTGAAGATTTTAAGTTGCTGGCATTAGGTGCATTAGATGTATGGGATCAGGAGCAAACTTCTTTCCCTTAAATCAAGCTGGACTGACAACCAGGGCTTGGTTTGGAGACGATTCAAGAAGTAACGTTCGGGATGAGTTGAGCTTCCAGAAAGTGAAGGGTGGGGAACAAACAAATAAGTCGAGCTCATATAAAGTTTGGTGGGGCTGGGGGCGGGGGACGTTCAAGATGCAGAAGCAAATGCAGATAAGATTGTGAAATCAGAGGTTGGAAACCTTTATAATGTTAAAGGTTCCAGGTCAGAAACTCCACTCCAGGTCAAAAAGAATGCTAGAGTTACAAACGGCTGAAACAATGATGAGCAAGAGGAGTGGAGTTGGTAGTCACAGGGTCCAGTTTGTTGGGGCTGGTACCCTTGAGTTCCCAACACCAGGTACGCATTAAACAAAAAAGCTGATTGCACAGAAGTAGCCATGGGAAGAAGTGGAAAAAGAGACAGTAGATCACTGTAGATTTAGAAGTTGGCTCTGTCTGTGGATGTTGTGGTTAAAAGGCAGCATATAGATAATAAAAAAGGGCCAAAGATGGATCTTGTAGAGAATTTATAAGTAACAATGCTAAGGTGCAGTGACAAGTATTTCTAGAATTGACTGGACAGCTAACAACAGAACTAATCAAGTATAATGTCACCATGTTGAATTACACTGAAAGCCACGGAAAATACATGAAATGATTGACATGTCCAGGGGAGAAGTAAGATAGTGTAGATATTGAGAATGTCCTGTTGACTGTACTTTGAGTTGCTGTGCTACAGATATCTCACTGGACGGTTACAAACAGTGAGAAGTACTCCATTGCACTTCTTACCTCAAACTTTGAAAATTGCAAAGAACATATCAGAGAGCAGAAGATGAGCTAATCAGTATGGAATGCCAATCCTCCATCCTCCACTTGTGCTGGAGGTCTGGCAATGGTGCTGTCACTGGAATTCTTTGAATATGAAAAGGCTTTGTTTTGATGGCAGTCGTGAAAAACAAAGGCAGAGGTTTAAAGGGTAACTTTACAGGTGGTTAAAAATGCCTACTTCCATTTGTGCACAGCTCCTTGCATCCAGAAATATATCAGAGTGCTTATGAGATTAGAGTAAAAAGACAGGCAAGGCACTGAAATGAAAGGGGACTAAAAGTGAGCAACTAACAGCATATTTGAAAAGCAGACATTATGGGAGGCTTCTAAATGTGGAGAAGAATTGATGGAACTTGGGCAGAGTACCAAGGAACAGGGTCGGAATGATTTAAAGATCTAGCATGTGCTCAAGAGTAAGTCAGAATGAGCCGAGCACATAGAAGATATGGAAACTAAAGAAAAGGATCTTAAATTAATTTACATTCACATAACCAGTCTTTGTGCATACTGATCTCTGGGTAACAGGAGTACATGGCTGATTGTGGATGAAGATGAGAGCTGTCGGATTTTATTGCCTTGCTTCATCATCAAGCACTAAGTCAAGCTGGGCTCATTTCCATAATGGAGGAATAAGGTTGACTGAGAATGAAGCCCTGATGAAAAATAAGAACTCGGCAAGAGAAATCTGAATCTGTATTTGCCTGCTCCTATGATGCTGCCTGACCTGCTGTGTTCATCCAGCCCCATGCTTGTATTTTACATGTGTGGGATATGATATGCCCAGTATCTGATATAAAAGTTGACTACCCTTGGCTCACTTGATACCCTACGTCTCCCTCCTATTTTAGGTCCATTAGGCTGTTGGCTAGCATGAGGAAGGATGTCCATAACCACTGGCAATGGCTTCATGCTTCCTGTGAGTTGCTGGCTAATCTAACAGCAGATAACTCTGGTCCCAGTAGTGACACCATGAGCAGTAGCCACTGATGGATTTGCGGGCAGTGCCAAATAGATTTTTTTTAAATTATAGAATCCCTACAGTGTGGAAACAGGCCCTTCAGCCCAACAAGTCCACACTGACCCTCAGAGCGTCCCACCCACACCCATCCCCCTATAACCCACCTAATCTGAACATCCCTGAACACTATGGGCAATTTAGTACAGCCAATCCACCAAGCCTGCACATTTTATGGACTGTGGGAGGAAACTGGAGCATCCAGAGGAAACCTACGCAGACACGGGGAAAATGTGCACACTCCACACAGACAGTCACCCAAGGCTGGAATCAAACCCGGGTCCCTGGCACTGTGAGGCAGCAATGCTAACCACTGAGCCACTGTGCCATGCATATGCTGTGGACCTGGTATGTCCTGGTTCTGGCTGGGATTGGACCGGCTGTCCTTGGCAAGTGGAGGGCACAGACTGCAGGGACTGAGATTGACAGAGTTAGGTGCGGACAGGAAACATGGTAGGAAGAATAATCTTGGGAATTGAGGTTCTGACCAGCAAAGAACCCCCATCCGAGAAACCTGGTCAGGACTTGGCTGCATGGCATTGACTCTTGTTGCCAACCTCATCCGCTGTTAACAAAACCTCAAAATGGACAGAATGGGACTCTTCAGTGACCATTACAATCTTAGCGCCTCAGAGATTCAGGGTTGGGTCATACCTGATGGCCCCCTTATGAAATATGTGTGAACAGGTAACAAGCAAGATGCTGCTGGAATTTTCTGCTCCTCTCTCACCTGCACTGGGGTAGGCTGGGGGGTGTCTATTAATACATTTCGTTGCTTTAATCTGCCTGTTCATGCACTGTTTCACATGGCCACTCATAATAATGGTGAGATTTCTATATCGGAGGTCCATCACTAAACTCCTGGAACATCATTTCTGATGAAGGGTTTAGGGCCGAAACGTCAAGTTTTCCTGCTCCTATGATGCTGCTTGACCTGCTGTGTTCATCCAGCCCTATGCTTGTTATCTCAGATTCTCCAGCATCTGCAGTACATTTTATCTCTGATTATCCTGGAACATCCTGTTTGGCAAGATCTGCATCGCCGCCTTTTTTCCTTTTCCTCCGTAATCAATCCTAAAACAAATCAAACTAAATATCCTGGCAGGCCATCTTCCCTCTCCAAGCATTTGTGCACTGACCATGTCATGTTAAATGATAGTTATCCACCAGGTCTTGTATGGATGTCAAACCAGGCAGATTGACACTGATTGGTGAAGGCATTGCCCTGAAAAATGAACTTATGGCTCAGTGGTTAGCACTGTGACCTCACAGGGACCCATGTTCGATTCCAGTCTCAGGTGACTGTCCATGTGGAGTTTGCATGTTCTTCCCGTTTTGTGTAGGTTTCCTCCATCAGTCCAAAAATGTGTACGTTAGGTGGATTGGATGTGCTAAACTGCCCTGTATTGTCCAGGGTTGTGCAGGCTGGCTGGAATAGTCATAGTAAGAATAAACCATTTGAGGATGCTCTTTGGAGGGTCGATGCAGACCTGATGGGCTAAATGCCCTCCTTCTGTACTGCAGGGATTCTGTGAAAATGGTTGTCAACTATTTTCTCGCGTTGAAACAGACATACTGCATGTGCAAATTTTATCTGTAAAGGGGCAGCATGGTCGCTCAGTGGTTAGCACTGCTGCCTCACAGCGCCAGGGATCCAGATTTGATTCCACACTTGGGTGACTGTCTGTGTGGAGTTTTCACATTCTCCCTGTGTCTTTCTGGGTTTCTTCCAGGTGCTCTGGTTTCCTTCCACAGTCCAAAGATGTGCAGACTAGGTGGATTGGCAATGTGAAATTGCTCATCGTGTTCAGGGATGTGTAGAATAGGTGTGTTACAGGGAAAAGGTAAGGGCTGGGTCCTGGTGGGACACTCTGAGGGTTGCTGTGAACTTGTTGGGCCGAAGGGCCTGTTTCTTCAAGGTATGGATTTTATGAACTAAGCCCTGTATATTAACATATGAAACTTCCAGTACACACTAGAGCACCACAGTGCAAACCCAACTGACAATCTTACGTTAGTTGTCTGAGGGAAAAAATTCTTTACACACTCAGGATTATCCAGCAAATACTGTCCAAATTTCGGAATCATATCTGAAGTTGTAGACTGTGAGTTTTGCAAGCATAAGTTAGTTGGGTATGGTCAATACCTTGCTTGTTGTGAACAGCCAAATCAATTTGCTGTTTGATACAATCTGTCTTGGAGGCGCATAGCTTACATACTTAGCATCGCACCAACACTGTAATTCATATACAACATTACACGTTCGCGTATCCCATGTTCAGTAAGATTTCCACAATACAAATCACGGGAGCTTGCGACCATTATACTTTTAAATTTGATCTATCCAGCTTTTATATATGCATATATTGATATAAAAACCTATATAGCGAACAATTACTTACAATGCAGCCATGAGGACCTGATTTGATCATGAACCTGAAATATACCTTAAATGTCCTTTTCATTCTTGTTGCATATAGAACTAATTTATATGATATTGACATACTTCTTTGCCTCTTTTCCACAGATGTGTTTACATACTATAAGCATTCAAGTTCACTTGAATCAGCACTTCCACAGTAAATAGTTATTGGTCCTTCCCTCTTACTTTTTCTGCATTTATTCTGCGCAACTGCCTACTTGCAGTTGGATGTATTGAATGCTGACTGGATTGGCTGCCTGTTATATGCAATACCAGATGCTCAGCTTCATTGCAGTCACACCCGATATTAACTTTTCTCAATGTTGGTGTCAGCTGCCAAACCACTTGGAGAATTGTTCAAGCAAATGGAAGTACAGACAGATTTAGACTTAGATCTTAGATTTTATTGTCACGTGTACTCACACACAGAAGTACAGGAGTACATGTGAAAAATGTATAATGTCGCCACAAATGGCTCCATCTTAGGTACAAAAAAATCTTAGCTACAAAGTAGTAAGAAAAACGAGAGTTAAAAATTAAAAGCATTACTTCATAGAATAGTAGAAAAACAAAGAAATAGATAATTGTTAACATTAAAATCTTCATAGTTTAAACTAGGTAAATAAAGGAATAAGTTTGAAGTTCAATAGTCTTTGATGAGTCCTCCGCCTATCTTGCTCTGCTGTCTGTTCTTGCCGACGCAGATACCATTCCTGCTGCTGAAACTGCCACCTCTCTGTTCTCCCCGGTGGCTCCGGAACATGACCGGGCAGGATCCACTCGCACGCCGAAACGAGACACCATCATGAGCTGCTGAGAGACCAGCCGACATACTGCCGAGAGACCATGCTGAGAGCCAGCTTTCGCGCCTTGATCTCATGTCAGAGAAAGTAAAGATCACTTTGCGAACAGTACGCAGCAACTAAACATTCAATGTTACCTGGTTTGTGAGCAGTTGGTGAGCTGAGCAACTTACCTATTCCTTCCTCATACAGTAGTGAAGCAGTCAGACTTTTTCCAGTAGCTTTAGTATAGTCAATGCAGGAAGCTACTAAACCTCATTTCATCATTTTAATTGAAATATCCATCACAAGGAGAGAGCCTCTTAGCTAATTGAATATAGGCACTGTGTTGTTAAGTCCTTTTTTGCCATTGCCCCAACATTAACAAATTAGATGGTGACCTTTTAAATAACCTTCCATCAATTCTGCAGTCACAGCACAATTACCAGGATAGAAGTGAGAATGAATGAGTTCAAAGAATAATAACTATCACCTATTTTTGGATCAGCATTGGATGATGAAGTGTGAAATTTCATCCTTTCTCCATTCCTACGCACGATTCTAATTAGGCAACAAACCTGGCTTGATTTTTTTGGCTGTCGTATATTTAAATATTTTCTTAGGAGGATCTGAAAAAGATTCAAAAGTGATGATGCAGTCTGTTGCCTTTCAATTACCATGGTAAAATTACAGAGCTGGGTTCCTTAAGGTTCACCAATTGAAGCTTTTCATCTCACAGCATTTGTTATTGACGTCAGAGAAAGCTTGGCTCAATGAAATGACACTAAACAATTTGTGATTTCTAACTCTTTTCATTTAGGGGAGCTCTGGTTTTTGAGTTAGTGTTCCCATAGCTTTATTGATTCTTGAAGCACGAAGCATATTCCAGGCAATATCAGAAATTATCAGGGCCAGGCTTCTCTCTACCAACGGGTATAGCTTGAGTTGGGAAATTTCAGTTTGGTTTGAGGAATCGCATTAGACCCAATGTTTGCTCCAAGGAAGTGGAAATATTAGCTAGTCAGATCTGCGACCCTGGACGCAATTCAGAGACAGCCATGAAAGTGGTCAATCACTGAGGTGGACTGGTTGTTAGGCCCATTTTGATTACCTGGGATGCCTTCCCAGTTATTTTAGATGTGTAAGACCTCTAACCCTCACCCCTCAACACATCCAGCCACTCCCATTGATCTTGCACGTCAACTCATGTCATACGCCACCCATGCCCCTCATACCCTGTGGCCCCTCAATTCCAACTAAAACCATACATCCACCACCCATTCACCTGATACCCAGATGGCTTCTGCAAGCCAACTCATTATCCCCACCTATCACTCATGTCCCCTCTCACCACGTCACATAACTCCTCACACCACTATTCACCTAATATCCACCAAATGCAGATGTGGAGACAAAAACAAAAATTCTAATAATATAAAACACCTCTTACAGACAGTGAAAACTATTCCTTTACAAAACTTTTAAATCTAAAGTAGTCAACATTTTATATAAAAAAGCTTATATTTAGTCCATACACAAAACATATCTGATCCTTTAATAATGTCTCTAAACTGTCACTCAGATATGAACTCAGATCCTGGCTGAAATAATGCTTTGCAAGAAAGCATCATTTTATTCTCAAAGAATTTTTATAAATATTTTTGTTCTTAAAACTCAGCCAAACATTCATGAAGATCTCAGCTTTAACTGCAGATTTTGTGAAATGTCACTATTGAAATTGTGGATCATCTGGTCATGGTGTTTTGACATCTGTAGCAGATGCCCTGTCAATCAAAGCAATCCAGCTATTTTTTGATTAAAAAAAGAGTTTCGCTGATTGCTCAATTCTGTTCTCCACTTGAGTTTAAAGAACGACGCTTAAGCAAATCTTAACTTGTCCTTCACAAGTATTTATGAATACTCTGTCAATTCATAACTCGCACACTGTGGGTTGAGATTATCGAAATGGGGTCTGCTAAAACTTAGCACACACATCAAAGGCCCTGATGAGTTTGAGTTTCCTGCTTGTGTCATTAATGCCCCATCCTTTTACTTTACCAGCAAAGATGCTATTTTGTTAATAATAGGAGTGTGCCTGCTCTTCACCATTTATAAAGTTCCCTGGTATCTTCCCAAATCTGTGAAAATATGGTCCTATTTTTTAAAACTTTAACCAATTACAACTGTGACTACACACCTGAAAGTATGTCAATGGCTAAAAGCATTTTGGGTTGGGGCGGTTGTGGTTGTGAAAGGTGCTTTATTAATGCAAATCTATCATTCTTTTTTACCTATAAACATTGTTATTACATTTATACCTGTGTGCACAGGTGTTACATTATCTGCTTGAAGAAATGAAGGAAGTATGAAATGAAATATTAATTCTAATGAGTTGATCAGCACAAATGGGGTCATTGCTAAGCTCTAGCTCTGAATTGTTAAAAGAACTGAGACTGCAAACTCTGAAAAGTTCAGCTTCCAGAAGCTGACTGTAAACCATGGCCATTGGGTCATTAGCAAAAAGAAATTTTTGAAAACATAGGGTGATTGTAACTTTTAAGAATTGGAAAAACTATCATCACTATTCCCTACATTACTTCATAACATTTGTCTGGGTGTTTTTCCTTCAGAGAATATAACACATGACTATGTACAACAGCTGTAGTGAGTAGGTGTATGGCATGACACATAGCCACTCTGTATTAATGCATCAAAAATAGATTAATTCATGGGATTCACTGAGTTGAATATTCACACAATATTTTTTGTTCATTACCGTCCTGAATGAGATTAATTAAAAGGGATGGTACTTCCAATTCACCAGGGACCGTAAGGATTCAGTGCAGCACCATACTTACTATACCTGGCAACAAGAAGTTTTACTTGCAGAAAATAATAAACTTGAGTAAAGGGGGTAGGAGACTACTGTGTAACTGGTGTCGACATCCAAATGGATCAATTTTAAAACTACAAACACACTCTGGTCTCCATTTCCCTGGAATGTCTCCAGTGGGAAAGTGTGCCAACGTGATTTAACTAAAAGCAACATTGATCATAATTGACCAGGGTGCCAACCTAAAGTTGCCTCACTCAATAAAGGCCTCTACTGGCTGGACCATGTTCATGTGATATTCTATCAGATTTCACGTTAGCTTTCTTTTACCTCCAGTGGAAAGTACAGGTTAAACTTTCAGTGAAATGGAATGCCCATTAACACACCTTAATATTCGAGTGCTTGTAATTTTATAACTCTTAACATCCAAACCACTCTTACTGGTGCCACTCTTTAAAGGCAGAAAGTATGGAAACTGTTGAGGTAGAGGTGATCTACTGGTTGTGTTAAAAACCTTGAGGAGTTTAAGTCAGTCAAACAGGGAACAGCTATTTCCACTGGCCACTGAATTTTCAAAATACAAGACTTGACCTCAGCTACGCTCCAATATATTATGAATGCAATGACAATGCTGGTAATTAGTCAAACACAATAATACGTCATTGTCAATAAAATCAGTAACTGTAGGACAAGGGATAAGGATCAGCACTGAAAGAACTGAGAGAAAGGTGAGGAGAATCTTTAAATACAATTGTCAGAGAATGGGACGACCAATCTATAATACAGGAGCAAACAAAATTTACAAGACTTTTAAAAAGGAGAAGTGGACAACTATTTATGTATAAAATATTTATGGATTTGTGTAAAGGCCAGAGGAATGGAATTACTTGAATATGCATCAGAGGGAACAGCTTAATGGGCTAAACAGGCTCTTTGCATCTGGTACACAAGTCTCTGAAATTGTGGACAATAGGTCCCTCTAATTGGGATCTGACCTAACAGGAACCTTAGGGCAGAGCTATGACAGTATCAGAGCAGGTCCTGCTCCAACTGATCTGATTAGATTGATTTTGTTCAGAAGATTTCTCTGCTCCTACTGGGTGGTTTATACAGCTATTGCAAACTGACTCAAGGTCGAGTTACTCTACTGTGTGGCAAATGGTGCTTTGGGAAACCCTTTGTAGGGGTTTTCTTCATCCAAACGGATTGTAACAGACAAGCCTTGTCCCCCTTATGTCACACATAAATGAACAATTGGTAGCTGTTCTCAGTAGCAGCACTATGGTTTGAGAAGTGAGTGAAGAAAGTTAACAGGTCTTTTCTGCCTGCTGCACTGGTTCACTTTTTGATCTGTTTTTGCAGGCTGCTCTTGCCCACTAAACTCTGCAGGATGCAATACACGAAGGCTGTTTTCTGATGGTGTAATGTTGACAGCTACCGCTCGGGTGCCTTGCTGCATGACTGCAAACATGGGAGAAGGTTGAACTCTACAAGCGCGGACCAACTTTATGGCTCATGCGGAAGTGAGATCAGGAATAAATGAACAGGAATTAACAGGTGGTTAATTGTTCACTTGCAGAAAGTGAGTAAATTCTGAAACACCACTGTAATTACAACTCACAAGCATTACACTCCACATCTTGCACGGGGTTGAGGGGCAGACCGATCTCCATTCAGTTAAATCCGCACATCCATTCAAATAGAACATTTAAGAGAAACATCTTAGAAATGAAAATCTTTTACAAGGGTGAAAGTCCTTTTCAACATGCAAGACCTGTCTTCAGGAGGGATAGTAAATATTATGGAAAAAAAAAACAAGTCCAGGCTAACACTTCATATGTAACACATTGCAACTGAACACAGTTCAAACTAATACAAGGTTCCCATATACTGTGACGGGCTGACAGGTAGAATAGTGGAAACATAAACCTGGCATCATTTATACACTTTATATCATCATTGGGAGTATTGTATCTTTTCTTGATGAGGCAGCATAGGCCAATTAGCCTTTTTTAAAACCTCCATCCTTGTGAATTGAATACATGACAAGAGTCCAGAATTCTTCAAATCTTATGTTAAATAGTGGTGTAATAATGGTATAAAAACAACCATAGAGTAAAGGTCTGAGAAAATCTGGCTGCATTAGGGCAAGTTTTAAGTGACATGTCCAACATTCACTGTCATTTTTGCTCATCCGTGAACTCTCTCTTAAAATGCCCTGTCACTTATTAACACAACCCTATGCACCACTACTTCAATTCCCTGTGAAAGAGCAAGGAGCCATCCTGCCCTAATGCTAATAGAGGCAGCCAAGTGTCACAAAGGAGTCACAATGTCAGGATCACAGACAAGTGAAAGCCTGTCAGGTTAGGGAACATCATCTCAGTGCCAGAAATGGACAGCACCATTCATCATTCCTACGCACACGTTCCCCAGCCAACTCTCAGACAGCAGGATTTCCACTCCCTGGATCCTTAATCCTGGGGAACGCCCATTGCCGGCCACTTAAATGTCAGACTGGCAATTAAGTAGCATATCTTCCCCAAAGAAGGTGATGTGAGAATCTCATGGCTCTTTAGTCAGGGAGCGAAAAACTCCCCACCCCATCACCAAAATTAAATTCCACCTTTTGTGCGAGTCCTGTGCTTTCCTCATTACCAGATAGTTTATTCTGATTTTCTTTCGTTTACGCTGTTCTTTTAGATATCTTTTGCTGCATGTTAATAAGATTGGAAGAAAGTTTTGGCACGAGTCAGCAGGATCAGCTGAATGTGGATATTACGCCAATATAAATATTGGCATAACTTATCAAATTTTAGCAAATTCCAGATTAATGTTCTTCATTCAATGGTTCATTATAGGACTGTAGTCACTTCATTGAACAAAGTAGAGTGTTGTTATGGGGACTAGTGCGTCATATAAATGCTTCAAATGAACACTGAAATGTGTTTGACATTTGCATTCCCCAATCCCTCCCATTCCATTACGCCTTGCCTTCCTGAAAACTTACCTTGCAAATGCAACCTGCTCTCAGGACTCTGCAGTAGAACAGAACTCACTGAATCAAGGTTCTCATAACTGCTACACCCCAGAGGTCCAGTCCGTGTCTCTGTTACCTGCAACACCAAAGTATTTTACATTTACATTATGGAATCAGCACAATCTCAATTTCTCATGTTAAAACTGAATTAGATCTAATCACAGGTGTGCGTCAAAGAATGATGACTGCCACCTCTGACTGAATGTGAACGCTTCTACATGACCTGTAACCCTCACCCAGCCCACTCATACTGACAGTAGCTTACATGACTGCTGCATGTCCTTGTTTCAAGAATATAATTAAGTCATTTAATGTCTATAAGACAAGTATAAAGCTTATAAAATCAGAATGTACTCAAGTGGAACTGGATACTCAAGTGTCATCATAAGACTATTGAAAATATCAATTACCTCTAAATGTTAATAAAGGTTGATAGGTTCGCTCTCTCCTATTTTATTCTAGTTTAACTATTACAATTTTATTTAACTCTTTACATCATTTATTTTGATTTTTTTTTAATAGTTGGAATAAAAATTACATAATTTTTATAAGGTTCCCTCTCGTCTTTCAACATCAGAGATCAAATTTTCTAGAATTTGCTCACTTACCAATGAAGCCTCACAACATTAAAATAGTTAATTTCAAATTGTTGAGGCTTTATTAACCTTTGGAGAAGAGTGAATAATCTAAAGAGCCTATACCAGGCCCTGATGGGGTTCAACTTCCCCAGCTACAATTATCCAAATTGTTCAAATAACAACAAAGGATACTTTTCATTGCAGTGGCTTAAGCCCCAGTCATGCAGCTCATACATGGATAAAGTGCCAACGCATCTTAAGCTATGCCTGTCAACAAAGCCCCAGGTAACAATTCAGCATCTTGTCTTGTTAAATGCTGTGATGGCTCATTTCAATGTCAGACTAACCAATGCACCCAGAACCCTCCTTGTTCCCTGATTTAGTCTTCTTCAGCACTCTGCCGATGGGATTACTGTAATATAAATATGGATAACCACGTTTGGAATAGGTTTATGGAAAACTAATTAAAGAATTTATGCATGACTGAGATAATACTCTTTAATTTTCTCTGACTTTCGGTGTAAGCTTCAATAATTTTGAATGAAAAGGGAGGAAAATGGATATGGTCTCATTAAGAGACAGTTCCATTTCTAACCTAAGCAGCAAAGATCAATGATAGAGATTTTGCCTTTGCAGTTCTAAGCAAACAGACAAGTCAAGAATCATTTTGCAATCATCCAACATTGCAGGCAATCTGCACTGTCTTTCTGTTTTCTGTGATACCATACAGCAACCTTGTTCTAATGAAGGATGTCTTATAATGAGGGTATTCTATAGGTTACCTTCATTAAATGAAGCAGCAAGAGCAATGCGGTGTCCTGGACGCTGCTGTGTGTCAGAGATGTTAACACAAGGGCTGCACACTATTTCTGAACTTGGGAATAACATGAACAGTGTGACTGTCAATGAGAGCTTTTTTCTTGCTACACAACAGTACATAACTGCAAAATTCCCCCCGAGGCTATCTTTTCACTGCAATGAAACGATCTGCAAATGTCAAGGTTTCATTCAGATCCTGTCCCATAACCTGCCCTCGGGTTGCACTGCGCATTTGCCTGTGATGTTTGGGTGAGTTATTTAACTATTGCTGTACCAAAGCTGTGATTTACTTTGGTATTCTCCAATACACAATAATATGAAATAAATCCATACAAACGGTTTATTAACAGGGCATTGTCATATTCAGTTGGCTAGGCTTGTGAATTGGCTTTTCCTTTATATAAAAATAGCACAATGATAAAAAAAAAACACAAAATATAAATTATGTACAATAACAATAATGGTGCACATTTCAAGATACTGTGATATCCATGTGATATCCAAAGGCATATAGACTTCAGGGTCCATACATAAAGGTCATCATTTCAGTTTTTTTATATTGGCTGCCTATCCACACTATTTCTAGGTCAAAGTGGCAAGTTCCAACATCTATCCAAGGTACCAATATCGCAAACAACAAATGAGAGCCTGGGCTGCAGAGCATAAGAGATTCCATAAATTACTTCATTCCAAAAAGACAGGTTAATATTTTGGGTTAGAATTGTTACAGGCTTTATACATCTGCAAAGAATATGCACCTCTGTAACATCACAATACCAATGGCAGCTTTATGCCAACCTGATGCTTTGCGCTACTGAGTTCACACCTGAGTTCACATAATGAAATGAAAAGTCATTTTTTTAAGAGACCTTGACTCTAGGAGAGAGGAAGATTCCTTCCAGTCACACTGAACTAGATTTGAACTCAGGTGTCAGAATCTACAATAACCTTGAATAATTATAACTCCTGAACTATTTCTCCAATTTATTTCTGTTCTCAGCACTATATTACTAGCAATATTAATCTTTATGCTAGACTGATAAATTTTAGACTGACCAATCCCAAATTTTTTGATTGAGATGCTCGAGGAAGGTTTGATGAAGAAGATAGCATCTGACTATTTCAAAGGAGAGCAGAGAGTTCTTCCTGTTTTTTTTTCAGCTTCGATATATATCCCTCAACCAACACCACTGAAGCAGATTATCTGATCATTTATTTCAAGCTGTCTATCAAATACGTGGTGTGTTAAATTAGCTGTTGCATGTCTTCTGTTACAAATGATGATGCTTCAAAAGTAATTGGCCGTAAAGTATTTTGGAACATCCTGAAGCTTTCACTCAAATCACCATCAACTCTTTCTACAGTTGAAAAGCTGGACTCATTTCAATTTACGCTGCTTCACAGAAACAATGAGTTGTGAAAAAGACAGATAAAATACAGTTGGAGTGCTTGGGGCCTTATTATGATGCAATACAGGAGTGGGGTTAAGATTTTATCCAAGTTAAAGTGCTCTAAAATCAGTTTTGATTGTGAAAAAAGTTACTTCATCTGTGATTCTAGATATGAATTGTTGACAAAATAAAAGCCAAAAGAACTGTGGATGCTGTAAATCAGAAAAAAGAAGGCAGAAATTGCTGGAAAAGCTCAGCAGGTCTGGCAGCATCTGTTAAGAGAAATCAGAGTTAACATTTCCAGTCAAGTGACCCTTGTCACTTGGCCTGAAATGTTAACTCTGATTTCTCTCCACAGGTGCTGCCAGACCTGCTGAGCTTTTCCAGCAATTTCTATTTCTGTCCATGAATTGTCGACTGTGACCTTAACTTAGTCTTATGAACCCATTGGAAAAATAAGAATTTTTTTTATTATTATTGTGAGCGTAAATCATGTGGCTCTGTATTATTCCAATTTAAGGTCATTTTTAACCATTTTAATTTTGTAAGAGTCCACAAGGCCTCTTACCTTAAATTAACACTGCTTAATCTTAAAATCATAATCAAAAGACAACAAGAAAAATGTAGTTTTTCACATGTCTCTGCTTCACTGACAATATGCATTCGATGAAAGATTTTAACTCAGTAGAGAATGATCCTGTGCCAGAATGGGTCGATGGAATCAGATGTACTATTATGTATTTCATCCTCTTCCCCTGAGCTCCTCAAAATGTGAAATTATGACCAGAAATCATGAAAGGTTATTGCAGTTTCTTTTCATCCCAGTGATGATGCAGTTTCAGGTCTCTCCTCTCAGCTGGGAGCCATTCGCCTGGTGACATTTGTAGAAGTGTCGTTCAGCAACACACAGCTCCATTGAAAATCCCAAGACAGAGTACAAATTATCTTAGGGTATTGTGAGATGAGGTTAAAACGCCACTGTCAGCATGTGTCCCATAATGGGTGTGTTGATGGGTATATGCACTGAGCAAGTAGATTCAGAAGACTGGTTGGAGGGTGATTTAAATAATCACCAGAATCTAGAACATCTCCAGTTGAAGGAATCATCCATCAAGGAACCTTCTGGACATTGATTACAGACAATTTGTTACACAATATGGAACGACCCAGGTAGACATCATGAATTAGTGCCCCTTTTTTAAACACCTCTTGGTTGATTGCAATGAATTTTTTTTTTAGAATACAGCGATCACACTTCAATAAAATGATGTAGCTCCCTAGAAAACAAAGGAGCCAATTACCAAGGTTTTTTTTGAGGAAAGATAAAGAGGAATTTCATTGCCTACTGACCACAAGAAGAAATAATAGAAATGGGACATCAAACACATACAGCTAATGATTTTTAAAGGACCGTGTCTGGTACAGACCAGGTTTATAATGGTCAGGCAATTTGTAAGTGACAGCCCTTGAAATGTTCAAACCTGAGACCAGAGTCGTTTAATTGTTGACTGGCATCCTCAGCAATTGCAATATTTGTAGAAATCTTTAATATCTTTGCAGATATCTTTGTGTACTGCAAACTGACCTTCTTTAGACAATATACACACTGAGATTCCTCCAGATCCATAGCTCTTAGATTGCCCTTGTTGGCAGCATTGTAAATAGGGCTGAGCTATTTGCTTACCATACAAACTTGATGCAAGTGTGTCAATAGCTACTCTGATCAGACACTTCCTTGTTGAATGCTGCACAATCTCTTAAAATGGCTCATGGTCACTCCAGATCTTGATAAGTCCCAATTCTACTTCAAAGTACTCGAAGACTTGAGCAACAGGTTAAACTAGCTGTTTCAAGTTGCTACTATGCAATAGTAACTTCTGTGGTTTTACCACTAACAGGATACTGCAGCCAGGTCAAAAAGGCATTCTGCCTCTCTCAAAAGGGAGTAATGCGCTATATGAATTTCAGTGCTGGTGTGCAGCTCGTACGTCACAATGACTGGTGGGTCATATCACACAGCATCTCTCTTTGGCTGTTCACAACAGCAAGTTACTGATGTACCCAGCCAGCCTGAGCACGCAAAACTTGCAACATAGTGTTCATCATCAGATGTGATTCTACAATATGAACAACATTTGTTCGATAAGCCTAAGTGTGCAAAGAATTATGCTGACAACCAATTTCGGATTGTCAGTCAGGCTTGCAGTATGGCACATTTGAGTGTACTGAAAACTACTTTTTAACATTAAAGACCCTGCTCTTTGCTGACAGAAAGAATGTACTCATATATTGTACCTCGTACAACTCAGCAAAACAGGTGACCCCATTCACTGATTCATTACTCAGTGCAATATCTTGACCAATCAAATTTAATCTGTCTTGTTTAAAATTTAAACAAAATTACAGAATCCCTTAAGGGTGGAAGCAAGCCATTCGGCTCATTGAGTCTGCACCGACCCTCGAAAGAGCATCCCACCCAGACCCATTCACTCAACCTTATTACTGTAATCCTGCATTTCCCTTGACTAATCCACCCAAACTACACATCCTGGCACTGTGGGCAATGTAACATGGCCAATCCACCTACCCTGTACATCTTTAGAATGTCAGTTAATTGTCAATTAACATTAACTGGTACATTTTTCATGCCATGCCTCTACTAATCTACTGGTTCACTGGTCAAACAACCAGAACCATCCCCTCATTAAGTATAAATGCTGCTTGTCCCCATTATATAACTACCACTGTTGTAAGAAATGTGAGTGGAGTTCGAGGATAGTGACAGGCATGCTTAGTAGCCATAAAATGTGTGGCAAGTCCCACTTATCTTGCCTCACATGACGATCAAACTTATTCCAGCTGTAAGTTACTGCATACCAGGGCATTCACAATTTCTCCAGCACATCTCTAGAATACGTAAGTATCACCTTCCAATCCAGCACTCTCCATTTCAGAGCTAACAGCTTTAGGCTTGGATATAACTTCCCCAACTCCTTGTAGAGAAGAGCAAATGAGTCACTTCCCTGCATCAACTGCTCCACTGCCAGAGTTGGCAACACTTGGACGGCATCTTGCTCTTCTTTCTGTCCTATGTCGGCAGGATTCCCAAATGCTCTCTTAAGAATCCTGAAGCCATTGTACCATCCTAGAGAGGGAACACTTCACATCAACCACCAAACCGAAAGTTCTTGTAAATATTTCAACCTTGATGTGGCATGCTAATTTCCACAGCCTCCCTGCGTCCTCCCACACCCTCCTAAAAAGGGTGGTTGTTGCCAAATGAGACATCCTTGCAGCCTGGCCTACTTCTAAATTAATATAATTATGACCTTAAGTGGTATCAGTCCAACCGGGCCAACACATTTTTCTTTAATCACACCCCAGAACAACAGAGCTGTGTCCCTTTAATGAATCAATTCCTGCACCATGTCACAAGGACTCAACTGTATCGCAGAACCAGTTTTGCAGCATCAGCTTAGACTAGTGTTCCTTCTTGTGGCTAAGTTAGTCACATCTAATAGTTAGAGATAACAAGGTGTAGAGCTGGATGAACACAGCAGGCCAAGCAGCATCAGAGGAGCAGGAAAGCTGACGTTTCAGGCCTA
>JAHRHZ010000035.1:8772816-8785091 GCA_024137785.1 Ginglymostoma cirratum | reverse complement strand
TCTGATGCTGCTTGGCCTGCTGTGTCCATCCAGCTCTACACTTTGTTGTCTCAGATTCTCCAGCATCTGCAGTTCCTGCTATCTCTACTAATAGTTCCTGTGGGACACAGCAACTGTGATAGGTCTTCACTTATTCTCTTGCAACAATGCTGGAAATCACAGCTGGTCAGGCAGCATCCGTGGACAGAAAGCAAGCTAACATTGTGAGTCTATCTGACTCTTCATCAGAGCTGACGTGAAGTGTGGAGGGGGCAGCATTTATGCAACAGTCAGGGGCGTGGGGGGATGTGTGGAGTGCTGGGGAAGAAAGGGTGTTGATAGCGCAGATAAGTGACTGGAATGTGAGAAGGGCCGAACAATGGTGTGTCCAACTGCCAAACTGGAAAGAACAGACAGTCCCACTGGAGTGGGGGAAGAGGAGAAAGGACATGGTGACAGAAAATGCATTAAGTAAAGCTAAAAGAAAGGAAAGAAATGGGAGTGAGTTCACAATTTGAAGGTGTTGAACTCAATATTAAGTCCACTCATGCTGTTGTGAGTGATGGGAAGGGGCAATGGCAGAAGCACGAGTGATAGGTCAGATGCAGTTGAGGGCCCTGTCAACCAAAGTGGGCTGGAAGCCATGGTTATGGAAGAAGGAAGCCATGTCATCAGCGTTGCTTTGGAAAGCGGCATCACCTGAACAGATCCACCCGTGCTCCTTCCCATCACTCACAACAGCGTGATCGGGTCCCCCTTGTCCTTAATTTTCATCCTACCACCCTCCGCATTCAAGTGATCATCTTCCACCATTTCACACAACTCCAGTAGAACACCACCACCAAACACATCTTCTCCTCACTCCCCTATCTGCATTTTGCAGGGATTGTTCTATCTGGGACACCCTAGGCCATTCCTCAACGACCACCAACGTTAACTCTCCTTCTCACAGCACCTTCCCATGTAACCATAGAAGGTGCAACACTTGCCCCTTCACTTCCTCCCAGCTCACCATCCAATGACCTAAACAGTCTTGCTAGGTGAAACAGCATTTCACCTGCATCTCCTCTAATCTTGTTTGGCCAACTCTACATTGGCGAAGTCAAACAAAGACTGCAGAACACCTCCAGTCCATGCGCAAGCATGACCCTGACCTTCCCATGGCTGGTCACTTGAACACAGCGCGCTGCCCACATGCTCACTTGTCTGTCCTTGGCATGCTCCAGTGAATCACACAGCAAACTGGAGGAACAACATCTCATCTTCAGACTAAGCACATTATAACCTTCTGGACTTAACACTGAGATAACAAGCATGGGGCTGGATGAACACAGCAGGTCAAGCAGCATCATAGGAGCACCTTCAGATTGTGAACTCACTCCCATTTCTTCCCTTTCTTTTAGCTTTACTTGTTGCATTTGCTGTCACCGTGTCCTCTCTCCCCTTTCTCCACTCCAGGGGGATGAATTGTGCTTTCCAGTCTGGCAGTTGGACACACTATCGTTCTGCCATTCTCACATTCTGATCACTTAGTCTGCACGATCAGCACCTTTTCTCCCCCATCACTCCAACTCCCCACTGTTGCATAAATGATGCCCCCTCCACGTCAGCTCTGACTAAAAGTCATTCAGACTCGAAACCTTAGCTTGTTCTCTCTCCACAGATGCTGCCTAACCTGCTGTGATTGAGCACTTTTTTTTATTTTCACTTTCAGTCGCCATACCTCAATATTGTTGTCACTGCCGTTATTGTACCTTTGCCACACATAGTCAGCAGGCACAGAGGTCAGGCTCTATGTAACTCTGACATATTTCAGGAGCTTAAACAGTTAATAACAATAGCATTAGCGATGTTAATAAACTTCAAGACAACTGTCCCGTTGAATTCCCGGCCCTTACAATACATGTGACGTGAGCTTACATATAGGGAAGTTCTCTGACTATACCATACTGACTGTGGTGCTTGATCCAATAAATCATGTCAATTATCATTTGCATCTGCTCAGAAATTGACATTATGAGTGCCTGCTCAAATTTTTAATGCAAGACTGTAGCACTCAGACAATATGCCTCACAAGTCATGCCTCATTATCAGACTCAGAAGTACAACAGTGTCTTTGTTGTTCAGATGTCTCAGAATTGTCAGAGTGTTCACGACTCAAACGTCAGGGTATTGTGAAATGGCTACAATACAAAAATAATGAAAAATACATAACATTTCCTTTCTGTTGGAACGGAACACCTTGACCTTGAGAATTTCTCCAAAGCTATCAAGGAACAAAATTAAAGAACACTGTCGCAAATCCTAAAAGTACAAAATTGTTCATTGCTGCTAAAACCCGTGAAAAATTGAAAGACCTTGACCGCAAGGTACAGCCTTTCTACTGCTGCAAGATATAAGTTATCTATGTCTGTGGAAAATGAGATAATGGCACTCAACTATTGAGGAGTCATCAGACAGTCCCAAGTTACCAGTGGAATTATGTGAAAAGATAGGGATTTAAAATTCCAATTAAATTGCCTCTCTGCCTCATGCTTTATAAAACTATTTGAAAACTGTACATTGATTCAATTAGATAAGACAGAACAAACACACAAGACTGCACACTACAATAAAAAGCAGTATGATAGCTTCCTTCTGTCACAAGAGTGTAGCCGCAATAATTATCTAATTTATGCTTTGCGCATAATATCACTGCTGTGTAATGTGCCTGGCAAAAATGTTCTGTAACAACAATTTCCATTCACATAGTGCCTTTAAAGTTGCAAAGTGCTTCACAAGAGTGTTAGTCATCAATATTTGATACTGTTGGAGGAGTCCAGAGGTCTTAAGAGTATTGGAGGACCTTACTTAGCTAGGGAAGCATAAGGCCATGGAGGATTTAGAAACAGGGATGAGAATTTTAAACATTAAGATGTTGCCAGACTAGGAGCCAATGTAGGTCAGTGAGCATAGCCATTAAACCTGCATCCTACTTACTGAGTGGCACTGCTAATGAAAAGTTTAGAAACTGCCAAATGTAATAAATGTTGCATTTATTCCACTCCTTTTATTTATGTTATCCATTTGTAAAATTCGTAATTTCTTAATAATTGACTCCTTTTTACTTATACAGGCAACTTCCTACCGTGCTTAATTTTAATCTGTATATATTTTCTTTACTATCAAGAAACTGCTGCATTCATTAATACAAGCCTTTCACCTTTGCTTAATGCTGTATAAATGTGACCCTAAGTTTAATTAAATGAAAAATATCAGTTGTGTTGTAAAGCAAAACAGTGTTGCTATAAAGAGAGTAGATGTAGAAAGGTTGACATGAAGACATTTTTCATAAACTCACAGTACAGATGAATGATAATGTTGGAAATGATGGTCTCTTTAAAAATGAACCAGAGGTAATAGGGAGTAGCTGATGCTCATGCAAGCACGAATTCATACAGTGATAGCAAGGAGGTCTTGCGGTGCATTGGCAGTGTCCTGAGACAGGAGGCCCGGATTCAAGTCTAACCTGCTCCAGTGATACATAGTAACACTCTGAACAGTGTGTTTAGAAAATAGCGCACACAGTGGCAGTATAGAGGTTTATGGTGCAGTACGACTGTCCCTACCTCTGGACCAAGAGGCCAAGGTTCTAGTCTCCCCTGCTCCAGAGGTAATAACATCTCTGAACAGCATGGCTTTTAAAAAAAGGTTTCCTTGATTTGGCAATGGGTTTGTTGAAAACATAAAAAGGGCTCACTCTTTTCCTAACCTTCCTTAATTTTGTTATTGTTGCACTGCCCGTCTTGGGTAGTGCGTATTAATTGTTAATTCTTTAGTTTGCCAAATGGGTGACTCTTTTTTTAAAGATTACAAAGGGCTGTTTTTCTTTCACCTCACCACATCCCTTCATACCTTTGTTATTGCTGCATTATCCTTAGTGGGCTGCTCTTGTCAATCATTGTACGCTTCATTAGTTAACTGGTTAATTTGGTAGTAAGCCTGTGTTGCCCTGTTTTGGTTAATTGGGTGAGTGGGCTTATTTGCAACTAAACAGCTGGTGTTTCGCAGTAAGGGGAGTTGGTCAGGTAGGGAAGAGAACAGACTGAAGTTTGTATTGAACTCTGAAATGAAAATAAACTGTGGTGGAAGACAGACGGACTCCTGCTTTGGTAAATGGATTATTAGCAACATGATAATGGAGGCCATTTAGCCAACTGTTTTTGTACCATTTCGCTGGAAGAGCTATCCAGTGAACTGCAGTGCACTCTTGCACTTCATTCTTTCCATTTCAAAGATTTTTCATTCATTAGAAAATTATTGCTCATCTGCTTTACCATACTTTCCAGTGGCGCATTCCAGGTCATAAGAACTCATGTAAAAAATAAGTCCTGAAATCCCAACTGGTAAATTACACTAAATCTGCGACCTCTGAATACTGACCATCCTATTAGAGGAAACATTTTCTCTTAATTTATTCAAATAAATCCTCTTATGATATTGACCATTTTTATTTAAACTCCCCTAACCTTTCTGCTGTTAGGAAAACAACCAAAGTTTATTTAATGTCTTCAGATAACTGAAGTCCCTTATCCTGTGTGTTTTTTTTGGGCTCATTATTTCTTGTGTAAATTTTAAAAAGCAAATGTCAATGTCAATCACTGTTTATGTAATAATATACTGCAGGGTCTGACAATCAAGCCGATACATCAATATGTCAAAGTAGATTAGACATTTGCTTTGATTGAGATGTCTGATCTGAATAGCTGAACAAGAGACTGAAAGGATCTAGATAGCTCCAAACATATACCCTTTTGTGTTATTTCACCTTCTAAACAGTCAAAGGCTTTCTACTGTGTGCATCTTCTAGCTTCTTTTCTGAAAGTGGGAAAAACAAGCAATCATTATGCACAATAACTGGTTTCTTTAATCCTAGATTTATAGCGGGGTACTAATGATTCTTAGAAGTTCTTTCCCATAACGTAGGAGAGCTCTGAACTCTTAACGAAACATGAAATGATGAATTCTGGCCTGTAGCAAAACTTTAAGTCTGGCAGATTTCATAAGTTTTTCTGTGTCCTGATGGGATTATATCCATTTCAGTGAGTTAAAACAACTGTAGGTAGAAAAATGAGTAAAACATACTTCACTTTTTGCCTTTTGCCTCACAAGGGAAGCCTGAAAGCCACAAGGGAGTGACCTTGGAAGCAATATTGGAGGCAATTAACCTATTTCACCTATAGATGGCAGCCCAATTCAACTATCCTATCAACCTGGAAGTCAAACTCAGGCTTCAAATAGTGTTCAACGGTCTTCTGTATCAGTATTCTTTCAAAACTGACTTTTTTTTTCATCTCAAACTTACGCATTAAAACTTGTGTAGTGTTAGGATGTTAGGTATCAACCCAGAATGAGTTTGAGAGTTCTACAGTCCAAATGATGTGAAACCATGTACATTGTGATATGACAAAAGATGTTGGTTTGGATTTTCTCCCAAATGATCCTAAAATAGGATTTTCAAATCTCATGATATTTCCCACAAAAGGTAGGAGTTTAATTCCAAAAGTCGCAACAAACTAGTAGACATTCAGCAAAGGTCTAGCTGTCTTCCTACAAACATATGATGATGCAGATAATATCCTCAATCCCAAGAATAATATTGTCTGTGTGGACACTGTCAGCCATATAGCCACCTGGAATGGTACAACCATGTGATTGATGATTGTCTGGCTTTAAGTGACTCCAATCTAAACCGGGAGGGAATTCCAAGAAAGGCACAACAAGGCAGTCTTTTGGATTTTCTTGGCTGTATTGATGTCTAAAAAAGTGGCATGAGTGCAATTCTCAGGAAAGCCTGCAATCCTTCCCTTACACATCACCTGGACAGTACAGGGCAAAAGGTTAAATCCAGGCCTTCTAACTAAAACACAGTTTAAGGTCAAAATCAGGAAAGAGCCAACTTCTATGTCAATTTCCCGTGCCTTAGCCTAAGATCCAACGTTCTTATGTCCTGGCCAAGTGTATAAATTCAAGTTTATGGTCATTAAACAGACGAATGGATAATGTACAATTTGATCCATCAATTTGTGGTGCCAATTTGATTTTCCATCCCAATTAACTTAAAGACAAGACAAGAAATGCACACACTGAACTGAAAATTTCTAATTTGACATTGAGTAACAGTCACAGAACCCATTGATCTTGGTTGTTCCTTGGTCTTTAGCTGTTAGTACCCCATGTTGCATAAAAAAGGGGGCAATTCAAATCATCCAGAAAACAGGGTGGGTACTTATACTTACCAATCAGTGTTGCTTTATGTGTCCAAGTACGACAGTTTATATCTCAAGAAGCTGCAGACCAGTGCTAGACTTACCGTAGAATGGAATGGTCCTGAGGCTTTGCTATATGAGATCCATAAAACCATTATGAATAGTTTCTACAATTATTATCAGATATGTGTAGAATCTTAAAAAAGGCTCAATCTAGCTTGTAATAGGAAGCACTCTCTATCTTAAAAGGTTAAAATTCACATTGCCATTTCATCTCCTTTCTCAAAAGAATTAGCTGTAAAAAAAGGTGGAATGTGATAATTTTGTTAAACAACTCTTGGAAGATGAACTGGTGATGTCCTGAACAACACCTAAACCACATTAATTGGGCAATAAGAGCAGTTTATTCATTGTGGGATCACATGCTGTGTTAAACGGTTGCTGTATTTGCCTGCATTAATGGTCGCTCAAGTTAGGTTGCAGGAGACAGACCTTCAAAGAGGTTTATGAGAATGCTTACTCGGCAGGACAGTGACAGAAATGCCCAGGGCACTGTGGTTGGTGGAGAGGGCATCACATTAAGAATAGGCAAATATATGATGGCCAGAAGTAGAGTGAATTGCAACTACTAGCATGGTGCAAAGAGGTTTGACCACCTCACTCAGCAGGATAATGGAGGAGCACTGTGAAAACAACTTCTTATTTTTGTTAAGAAAACATGTACTAAAACCTTCTTGACGTGCTACAAATTAATAGCATGAGCATTGTAGTGGATTATGATGTACGCATAAGTCTCTTCATAATCTATTTGAAAAAGAGCCCTCTCCCAAGATGTTTGAAAACCACTGACCACCATTGTCACTGGATGTAGATGTAATTCATTGCATGTGTGCTGCTTTTTGAGACAGTGTGCAAAAAATGTCTCAACATTTTTGATGTGTAATGAGTTGCAATATTGATGTTTTATTTACAAAAACATCATTTCCTCTCAGCTGGCTGTATTGCATCAGTTTTGGGGGCTGCTAATGCAGGCCCTCGAACATTCTTGCCAAGCTGACTCAGAATACAGTGTTGTTATTACACGGTTAATGAACTGCCTGCTCCATTTGCCGTCACTCTCCTTGGACAGAATACTCTCTCATTGGTAACACAGGGCAGAGACTAAGGCTGTGCAAGATTGGTACCTGCATATTTTCTCAACAATGCATTGGTCACTGGAAGGGCAAATAAAAATCAAACCATCAATCACCAAGATTTAATTTGTGTGTAATTCTCAAACCCTTACTTTTCCTTTTACAATTAGCAGGTAATACCCTGGCTTCTAATACTGAAGCTTCATAAAACAGTACCTGTCTTAAATTTACAGCGTAATTAATGAACATATAATTTGATGATCTACCAAATAAGCATTAACTCCACGTGGCTTTACATGATTTGAAGATGAAGGACGTTACTGCTGGGAAATGAAATCTTTTTATTTTTGGTATCAGCACAGCTATGCTGGAAAAGCTGAACACGCAGTTACTGGCCCAGATTGGATTAAGGTTTCTGCTGTGTTTCGTGTCCATTTTTCCCTCTTCAAAATACTATTTTCTCCACCCTCCCCACCTCAAAAGCCACCCTCACTCTATTGATCTATCTTCTCTCAGTTTCTTAACATACTACAGGCTCCATGTTCAATTATCTTTTACTCCCTGCTTAAACCTAACCTTTTTAGTTTCTGCTGTTCCCAACATACCAAAGCATCCATAGCTTAAGCCATTAATGAGACATATTTGACTGTTACTATGGTCAATATATGTTACCCTGCCTTGATCTCCTCAAATTTTATTCAATATTCAATCTGGTTCCACGCTCCATTCATTCTCAGTAGCCTTCTTCTCATGTTCATCTCCAAAGGAACAGAGATCATTAGAGAAGGAATAGGCCACTCTGAGCCTGCCTTTCAATTCATTCAGTAAGATCATTTGGTTGTAGTCTCAATTCTAATTTCCCATGAGTCTTAACTCACATGTCTACAAAAAAATTGTTTATCTCAGCCTTGAATTAATTGAGTGACCCAGCCCCCACTGTTTTCTGGCAAAGAAAATTCTGTAGACTCTCAACTCCCAGAGAGAAATAAATCCTTCTCATCTCTATCTTAAAATTGAGACCTTTTGCTCTGAAATTGCATTGTCTTAGTCCTAGTGTCTCCTACTGGTGGAAACAGCCTCTCAGAATCCATCTGGTCAAGTGCCCTCAGGAATGTGAGGATTTCATTAAGATCTCCATTCATTTTTCTGAACTCCAACAGTTAAAGGCCCAATTTGATAATCTCTTCTTCATATCATAAGCCCGCCATTTCAGGAATGAGTGAAGAGAATCTTCTCAGAACTGCTTCTAATGCAACAATATTCTTATTCAAATGAAGAGATCAAAACTGCACATTGTAATCCAGGGGACTGTTTCTGTCTAGATCAATTCCTATCTTCCTGAACACATCAGCCTCATTTGTAGCAATGGATTTTTTCCCTCCTCCATAATGTCACTTCTAGGGTTCCCCATGGGTTCATCCAAGTTCTTTGTTTTATCTGTGTACTGTTTCTTAGGGACATCACCCATAAGCACTAGGTCAGCGTCCATATGGATACCGGTGGCACCCAGCTATACCACTACACAACTTCTCTTCACCTTCATTGACCACACCCATTCCGTTCTCCTGCCTATGTTCTAACTATCCTAGTCACTCTCCAGAAGTAAAAGAAACCATTCCTAATTAAAACCTGACAATGTTACCCTTATTAAAAACAGACTTTTAATTCTGAAACAGGATGGCCCTGTCTACACAGGAGCCCCTTTGTTGGCAAAACCCTGATTATTGCCTTTGTTATCGCGAAATGTCAATTTACGTTATCTCCATAGTGATCTATTCAGGCTTCACTGAGCAGCAAACTGAATTTTCGGGTGCTCATATCCTGGATCCACTAAGCCTATCCTCACCCATCTATACTGGCTGCTCATATTGCATGGAATTTGAAGTTATCATTCTCATCCACAAACATTATCTCACTCCACTCTGCTGCAGTGATCTCCTTAAACTCTCATGATCTTCTAAATATTCCATTCCTTTGGCTTTTTCATCTCAGAGTTCAACAGGAACTTGATCAGATGGACCAATGAGCCGAGGAGTGGCAGACAGTTTAATTTACATAAATGTGATGTGCTGCATTTTGGAAAGGCAAATCAGGGCAGGGCTTATACACTTAACAGTAAGGTCCTGGGGAGTGTTGCCAAACAAAGAGACCTTGGGGTGTAGGTTCATAGTTCCTTGAAGGTAGAGTTGCAGGTTGACAGGACAGTGAAGAAGGAGTTTGGTACGTTTGCCTTTATTGATCAGTACATTGTATATGGGAGTTGGGAGGTCATGTTGCAGCTGTACAGGACATTGGTCATGCCATTTTTGGAATACCGAATTCAGTTCTGGTCTCCCTGCTATAGGAATGATGTTGTTAAACTTGAAAGGGTGCAGAAAAGATTTACAAGGACGTTGCTGGGGTTGGAGCGTTTGAGCGAGAGGGAGAGGCTATTTTCCTGGAGCGTCGGAGGCTGAGGGGTGACCCTACAGAAGTTTATAGAATCATCAGGAGTATGGATAGGAGGAATAGTCAAGGTCTTTTCCCTGGGGTGTGGGAGTCCAAACTAGAGGGCATAGCTTTAAGGTAAAAGGACAAAAGGTTTCAAAGGGACCTAAGGGGCCAGATTTTCATGCAGACGGTGATGCATATGTGGAACCAGCTGCCAGAGGAAGTGGTAGAGGTGAGTACAATTACAATATTTAAAAGATATTTGGACAGGTACATGGATAGGAAAAGTTTAGAGGGATATGCGCAAAACATAGGCAAATAGGAATAGTTCAGTTTAGGAAACATGGACAAGTTGGGCTGAAGGGTCTATTTCCATGCTGTATGACTCTATCTTCCATTGTCTGTTATGACCATTAGTTTCTATTAAAGTATCAGTAAAACATCTGAAGAGTCTTTCCAAGTGTACACTTCCTGCAGTGCTATCGATGTGACTGCTTTCCATTGCTCACCAAAGGCATGGACTTTCTCCTAGCATCAACGATGGGTAGCATTTATACAAATCACAAGCTAAACTTGAAGCCAAATCTCAGAGTAATAACAATAATGTGATTAACTCAGTTCTTTGTGCTACCTATTACTTACAGCTATTGAATTTAACGCATAAATTCAGAGGGCAGAGGTATTTTTTATGCACTGGATAAAATAATCCTTGGAATTTCCTTGGAAGTGACAATCAAGCATTTAAGAGGGTCACATGGCGCATCTAATATGTGTGAATGGCTGATGAATTGTATTTGGCTGGGATAGTTTTCTTACAGCTAAAATGTCATCAAAACATATTGTTTAGACTCAAAAGTGTATTATTTGGGCTGAGTATGAAGCTGGGTGTTTTACGCAGAAATGGAGCTGTTTAGGGACCATGAATGAGGAAGGTATTGATACCCAGTGAAAACCCATCTTCAAAACCGTAGCCGAGATGGCATGATAATATCACGCATATCAACCACTACTAGTTAAGTGATACTAAAAATGATATTGCCTCCCAACAAAGGACTGACAGTGATTAGCTGTGTCACAATATTATTTACTGCCAAATGCCAGTAAACTACCTGATGGTAGAGATTGTGAAGGAGGTGGGAAGATGATCCACAGGAAAGTAGGCTGAAGAGTATGGGAACAGCAATGCCCCTCGAGGACAGAGACTCATCTAAACCATCCACTGGTAGTCACAGTGGAAGAGAAGAAAGCATTTAGCAGGTTTTTCGTTTCAATTCTCAGCAGCTTAATGTTTTCTGGTGTAACTCAGGTTCTGAAGGCTAAGTACTAACAGTCTCCATGCTGCACTGTTGCTTTGGCATTAATTGGCTGAGGTGGTTTCTGAAGGTGAATACAAAACTGCAACAATCTGGGCTTCAGTGCAAAAATTCTCCCAAAGTTGGTTGAAATCAGAGAACAGTCACCTCAACAAGCAACACTCAAGCCCTCACTTCACTTACAATCAACAGCGCTTCAAACCAATTCATTTTTTGTGATGCACTTTCGGACATTTTATAGTGATAAGGTGAATTTTTTTTTTGTCGTCCTCTTTGCTGTAATTTTCAAGCCATTTTGCTGACTTAGGAAGTAGATGTAGGACAAATATCTGGGAATTACTTCAAACAGTAGTTGCTTGACAAAGGGTTTCAGGAAGCATAATCTACCAGCACTGAATTCGATGCATGTCAATGCTGTTTGAATAGAGTCTTAGAGTTATGCAGAATGGAAACAGACCCTTCGGTCCAACCAGTCTACGCCGACCATGTTCCCAAACTAAACATGTCCCACCTGCCTGCGCTTGGCCCACATCCCTCCAAACCTTTTCTATTCATATACTTATCAAATGTTTTTTAAACATTGTAACTGTACCTGCATCCACTGCTTTCTCTGGCAGTTCATTCCATATGTGAGCCATACTCTGTGCAAAACGTCGCCCTTCAGAGCCTTAAAAATCTTTCTCCTCTCACCTTAAACATTTGTCCCCTAGTTTTGAACACCCCCACTTTTAGGGAAAAGACCCTTGTCATTCACCTTATCTATTACCCTCGTGACTTTATAAACCTCACTAAGGTTACCCCTCAACCTCCTACAGTCCAGTTAAGAAAGTCGAAGTCTTTCCAGGATAACAAGCATGGGGCTGGATGAACACAGCAGGTCAAGCAGCATCATAGGAGCAGGAAAACTTGACGTTTCGGGCCTAAACCCTTCATCAGAAATGGGGGAGGGGAAGAGGGTTCTGAAATAAATAGGGAGAGAGGAGGAGGGGAATAGAGGATGGATAGAGGAGAGGATAGGTGGAGAGGAGGCAGACAAGTCGAAGAGGCGGGGATGGAGTCAGTAAAGGTGAGTGTAGGTAGGGGGGTAGGGAGGAGATAGGTCAGTCCAGGGAGGACGGACAGGTCAAGGGGGCGGGATGATGTTAGTAGATAGGAGATGGGGGTGTGGCTTG
>JAHRHZ010000035.1:8738667-8757634 GCA_024137785.1 Ginglymostoma cirratum | reverse complement strand
CCAAAACGTCAAGCTTTCCTGCTCCTATGATGCTGCTTGGCCTGCTGGGTTCATCCAGCTCTACACCTTGTTATCTCGGATTTTCCAGCATCTGCAGTACCTTTTATCTCTGACACAAATAATATTTGCTTGGTGCAGCTAAGGAATAGTACTACTAAAATCCAAAGACCCAAGGGTTGCTCTATTTAGCTGAAGGAAACCTGGAATTGTTCCTATGAGTAGATGCTAGTTATGGTTTCTAGAATCCAGGGAAGCACAATCCAGGAAAGGAGACTGAACATTCGGGAGGACAGCAGTTGTTAAGTCTGTCTACAATGGAAAGGCTCTTGAGTGAATTCTGAAGCGAGGTCATTGAAAGTGTGAATTGGAATCCCTGGTAGAGGAGATAAAATTTCAATGGGATTTGGAGACCAAAGTTGTCATCAACATCTGGGGTTGTTGCTGAGAAATCCAGGGGCTCTGTTTTGACTGTATTTGGTATTTGATGTTTTCTGCAAGGTAGTTTAATCATGGTTTGCCTGTTAGCCATATTTATCTCACATTGATTCTGGATGCTGGGGTATGGGATGGACGCATGCTGCATTTTGTTTTGCTATTCTAACTTTGTTCAAAACTGTCAAATCTTGAGGAATTATTCTCTTAAGTACTTCAGATCTCCAACTTTCTCTCTTTCAAATGAAAAACTGATTAGTCCCTATCTAGATTGTAGTATTAATTTTATCTTCTGGTCTGCAATCATAATCACACCATGCAGCATCTACTCTGCTATCTCCTTCAGGGTCTTAAAGACAGCAAACTTTATTTTAACTGGCACCTTATGAACCAGCATTCTCGACAAACTGGCAAAAATCATATACCTCTAATACCGCAAAGTTTATTGTATTATTCTGTCCAATTATTATAGCTTTTTCAATTTATTTAACTCAATGCAAATATACATGTTGTTTAATTGAATGGCCACACTAAATATCAATAATTGATTCAATTTCTCTTCAAATGTCACAATCTTCGCAATGTCTAAGTAATCAGTTGAGGGTGCGAGTGACGAGGCTCTCTGCTGGTAAGTTTTATTTAAGGCAAAGTTACATTGTTATTTAAGTGATTTACGCTAGAAATAAAGTATAACAGTGGTGTATGTCCCCCCTGTATTACATTTCTCTTACTTAGTTTGGTTTTTACATTAATTATATGGACCTCTTGATTATCTGGAATATTTGATCAACTGGCAGACTCCTGGTCCCTTAGGTGCTGGTTAATACATAGTTTGCTGTATTTCATTAGGATAACCTCTCATTCAATGAGTACAGGATTAAATTACTCAACCTGTTAAAATAACCAGAGACAATGAAGAGAAATTATAAGTTTTGTTTTATAATAAGCCTACACTCACTTCTGTATTTTCCCGTTGAATCTCTCTCAGAAGATGGAGACGTGGATGAACTCTTAATACAGCTTCGATCATCATATGACTGGAATCAGCTGCAACTCTCTGGAACTTTCTGCAAGCCAAAGCAACTCACAAAACCATGTTGACTTTGCCCAATTTTTAAAAATATACTACGACTTCCAAGCATTTTCCCAATGTCTTTGAGCAGAGCTCCCTTCTTCTTGCATAGTATCGTGCCAACCTTTACACTTATCTGAGAGGGTAACCGTCTCATGCAGCTAACCTCAGCATCCATTTCTGGTGCCCCAAATAGTGTCGCGCTAATGAAGTGGCAGCCTCAATTGTTTATCCAGATCTCTGGAATGGGGAATTGAACCCACAATCTTCTGATCGAGAGGTATTTGTGCAAGAAGTGCATCAAGACTAATGCAGGTCACTAATTCTCGAGTTAAGAAGCATGCTAAGAAACAGGATGGCACAGTGGCTCAGTGGTTAGCACTGTTGCCTCACAGTTCCAGGCTCAATTCCAGCCTCAGGGCAGCTGTCTGTGTGGAGTTTGCACACTCTCCCCATGTGTGTGTAGGTTTCCTCTGGGTGCTCCAGTTTCCTCCCACAGTCCAAAGATGTGTAGGCTAGGTACGTTGGCCATGCTAAATTGCCCCATAGTGTAGATTAGGTGGGTTATATGGGTCTGGGTGGGATGTCTGAGGGTCAGTGTGGACTTGTTGGGCCAAAGTGCTTGTTTCCACACTGTAGGGATTTGATGTTTGAATGTCAAAAACACCACAGTCTTGAATTCACTGAATTTTTTTTTAAACTTCCATTCCTCTCGCAGAGACATTGGTGGTTTACTCAGCACTCCCTCAGAGTGGGCGAGCAGATCAGGCTTGGGTGGGCATGGATGGTTATGTGAATGCAGGTGCCACAGCGGGCATGTCTTTACTATCTCCTGGTATTTTACCAGCAATGGGCGAGGCACTGGGTGCATACATAGGCCATGTGGTGAGCACTTCTTGTGCGGCCTGATGGCAGTTGTGGGAAGACATCCTTTTAGCTTGGACTGTGAGCTCTCTTTTCCCACTGTCCCAAATCTGGTCTTCTATTCCCCTTCCCCTGAGCTTGCCGTGCTGAATGTGGTGAAACCCCCGCCTCACCTTTGAATCTCACCTCTGTCACTCCTCAGCCTGGTGTGCTGCTTTCCTCTCATAACTTAGTGGCAATAATTTTACTTTATCTGTTTAAAATATTTCATTCCCTTTGAATATGTGAATTGTTGCAGTTCTAAGATTCAGATATTTGGGAATTTATCTTTTGGATCGTAAGATTACTGTAGCTTAAAGTGTAAGGTAGATGAAAGGAGTAATGGAACCTATGACAAGAGTGTGCTTAGCAATAAGCCTGGGTGTTTAATCATTAGAGATCAAAAGTGACTTATGATACTTTATTGAGAGGGATTTATGCTTAGAAACAATTGCACCAGTTACTGACTAAACCATGAATACATTCTGAATCTCCTAAATTCCCATAAAAGATATTATAGTTATTAAATTGCAAACAGCGGTGGCGTAAAATGTTCCTTTATTTTTAAGATGCAGCTCAGATATAGTTAAATAATGATTTAATTAAATTCTAATTAGCATTTCCACTTGGATAGAAAATTAACATTGGCAAGGGTGAGAGGGTAAAGGAAGCCACTTAAAACTCAGGTGACAGGCTCCCCTTTAAAAACTGAGGCAAAACAGACAGACAGTAGCAACAATTTTGTCTCATGTTGTATGCAGCCAACTAAGAAGTACACAGCAACGGACCAAGCTGATCAGGCCTGCACTTTAAGCAGAGAAAGTCGAATGTGATCCTTCACCAATCAAAACACAGGAGAGAGCTCACACTTAGACTGCAATCTGTGATTTGATAAAGGAAATTGAAAGATTTGTCCAACCCACAGATGGAGGAAGGGATCAGCAGTGTAACTTTCAGTGTGGAAGTCAGTTCGAGGACTGAAAGTGACCTGGCTGAGGAAGTAAAAAGGAAACAAGCCACTGGAAGATGAAAAGAAACTGAGCTTTGTAGGAAAACACAAAAATTGACTGATGTTGTCTACAGGAAATTATCAAAGGTTTGGTTGAGTGGTTGAAAAAATAGCAAACCCAGAGAAATGCTAGGTTATGCATTTGGGTAGGGAAAACAAAGCAAGGGAATACACAATAAAGGGAGGATGCTGAGAGGGGGAGAGGAAGTGAGAGGCTTTTAATTGCATGTCTACAGGTCCTCGAAGGTGACAGGACAGATGGTTATGGTAGCAAAGAAGGCATATGGGATCTATTCTATTGGATGAGGTATTGAATACAAGAGCATGGATATAATACTAGAACCAAACAAGACATTAGTTAGGCAACCCCTAGAGTTTTATGTATAGTTCTGGTCACAGCATCAAGGGTTGGGCATAATTCCTGTTGAGACAGTATGGAGGAGATATACAAGAACATCCCCAGAGCTTGAAACTGTAGCTTTGAGGAAAGATTGGATAGACTAGGGTTACTTTCCTTTGTATGGGGAGATTAAGGGAATGAATAAATTGAAGTACACAATGTAATTGAGAGACTTGGAGAGAGTGAACAGGGAGGAACTGTTTGCCTGAACAGAGACGTCAATTACTGGACACTGACAGATATAAGGTGATCGGTAGAAGGATCAGATGGGATAGGAGGAAAATCTTTTCGCTCAGGGAGTCATGGAAGCCTGGAATCCACTTTCCATTTTGTAGGAAACCTTCAAAGCATTAGAAAGGAACCTGAATCTGTACCTGAAACACTGGAACTGCAATGCTGCAGAGCAGGCACTGTGTTGGATTAAAATGGGCAGCTGGTTTATTCAGCTGGCACAGGCACAGGCACAACAGGATAAAAGATCTCTTTCTGTGCTGTAATCTTTCTATGTTCTAGGCTTTTATAAGACCAATATTCCTAGGGAGTGTGACTAGCCACTAAGAATAATTTATTTTTATGTTTAAAGTACAAGCTGCCTATGACATTTATTGAATCGCATTTTTAGTCATTTCTTAGTGTAGAGGTATTTTAAAATATGCAATGTCAACATGTCATTCTTCCAACTAATAAGTGAAAGTTCAAATTTCTCTTTAAAACTTGTTGGTCTCTATGGAGATTGTAATAAAATAAATGGGAAAGGTTTGTGTCTTATCCTGATCATTACATTCGGAGTTCGCATGTCGGAGATAGAATCTCACATGGAACAGCGTATGTACTGAACAGGGAAGGAAAGGAAAGTTATGGCTATTGCTCATCTGTTCAATTAATGTGTGAACTGTTAATGATTCTCACAATGTCAATCGTACTTTCTTGTAAAGGGATAAAATACAGTCATCCAGCAGAAGGTTGTACAGCTAGTGCACTTGTAAATTAACACCGAGTCTCACATGCTCACATCAACTGACACATTCTCACCAACTTTGTCACCAGCAATCTTACTTTCATAGCAATGACTTGTACTATTACCAAAATTCCCTCAAATATCACGGATAGAAATGCATTGAAAATGTCTGTGAAATCACTCCACCTCCACCAAAATACAATGCACAATTACTGTTCATTGTCTACACAGAGTCAAGCTTTTAAGTCAACTATTTACTCAACACTTAAGCTTTTAACGTGTCAGATACATTGATATATCATGACAGAGGAGCTGTTCAGTTACAGATCTCTCATTTCTCACTTTCATTCTCGAAGTGACATTGCTCTTACATATCTAGCAGTAATTCTTTAAAAGGTTGTGATTCAGCCCAAGTAATTTGTCATGAATTATGGAGGAAATCCTTCAAGTCGAACTTCTGGCAATTAGATTTGTCTTGTTGATGGTCAGACATTGTGCAGATTTGTATCCGACAACAATCCCAACAGAATTTTTGAAAGCAAGCATCTCACATGCGTCACCATAATATGACAGTGAGCTATGAAATTTCCTCTTGAAACCTCTGTCTTTTCACTTTTCTCCCTGCTCCTTGAAGGCTCTTAAAGTCTACATCTCTGATCAGCTATTGTTCAACTATTCCAATTCTTTCGCTCAGTATCAAATTTTGTCTATCCTCTTGCAAAATATCTTTAAATTGTGTTATGCCTGCTATATCTATTCAAGATCTTTGTTTTGGAGCCTACACTGTGAAAAAAAAATCTCCTTGGCAAACAAGCACTTTGGGGACCCTGAGGTCATGAGTGGCAAGATTTTCTTATTTTAGTTTGCACTCCTAACATTATAGCTTTAAGTATTAGAAGTGTTATAAAGGGAAAAAAATAATTCTTTTTGTTTTGCATGCCATCTACCTTCTTGCACCAAATCCATCACTGCTTCACTTCACCCATCTCAGCCATGCATTATCACTCACATTGCACTGTGTACACTTTCTTCACTGAACAGCAATCAACCTCTGGCTGAACTTCAAATCTCTTTGCAAGTGATGTAGAGTATTAGAGTCATCGAGTAATACGGCACGAAAACAGGCCCTTCAAACTGGTCCATGCTGACCATGTTGCCCACTCATCTCTTTCCAGTTGCCTGCATTTGGTCCATATCCCTCTAAACCCTTCTCGCCTTATCATACCTATCCAAATATTTTTTAGATGTTGCTATTGTACCTGCCTCAACCACTTTCTGCAGCAACCCATTCCACATATGCACCACTCTCTGCATGAAGAAGTTGCCCCTCAGGTACTTCTTAAATCTATCCCGTCTCATCTTGCCCTCTGGTTTTCAATTCTCCATCCCTGGGCAAAAGGTTGTAGGCATTCATCCTATCTATGCTCTTCATGATTTTATACACCTCAATAAGGTCACCCCTCATTCTCCTACATTCCAAGGAATGAAGTCCTATCCTGGCCATCCTCTCCCTATAACTCAGCACCACTCGTCCTGGCAACATCCTCGTAAATCTTCTTTGTACACTTTCCAGTTTAACTAAGGTTGGTCCAAACTAAAATTATTCAACTTGACCCAGCCTGGCATCAGACCTGGGAATTATAGATGTGTATGGCTGGGAGACTTAATCAAATTGTATTTCACCTCAACAAAAAATGGAAAATTAATAATTCTTTAGATCAGGCATAATTTGGCAAAGCAGGCTGAAATTTTCCATTGTTCGGACCATGCCATTGAGTATGAAAAGCATTTATGTTTGCACTACTGAAAGGTCTTTGGATTTATTCACTCAAAATGTCAACAAAACTAACGCAAACTGTCCTTCAATGGTTGTTAAAAGGCAGGGAACACTAATTGCCATACATGTTTCCCTGCACATTCAGAAATGTTTTAAAGGTTGAGAACAATGTTCATCTTTCCTTATAATAATCAACAAGCTGAGCTCCAAGGGTTTTGTTCAGTGATGTGTCGATTCTGCAGCACAATTGTACAATTCAGCTGTTAACCTGGCCTGACCTTTTAAGGTTACTATTCAAATACTCCATTGAGGCTACTCACAAAATGACAGCTGTCTGTAAATTGCATGGGGTGTCATCTGGTGATTAAACTATTGGTGTACTCCAGTCTTGAGGACAATTCACATCAATTAACACACTGTGATATGGTGTGTAGCCTATCAAGTGGAAACAATGCACACCACATACAAAGCTTTATATATCATGAATCTGTTGAGTGAATCCTTGATTGAAACTGCATCCAGATAGTCTTTCACAGGCCCACAGATATGCTACAATTTTGTCTTGTTCTCCGTTTCTTTCTCCATTTTGTGCTATCTTAATGCCACCTAAAGCTGCCTAGCTGGTTTCGGACAGCAATCTGGATTCTCAACTACATCAGTGCATCATGGTAATATTACTACACTGGTAATTCAGAGGCCTGGACTAATGCCCTAGAGACAGGAGTTTGCAATCCCACCTCAGCAGCTGGTAGCATTTAAATCTAATTAACAAAATCTGGAATTGAAAACTAATCTCAATAACGGTGCCATGAAACCACCAGCAATTGCCATAAAATACATTCTTGTTCTTTGGGACAAGAAGTCTTGCCTAACCTGACCCACACAGGGCCCACATCATGCGTATAATTCTTAACTACTCTCTGAAATGCCCTAGGATGCCACTCAATTCAAGAGGTGGGCAACAAATACTGACCTTGTCAATGATAACCTCAGCTCATGAGATAATAATTTTTAAAAAAATGATGCATTTGGAATTGTTGTAAAGCCACTTGGGTTAAATTCACAAAGGGATTGTTGGCTTAAAAGCACAGGAGAGGCAATGGCCTAGTGGTATTATCGCTGGATTGTTAATACAGAGACCCAGATAACATTCTGGGGACCTGGGTTTGAATCCTGCCACGGCAGATGGTGGAATTTGAATTCAATAAAAATATCTGGAATTAAGAATCTAATGATGACCATGAATCCATTGTCAATTGTCGGGAAAAACCCACCTGGTTCACTAATGTCCTTTAGGGAAGGAAACTGCTATCGTGGTCTGGCCTACATGTACACCAATGTGGTCGACACAGAACTGCCCTCTGGGCAAACAAGGATGCACAATAAATGTTGCCTGGCCAGCGACACCCTCATCCCGTTAATGGATTTTAAAAAAAAGTGATGGCATACCCAACAAGCCAAATCTGATTGATAATCCCGACACCACACAAATTCCCTTTGGATGATAGCGCCTGATGGACATTGTCACGATGGTTAATTTTAAGTTCCCTATCCAATTGGACTCTCATACAACAAAGCAACCATTGCATTACCATTGTATTGGTGCTCCAACCAATGATGATTCTTCTAGTTCTCATACCCAATGAGTGATCGTTATCATACCATTCTACAGGTTTTTTCTTCTCTTGTAAATTATGGAAGCCAAGTACCTTGATTGCTCCAGTAGAGATTTGTATTTCATGGAGTCGTCGCATGGTCCCATCACGGTCAATGAAGTAGGATGAGGCAAGTTGATGGAGGGCCTCCACACTTTGACTGGCATTTGCTGACTTGCTATCTAACTTACTTTTGTCCATGTACATGGTAAGTGCTTCTTCACCTGCAGGGAAAAGAACAATGGACACTTCCAGTTACCAAACACAGGAACTGGGAAACGACAGCCAGTGATACCACACAATAAAATCTTGATATACAAGACATGATAGATGATGGGAATTTATACAACAAATGGCCTGTTTCTGTGCCTTAACACGCTATAATCCTGACATCATTTAGTAAATGCACTGGGGGTAGTCAGGGGGGAGGTGCAGTCAGCTAGCTCAGCGGGCTGGTTGGCTGGTTTACAATACAGAGTGACACCAACAATGTGGGTTCAATTCTTGAACTGGCTGAGGTTACTACAAATGAATCAACCTCTCCCCTTGCCTGAGCTATGGTGATTATTTCTTTTTCAATTTTAGCAACAATGTTTAGACCACTTCTCAAGATAACCCATTGTTGAACATTTGAAGAAGTTAGAGGCTTTCTCAAGATTTAGCCATTTTTTTCTGAATTAAAAGGTCAAGTGAAAATGTCACACTACATAGTTTAAATCGTAACAATTATAACCTTCTAGTAATAATTATAATAGATTATTCAAACCTAAATAAAAGATAACCTGGAAAATAAACTCAAGCGTGTTTATCAGATATAGTTCAGTGATCCTACAACCATTACCTAAACTGTGCAATCCTGCCATATCTAGTCATGAAAGTTAAGGGACAATTAAACTACAAAATTGTGGAGGCTCCACAAATATTTTCATCATCCATGATGGGGAAAGCCCAGCCATTCAGTGCAAAAGCATAAGCAACCATCTTCATCCAGAAGTGCTGAGTGGCCAATCTATACTAATCTCTTCCTGAGGTTGCCAGAATTTACAGGTATCGATTGTCAATCAAATTGATTGAGTCCACCTGAAATAGCTACAAGCACTAGATATGGCAGTCGCTTGAAACCTTGACAGCATTTTGGCAACACACTGAAGGCCTGTGCTCCAGAACTAATTGTGCCCTTAGCTAAGCTGTTCCAGGACACCTACAAGACTGACATCTCCTAGCAATGTGGGAAAACACCCAGAAACATCTTGTCCATGAAAGGTAAGGCAAAGCCAACTTGGCCAATTCCCACCATATCAGAGTATTCTCAAACACCAGCAAAGTGATGGAAGCTGTTATCGACAGTACTATCAAGAAGCACTTCTTCAGCAATAAGCTGCTCATTGACACTCAATCTGGGTTCCACTATAGCCACTTACCTTATTACAGCCTTGGTCCAAATATTGACAAATGAATTAAATTCAAGAGGAACAGTGAGACGTGACTGCCTTTGATATCAAGACCACATTTCACCAGCAATGACATCAAAGAGCCTCGGTAAAACTGAAATCAACAGGAGTCAGGAGGAAAACTCAGTTACAGGTTCATCAGAACCATTCTGACAAAAAGTTACTGGACTCGAAACATTAACTCTGTTTTCTTCTCCACAGATACTGCAAGGCCTGCTGCCTATCCAGGATAAAGTAGCCTACTTTATCACCACCAATGCACAGTGACAGCAATGTGTAGCATCTACAAATGCACTGCAGCAACTCAACGAAGCTACTATTACAACAAGAGATAGTAAGAACTGCCGATGCTGGAGTTTGAGATTACACCGTGTGGAGCTGGAGGAACACGACAGGCCAGGCAGCATCAGAGGAGCAGAAAAGCTGATGTTTCGGGTTGGGACCCTTCTTCAGAAATGCAATTCACAGTGGGGTTATAACTCATTCAGAAATAGTAAGAACTGACGATGCTGGAGTCTGAGATAACACAGTGGGGCGCTGGAGGAACACAGCAGGCCAGGCAGCATCAGAGGAGCAGAAAAGCTGACGTTTCAGGTCAGGACCCTTCTTCAGAAAGACCTTCATGTCCGAAACGTTAGCTTTTCTGCTCCTTTGATGCTGCCTGGTCTGCTGTGTTGACCTAGCTCCCTCCTATTACAGCAAGTTCCAATCCCACTACTATTTTTCAGAACAAGGGCAATTGGTGCATGGGAATACGACCACTGCAAATTCCTCTCCAAGTCACACTCCATCCAGGCTTGGACCTAAATTGCTATTCCATTATTGTCACTAAATCAAAATCCTGAAACTCCCTTCCTAACAACACTATGGGTGACCTACATGGACTGCAGTATTTTCGGGAGGTGGTTCACCATCAACTGTTCAACAGCAATTGTTGGCAATCGTAGCTTTGTAAACAATGTGCACATTCGGTGAGGGAGAAGACTGAAACAGATAAATTTTTAAAGGGAATACCTTACTGAATTTTGAGGAAAGGGCAGCAAAATACAAAATATTAAATGGCATTTTCAAAGAGACAGCACAGACACCATGAGTTGAATGGTCTTCTTGAGTGCTGTTATATTCTATGGTAATCTGAAGGTCACTGCAGGGTATACTTTCTTCCACTTGATAATGTTAGATAAGATGTCAACCTAAACATGAATCAGCTCTGCTTGACTTTATACACTTGCTTCCATCAACGAGAAAACATGCACACTACCTTGTCATCTAGTTTTATCACTGAAAATGGTGCATAAATACGGTTCAGAAACATAATGGGTGGGTGGTACTGACTACAGGGAAAATGATTCTAGCACAGAATTCAAATGGCAATGATCCATGAATTATCCGAATCCTGTGCTAAGACGATCTTCACTCCCACCTATCACTCAGTGTGAAGTAATTTTCTATCTGCAGCGATGATGACAAAAGGAAATGAAACGTTTATGTTTAATGAACATCATGGCAAGAATCATTTTCTCAGCATGCTCCTCTACACGTCCTTTTGCTTTTAATTACAGATACAGCAGTAATGAAATACTGTCTCAAATAAAATTAGTGCAGCTTTCTTGACCTGAATACTTGCTCTATATAATAATGGTTATTTCCCCTAGTTATTATACTTCTTTTAACACTGCCACCATTGCATTAGATTATCTATAGTTGCAAACTAACAATGATTATAGATTACTTGACACCTGGTTTAAAGACAGGGATATACAGAATTGAATCACAACAATTAGAAGGTCACGGATTCTATTTCCCATTTTTGTTGAGTTATCTGAGTAAGTCAAACAAACTTGAATTGGTGTCAAGAAGCTTTAGTCAGTGATGTCTGAAGTGATTAAGATGCTGTCGGAGCAATGCCTGAAACCACTTCTGAGACTCTGCGCTCCTTTCCAGAGTCCTGAAAATGCAGGAATATACAGGGCATATGATGATACTGTGGGTTTCAGAGGTGCATTGTGTCTTGTTTTTTGTTATGAAGAGAGGTTGAGACAGAGGTGTCGATCAGTCTGCTTCAAGCCAATAAAGTAAATACCTTGTGAGACATTGGAATTTATTTTTAAGTTGGAACAATAGAAGCAGCATGAAAGGTTGTGATCAAGCTCCTACAGAGTCAGGATTTTAGTTTAACTTTCAGTAGCTGGTGGAGTCTGGAAGCTGCTATATATATCTCCCTGCTACAGCAAAAACGCTTGCGTTTTATCTCTCTCTCAGAAATTTCTCTTGATGTCCTTTCCTCCTGAACTAGAGATCTGCATGTGAGGCAATCTATTTTTCTGAATTTGCCTTTGCCATGGGTGTGTTTACAGAATGTTTCTATCTTGGAACAGGCAATCTGTGGTAGTTAACTACATATTATACATTAAGTATTTTGACAGAGCTACAATTATGCAAATTTTTTATTCATATTATGTTATATTTTAAATACATGTAAGAATAATGAGTGTTTTGTTTCTAGCCTGGTAGTATGACCAATCAAATTGTGTCCAGAACACTACATCTTAGAATTGCCTTTTATAATAAGAAACATACAGGAGCACTATTGAGGAGAGTGATGGATTTTTCCTGACTGTTTGACAAAAAGTCATAAAGCCACAGGGTGAAGCAGGAGGAGAAATCGAGGAGTAAAGTTAAGGAAGTTGAAGTTCAGTTATCAGAAACTATATCTGATCAAATGGTTGGAGAAAAGAAAACAAGAACAGATGGAGGACAAGGTGGATATATTTAGTTTGGAGAAGCTAGCTGAATTACAACAGAAAGGTGAGGAACTAAAGCAGTTGTAATGAACAGCATACGCAGAAGAAGAATCTGAGTGCGTCCCATGAAGCTTGATGAGGAAAAGGAAACTATCACGTTTTCAGGCAAATGAAAAATGAGCAAAAGTTCATCAAGTTGTATTACTGGTAGGTTACAGAAGGAAGGTATTATGGGTAACACATGAATTAGCAGTAGGAGGTCATTTAGGAGTAAGGAAAACTCAAGCCACTCAAGATTTATGTTCGGATATTTTGCAGGGTGAGAGAAAGGGTGAAATTGTCAAAACAGTGGCTGGATTTGGACTGCGATAAAATATTAAATATAGATTTACGGTAATTGGAGAAAGAGCCAGAGGTGAGATCAGGACAGTTTTATTTATGCCCTGATTTACGATGACCTGGAATGCACCACCTGAATTAGTGGTAGAAGCAGAATCAATATAGCTGCAAAAGGGAATTGGGAACATTTCAAGGCTATGTAGAAAAGACAGACAGTGAGACTAATTGCATAGTTCTTTCAAGAAGCTGAGAGATTTTTTCTTTCTGCATTCTTTGATGGTGTGTTGGCAGAGCAGACAAGGTCAGCATTTATGTCTGTCCTTAAATGTTTTTGAACTGAGTGGTTTGCTAAACATAGGGCAAGCTTCTGTGGATCTGGAGTCACATGTAGGTCAGGCTGGGTAAAGATGGCAGATATCCCTCTTGTAAGGACATTAGCAAATCAAATGGGGTTTATAGCAATTATGATGGACAGGGTGGCCTCTTTCTGTGTTGAAAAAAAAGTTCTCCTGACAAGACAGGAAGGATTCCAAAGCTTTCCAAATGCTGCGACTAAAAATACAGGTAAAGTCATAATAGTCCTAGAGGGCTGATGTCTCATTAGTGAGATACAACTAGTTGTGAGTTAAGCTTGAGGGGTCATCACAGCTCACGAGGGACTAGGTTGAGAAGATAATGAAGCTGGTGCAGGAACTAAACCCACAATGCTGGCATCACTCTATGTTGTAAACAAACCATCTAACCAAACAGATGTAAGAATGGTCATGTATATTAAACTGGACTGTGAAACCTCAGAATAGCATTGCACATCATTCATTCTATCAGTCTATTTGAGACAGATTAATGATGAATACTGAATAGCGACAGTTTCCATCAGGAACCTATATGACTCATTGTCCAAAGTACAGCTGATCATATAGAGCAGCACGGTGGCTCAGTGGTTAACACAGCCTCACGGCGCCAGAGACCCAGGGTCGATTCCAACCTCAAGTGGCTGTCTGTGTGGAGCTCACACATTTTCCCCTTGGCTGTGTGGGTGTCCTCCAAGTGGTCTGGTTCCTTCCCACAGTCAAAAGATGTGAAGGTTAGGTGGATTGGCTATGCTAAATTGCCCCATAGTGTCCAGAGATGAGCAGGGTTGGTGGATTAGCCATGGGAAATGCAGAGTTACGGGGATAGGGTGGGTCCAGGGGGTGGTGCACTTCAGAGGGGAGGTGTGGACTTGATGGGCTGAATGGCCTGCTTCCCCACTGTCAGGAATCTATAGCAGTTTTAATTCTGGCCTGGATGAACTAAGCTGAAAAGTCCACTGCACTTTGCGGCATCCCAATCGATATATTCAAAATATCTTTTTCCTACTAACATCACTCACTCAGTGCCTACTCCATGCTCAGAACATGTGATCTGTGGGAAGAGAACGCCCTTCCCTTAAAAGTATTACTGTCTCATTGGGATTTGAGTCCAGCTTCATGATAGTGCAAGATGCAATTAATTAGGGTTCCACAAACTAGCATCTTAATTATTCAATGTCCTATGTATATTGTCACTCAAATGGATAGTGGTCAAATCAAGCAGAATTTCATAATCCTCGTTTACACGAATTCAAAATGAAGATATTCTGGTGAAATACCCACTAGATTGAAGCACAGGCTTTCACATTTTCCAATGGACCACTTGTCCAAATGCAGGAATACATTTGATCAACACACACTCTGACTCAAGGGTCAGCATTTCGAACCTTTCAACACAAAGAAATCAGTGTTGATCAACGCAGGTGTATTTGACCGAATCGCTCAGTAAGTGAGAGATCAATCCTTCTGAATTGAATAGTTTAAAAGTTGAGATTGAGGATTGCTGCGCTGTCAAACTGTTTAATCATGTTAAGTTCATATGACCAACAAAGATCTCCCAGCTACATTGAACTTTTTGAAGCTTAAGAAATTTACATCATTGTCACTTCTCATTTTTTTTCTCGTTCTATATGCATCAAAGGAGTAACATGTTGCCATCAGCTTGTCTATTCTATTTGACTAACTGCTCTTTCATTATTCACCTGCTGTCACCAATGTTGTTTCTTCAACAAAATGATGCTGTCAAGCGATAGAGAGAAATTGCCATTTTTAATAATGATCAAAGGACTAACTTAAATGGGCATAATAGCAGACTTGTCAAACCGTCAGTTGTACAGCGTATTGCCTGTTCTTGTCGCATAAAAACGAATAAAGTCAGTGTTGCTCTAGGTAGCACGTTTTTGCATGCCCTGAGGTGTTTCTAGTTGTTTTGCATTGCATTTATGTCTAATGTGTCTCTCCACCAGTATCTTTTTACACTTTTCTCCTGCTCAAAGACACTTCCTAATTTATCTCTTCAACCATCTCTTGATGCTTTACTTTGAATGATTTTCAACCACTCGGAATTCCTCTTTTAAATTAAATGCTTATATTTTCATTAGAAAAAAGATATAGAGTGAATCCCAATTATAGGAAATACAACATGTAAAATTGGTATGCTGGTATGAGCACCAACACACCACGACAGGAGTAAACTAATGCAACTAAAAGGTCCATTAACCTGATAGAAGCAATGGCCCATTTTCACAGTTTAAAATTTAAGGAATGGAATCAGAAAGAAGGCATAATATCCAGAAGAATACCAAGCAGCTCTAGCCTGAATATGTTTTTTTCTATCATTCTTAGGTTATGGCCATCATCGCTAGCAAGGTATGCATTTATTTCCCATCCCTACCCACCCTTAGGAAGATGATGGTGAACCACCTTCTTGACCTGCAGCAGTCAATCAGGTAATCTCAGTGAGGTGGAGCAGAGAGTTTAATTCAGCCATAGTGAAGGAACGGCAGTCTATGTCAAAGTCATGATTCCGTGTGCCTTAACGAAATACAATTTGCAAATTCACGAGTTCAAGTTCTTAAGTTCCACTTTTAGCCACTTGCAATATATAAATGGAGCACCATCAACTTAACACAGTCTTCAAATTGTCAGGATTCTCCATCATTATCCCGCAGTTGATGGGTATGGTAGATAACAACAGAAGCTTACCTCCGAGGACTGCGGATGATAGGACATGAGTTCCGTATTTTCGGATGATGGTGTCTATCACCTGCTGGGTTGAAGGTCTCCTTCCCAGCAAGCGGATGCTTCTCTGGAATTCTGGCATTAGTGGGATAGGGTTCCGGATTAAGTCCCTCCTTTCAACCGCTGTATTTCTCACCTTCCAACGTGCAAATTCTCTGCAATGACAATATGGGAATAGTTAAAATTAATAATGTGTGGAAAGATGGAACGGTCAAAGCTGAAGATTGAAGCAAACATTTTCAGCCAAACTATTTGGGTAAACTCTAAATGATGTTAATTCATCCTCCTCCAGCTGCCCACATCTCCTCATATTGAAGATTTTTTTTTAAAATGTTGACATCACTGGCTAGGCCAGCACTTATTGTCCATCCCTAATTGCCCAGAGGGCAGTTCAACATTAACCACATTGCTGTGGGTCTGCAGTCTTATGTAGGCCAGACCAGGTAAAGATGGCAGTTTCCTTCCCTAAAGGACATTAGAGAACCAGATGGGTTTTTCCCAACAATGGTCAATGGATTCATGGTCATTGTTAGGACCCTAATTCTAGATTTTTATTGAATTCAATTCCCAACATCGGCCATGGCAGGATTTGAACTCAGGTACCCAGAACATTATCTGGGTCTCTGCATTAATGATTCAGCAATAATACCACTAGGCCATCATCTCCCTCCTCTGGATCTCTCTGGTTCCAATATATAGGCCATGAAAGAATCTTGCAGTGAATGTTAGTGTTGGGTGGGCATTTAATGCGTTGGGAGAAAGCTGGTTGTCTTCCTGTCTCCAACTTGAGTATGTTTATGGTGAGTAGGCCTGTGAATATCCGAAAGTTGTGAGGCCCTTAAGGTTTGCAATGAATCACTTCTTAAGGTTTCATCACAACACTGTTGGTTGAATGGAAGGTCTCATCAAATTGGGAGTTTGACAAGGAAAGGGTGAAGGGTTTGGTGCAGCTTCCTGGGAAGGGTGTGGAGGCAGGTGGGGAAGGGGGGGGGTGCGGTTGTGGAAGGTCAAAGAGTCAGAGCGGTCCCTTGACCCAAATGTAGTAAGTTCCTGGTCAAAGGCATCAGAAAGGAGAGACAGGACAATGAGAGTCATCCCTAATGCTCTGTGACCCCTATCCCATCATCACTGTGACCTGGGATTCACCAATGATCCTAGGCCTTGGGCAGATGTCATACCAGCAGAAACCATCACCTCAGTGGTGATGTTATGTTTTAATCATGTTGCAAGCCTCTGATTGATCAGCTACCTCTAGGCAAGGAGGTCCTTAATTGTGGGTGAGGCTAGTCACTAGCCTGTCAAGAGTTTGTGGAAGAATGAGCAGCCGGCGGACTTGAAAAGAAACATTGACAGTCCCTTGTTAACTTTCCAGCTAGCAGGCAAGACCCTGGTGCCTCTAAACATTCAAGTTCATCCTCTTCTACAAAACTACTCATGGTAACATGCAGCCAACCCCTTCAAAGCGGAGTTTTACTGGCATTGGAGGTAGTCCAGAGGAGGTTCACCAGGTATGAGGAGACATTGAGTAGGATGGGCCCTGTACTCGGATCAGGGTTTAGAAAAATGAGAGGCAACTTTATTGAAAAATACAACATTCTCAGAGGACTTGACAAGGTTTATGTGGAAAGGTTGTTTCCCCTTGTTGGAGGGTCCAGGATCTGAAGGCGTCATCTCAGGACACATGGTGGCATATTTAAGACACAGATAAATAGGAATTTCTTCTTTCACAGGGAGTCTGTGAAATTATTTATCACAGAGGGCTGTCAAAGCTGGGTCATTAAGTATATTCAAAACTGAGGTAGACAGATTTTTAATCAGTAAGAGGATCAAGGGTAAGAGATAACAAGGTGTAGAGCTGGATAAACACAGCAGGCCAAGCAGCATCACAGGAGCAGGATGGCTGACATTTCGGGCCTAGACCCTTCTTCAGAAATCTGATCCTTCAGATTTCTGAAGAAGTGTCTACGTCTGAAACGTCAGCCTTCCTGCTCCTCTGATGCTGCTTGGCCTGCTGTGTTCATCCAGCTCTACACCTTGTTATCTCAGATTCTCCAGCATCTGCAGTTCCTACTATCTCTGAGAGGATCAAGAGTTACAGGGAAAATAGCTATAGGAACCTTCAGGTAAGTTACTTACACTGTTGTAAGGACAGATTTCAAAGTGGCTTTCTGGCAGAAATTTAATTTAAGAAGTAAACAATGTAAAAAAGGTAGAGCACAAGGACGAAAAGGGTCAAAAAGATAATTGAGTCATAATAATGAAAGTGATTATTCTATACTGCAAAAATAAAATGCTGAAGGTCACAGCAGGTCAGGCAGCATCCATGGAGAGAAAATAAGCTAACATTGCAAGTTTAGTTAACTGTTTATAAGAGCTGTGATCCACAATTATTCTATGATTTGCTTTATATTCACAAAACAAAGAATGCATACCTTACCATACTCGTACAGTATTGAAGATTTGTGGGCACATCATGTATTTAGATATATGTGAAATACTTCAGGGAATATGTCTCAATCAAATATAATTGGTAACTGCGATCATAATGTAATTAAATCTCAAGTAATTAAGGAGAGGGACCAAATAAAGTGAAAATACCCAAGTGGAAGAGACATGATTTTAGTGATTTAAACTGAAATCGAGCACAGGTGGTTTGGAAGTCTAGGCTGGCCAGGAAAACAATAAATTAAGTATGTCTTCAAGAAAATTAACAAGAGTCCAAACATTTTCCTACTAGGAGAGAAAAACTGGGGCAATCAAAACAAAAACACCCTGGACCACAAAGGAAGTAATAGTTAAATTAAAAGAGAGAAACAAAAGAAAGTTACACAAAGTGTAAGGCATGAGGTGGAAAACCAGCCAGGACACAAAAATGAAGAGGGGAATTGAAAAAAAAAGCTATGAGAAAAAATTATGTGATAATGTACAAGGGAATACAAATGCTTTGTAAACAGATTAAGAAAAATTTCAAGGCAAGTTGGGGCCCACCGTTCACAGATGTTTTAAAAAAAGAAATACCTCTTACATTGTCAAGTTGCACAACTACAGTATTGAATGAGGATTTACAAAGAAACGGGGTCAACTTAATCAGAGATAAAAGGTACTGCAGATGCTGGAGAATCCGAGATAACAAGC
>JAHRHZ010000035.1:8666443-8738267 GCA_024137785.1 Ginglymostoma cirratum | reverse complement strand
TTTGGTCTAGGCCCGAAACGTCAAGTTTTCCTGCTCCTATGATGCTGCTTGACCTGCTGTGTTCATCCAGCCCCATGCTTGTTATCTCAGGGTCAACTTAATGTTGCAGTAGAGCAAGAGATTGATAGTTACAAATATTACATTCCCATTGTAAAAGGGAGAAAAGAGATAAAGTTTGTAATTATCAAACCAGTTGAAAGACAGTTGTGGAAAAACTGCAAGGAACTATATCAAAGATTAAATATATTCTCATGTGAAGGTGGTGGCACAGCAGCTCAGTGGTTAGCACCGTTGCTTCACAGCGCCAGGGACTGGGTTCTATTCCAGCCTCGGGTGATGATGGAGTTTGCACATTCTCCCTGTGTCTGCGTGGGTTTCCTCCAGGTGCTCTGGTTTCCTCCCACAGTCCAAAGATGTGCATGTTAGGTGGATTGGCCATGCTAAATTCCCCCGTACTGCCCAGAGATGTACAGGCTAGGTGGGTTAGGCATGGGAAATGCAGGAATAGAGTAGGGGTCTGGGCCTGGGTGGGAGCTCTTCAGAGGGTCAGTGCAGACTTGGTGGCCTGAATGGTCTTTTTCTGCACTGCAGAGATTCTATGTTGCATGGGACAACCAACAGCTTTTTGTTGAATGCAAGCCACATCTAATTAACTATAATCAAGTAAGAGAATTTACAATCAGGTAAGAGAAAAGACTGAGGTAGACAAACAGGAGGCTGGAAGAACACAGCAACCAGGCAGCATCTGGAGGAAAGGAGCAGTCAATGTTTTGGATATTACTCTTCTTCAGGGTTACCTTGGATTCCAGCATCTGCCATTTCCTACCTCTAAGAGAAAAGATCTGATGCTGATATTACAGTAGATATTGTTAACATAAGTTTTCAAAACAGATTTGACCTATTCAGCAAATGGAAACATGCAATAAATGGATGGTTATAACTTAGGGATATAATTGACAGAGAGATATGAACTAGGGCACAGCAGTGAACAGAGGTTTTCTGACTAGAAAAAAAGTACATGTAATTGGTGGTAGAATTGCTGTTTTTGCATTTATGTCGAAATAGTGGACTTTGGTATTTGTGAAACACAATTTAAAACTTAACAGAAAATACAAAACTTGTCAACAAATCATATCCTGAACAGTTTAATAGCTAACTCCTGGAGGATATAAACATTTTGTTGTAAAGAACAGACACATGACAGATGCAATGTGAACTGGTTAAGAGTGAAGTGATATACTTTTTCAAGAACAAAGTAGGGAGTTCATGTAATGTGCATGATACTATTCTGATACAGGTACAAGAGCAGTGGGAGCTGGCAATGCACATTCATAAATCCTTAAAGGTAATAATACAAGTTAGGCAGCATGGTGGCTGCCTCACAGCACCAGGAGCAGGCTTCGATTGCACCCTCAGGCAACTGTCTGTGTGGAGTTTGCATATTCACCCTGTGTCTGTGTGGGTTTTCTTCGGGTGCTCCGTTTTTCTCCCACAGTCCAAAGGTGTGCAGGTTAGGTGAATTAGCCATGGGAAATGCAGGGCAACAGGAGAGGGTAGAAGGTGAGTTTGGATGGGATGCTCCTCAGAGGAGTGGTGTGGACTTGATGGGCCAAATGGCCCGCGTCTACACTCTAGGGAATTAACAATTCTATGATAAGTTGATAAGGTAGTTCGGAAGTACGTGCGAAATAACTGGATTCGTAAATGTTGGAACTCAACAAGAAACCACGCTGAACCTTTATCAATGGTGACAGCTGGCTATCATACTTAGCGAAGAATGTCAAGGCTTTGGATCAGGAATTGAAGATGCTCACTTGGCTATGACCCAGGATGAGAGACTTCAGTTATGCGACAGATTGGAGTGCTGAATTTGTTCTTAAAGTTGATAGAGTAAAGGGAGACCTAATAGAGATATGCAAAATTATGCAGGCTGCTTTTTTACATTTGAACCAGGCAAGTGGGTCAGTGACCAGAAGCCCTGAATTTAGAATAGTTGCAAACAAAAACTAAAGGGAAATGAGGGGAATTTTCTTTGCACACAGGTTCTGAGCCCTTTGACATGCTACCTGAAAGACTGATCGAAACAGGTTATTAGGAACTTTCAACACCAGGCAGTTGAGCAGTTTCTTGAAGATTGATAGAATTGCTAGATTATTGTGAAAAATACTGGGCTGAACTGGGCATCTCTTTTAAAGGCCAGGCTGAATCTTCTAATTCTGTGCTGTAAGATTCAATCCCTCCATGATTCAATGATCAATAGTTCCTACCAAAATATCATTTACATAATCATGACAAATGAAGCTAACACCATCTCCATCTGCAATCTCATAAATTCACGCTGCGGTCACAGTCCAAACCACAAGCTACTGCACATATGAATCATGAGTCTGGAAGGAAATTTTAGCTGAGGGACGGATAGAAAGAGAGAAAATGGCTTGAAGGGCCTGTCAACTCAGAGGACTGGAGGACAGCCGATGTCTTTCCTTTGTTTTATCTGGGAAAATAAAGGTCAGTGAGCCTTACGTCGACAGTAGGCAGAAGACTCTTAGGGACAGGATTTATTTACATTTGGAAGAATACAGACTTATTCGTGACATATGGCATGGCTTTGTGAGAGGAAGATTGTGTCTCACAAATGTGATTGAATTTATTGAGGAAGTGACCAAGATAATTGATGACGACAGAGCAGTGAATGTTGTCTACATGGACTTTAACAAGGCCTTTAACTAGGTCACTCATGGCTGCCTGACACAAAAGGTGAAGAGATATGGGATCTGGGTGAGTTGGTAAACTGGCTTGGTCATAGAAAACAGAAAGTAGTTGGTAGAAGGCTGGTGGAGAGCTGCAGACAGCGAGGAGGCTGTCAGAGGGTACAGCCGGATACGGATAAGGTGGAGACTTGAGCACAGAAATTGCAGATGGAATTTAACCTGGACAAATGCGAGGTGATGCATTTTGGAAGTCTAATGCAGGATAGAAGTATACAATAAATGGTAGAACCATTATAAGCATTCATATACAGTGGGATCTAGTCAAACAGATCCACAGTGCTCTGAATATTGCAACACAAGTGGCTAAAGTAGTCAAGAAGGTGTATGGCATTTTTGCCTTCATTGGTTGGGGCTCAGAGTATCCAGCTGTACAGAACTTTAGTTGGGTCACATTTGGAAGATTGCATACAGTTCTGGTCACCATGCTACCAGAAGGATGTGGAGGCTTTGGAGAGGATATAGAAAAGATGTACAAGAATATTGCCTTGTTTGGAGGGTATTAGCTATGATGAGAGATTGACAGGCTTGGTTTGTTTTCACTTGAATGTCGGAAGTTGAGGGGCGACCTTGTAAGTGTTTACAAAGTTGTGTTGCAAAGTGCGGTAGAGTACTTGTGGATTGGGAGGCAGGAAGTTAGAATTTGGTGTTTGTAAAATGCTAGGGGTGGAGGGGAGAGAAGCAGAGTTTGGTCCCTTTAAAAGATGATGTGATTTTTCAATGCTTAGAGATTTAAAAAGGACGTCTACGAGCAGCTTGAAAGTCTGCAAGAGCATAGAGAGCACCCAAATTGAAATATTTGTATCAAAAGGCCATACAGTTAGCAGGCGCCAGGCCGCAGTTTTGTTTTGTTATCAACACAACAAGTCTTGAATTTAGCCAATCAATTTGACCCAGACTATTAAATTTAAAACTGATGGTTTTGGCAATGTAGGGCCAATCCTAGCATAAGAAACTGAAATGTCATCAAGGGTGTAAAAGAAGAGAGCAGTTGGGAAAAGAGAGGAGAAATAACTGTCCTCTGCCAGAATTAACAACTCTCAGGGGACTGGTTTAGTTTGGGAACATGGTCGACGTGGACTGGTTGGATCGAAGGGTCTGTTTCCATTCTGCATAACTCTAAGACTCAGCTCTCAAAAGAGAAACACTGGCTCTCACAGTCTCCTCTATGTCTTAAAAAAAGCATCATCTAAAAAGCAAAGGTATCAACGGCACAACTAGCTAATATTCCTGACAGAAGAATTGACGGAGAAGACGTTCCTGATAGAACATTCAATTGAGAAAGTTTTGAGCATTGTGGAAGACATGTATCCTGGCTGTAATTTTAAGAGACTAAATTCTACTTTCTTTAAAATTTTATTTTATATAAGTGGGAGTCGTATTTATTGGAACAGCATACTATTAGAATCGTGTTTTATTTGGGAATAGTTAGTAGTTAGAGGGGAATTGTTTGGTTTGTTAATAGTTTAGTTAATTTCATCACTCTTAGAGTTAGATAAATAAACTGTTACTTATTGATTGTAAAGTGAGTGTCAGAGATTTGTTTTATTTAACCATCAGAAGTTGCTGAAAAGCTGGTTACACCATTTTTCACACTTCTTTTTAGAGATTACAGGATGAGGCACTCCTCTTTGGGTGCTTGGGTTTTTTAGTTCTCAGAGGGGGGTTAACCTCTGCTTTTTACATATGAAAGACATGGATTTAATGGATTTTTGGAGTCTTTGAATTATGAGAGGACATAGGTTTAAGGTAAAAGGGGAAATGTGTAAAGGAGATGTGAGAGGCAAGTATTTTGCACAGACAGCAGTAAATGCCTCATAAGCACAAGAGGAAATGATAGAAGCAGATAGAATAGAAATGTTTAAGAGGCATCTTGACAGATACATGGACAGGCAGGGAATAGAGGGATACAGACCATATCGAAGCAAAAGAGTTTTAGTTGAGAAAGGCATCATGTATTGACAAAGGCTGGGTGGGCCGAAGGGCCTGTTTCTGTGCTGACTGCTCTTTGTTCTCAATGGATAGTTGGTCTGATGCTATGCTACCAGATGGTGATAAGTTTAATTCTGGCTAGTGTTCCAACGGATGTGCTCCGGGATAACCTAAATATCTAGGCGATCTAGGAAAGGCATTGACTAAAGATTTCCAGATCTCATCCATCACCATTCAGTGGCCCATTGTGCTGAGTGGAGCTAGGACAGGATAGGAATTTGACTCAGATCTGATGCCCACCAATGTCAAGTGACAAAAAAAAAAGTTGCTGGAAAAGCTCAGCAGGCCTGGCAGCATCTGTGAAGGAAAAAACAGAGTTAACATTTCGGGTCCAGTGACCCTTCCTCAGACCCTTCCTCGGGTCACTGGGCCCGAAACGTTAACTCTGTTTTTTCCTTCAAAGATGCTGCCAGACCTGCTGAGCTTTTCCAGCAACTTTGTTTTTGCTCCTGATTTACAGCATCTGCAGTCCTTTCGGTTTTTATGGTAAGTGACTTGTTGATGCTCATGCCTGGTGATGAGTAGCCAAACAGATAATGGTGGAAGACTGGCAGAGTCTTTGGCTTATATTTTTGCACAAGACTCAAACTTCCCCTTGATTGTCATGCACAGTACCATTGTCAAATTCCCCACCATCAACATTTTAGGGGGTCACTATTAGCCAGAAAATGAACTTGACCAACCACATAAAACATTGTGTCTATAGGGAAATCTGTGGCTCCTGGCTGCTCAAAGTTGAAATGTCATCCCATTGCATGGAAGAGTGCCTTGCTAACAACACTCAAGAAGCTCAACATCAACATCCTCTCCAACATTTAAAGTTCCCTGCACAGCAATCAGTACGCTGATTGCAACAATGATGCCTGGGTCCAGAAGTTGCTGCTGTGCACATTCCTTGGAGGCTCATGCAGCCAGAAAGAAAGATAGAAGGAATACAGCTCAACATGCAGGATACAGCAGCTTGTTTAATTGGTCAGAGATAAAAGGTACTGCAGATGCTGGAGAATCCAAGATAACAAGCATGGGGCTGGATGAACACAGCAGGTCAAGCAGCATCATAGGAGCAGGAAAACTTGACGTTTCGGGCCTAAACCCTTTTAATTGGTCAGTCACCTTAAACATCCATTGTTTCCAGAACTGCTGTACCATCAGTGGTGAGCACCACTTAAGAAATGCACTGCAGCAACTTACCAAGGATTTTTTTTTGCAGTACCTTCTGAACCCATGATTTTTACCACCTAGACAAAGAAGGCATAAATCAAAGGGAAAGCCATTTTAAACCAATGCTAAATGTGTTAATGCTCTTCTTTTTGAATGTAATTGCTCTTCTGCATGCAACAATCTTTTCTTTGTATACAGGTATTGAAGTTGTTGTGAAAAATCAATATAAAAAATTACACTGGCCCTATTTCGAACAATTGTAATTACTTCATCCCAGACTCTTTTTAAGGACAATTACGTTTCATCACCATTAATCATGGATCTACCACCTTTGCTTTCTGATAATCTAATGCAACCCTCTGCACATTTCATGTTTCTGAAAGTAACTTATACATTGATTGTTAGATTATTGCAAATAGTTGCTTCAGCTCTCAATTAAGCCCCTGAGGCGTTCTGTAATTTGGAGATAACGCAATTCAAATGAAGGAAGCGATTTAACCTAACCCACCATCAGCAGTAGAACATATCTGAATTGCTCTCTCGAATGAAACACCTCAGTAGTTTAAATAAAAAGATTCCAAAGGATTCATGATTCCACTGAATAGGCTAGGCTTCATTTGCACTGCAATACCTACCCATCTCCCTGCTTATTCGTTTGACTGCATTACAGTCTTAATCTGCTGCTCAATATGTTCTTTTTGCTGGTGGTAAGGGTTAACACTACTGTTTTCATGTCAGTGAGTTGTTTCAAGTTAATACCATCATGAAAGCCATGAAGGTCATGTTGCACGGAGGTGTAAGGCTCGAGGAGGCAGTGTAACACTGTTTAGGGCTTCAACTGTGACATCATGACAGTACAGTTTTATGTCAAGTTGACAGACTGCCAGTGATCCATTTGATCTTCGTTCTCAGGTGCCTTTTCCAGATGCCCAGCAACGCTAGAACACAAGATCAGCAATATAACTCAGGACCACTAGCTAGAGATCACACTCTTGGTATACTGTTTTGAGACACTGAGTGGCCCCTGAGGTGACACTGGTAAGATGGAAAGGCCAAAAACCAAGAGATGGATTCTCCTGGTCTTTTATACAGGTTGCCTATAAAGGCCTGGTATGATTTAAGATTTATATGTACGTCTGAAGCAAACTGGAAGAGGTTTATAAAATCATGAGGGCATAGATCAAGTGAACAGCAAGGGTCTTTTCCTGAGGGTGGGGCAGTTCAAAACCAGGGGGCACATTTTTAAGGTGAGAGGAAAAGATTTAAAATGGACATGAGGGGCAATATTTTTACACACTGTAGCTCGTGTGTGGAATGAACGCCAGAGAATGTGATGCATGCAGGTACGGTTACAACATTTAAAAGACATTTGGATAAGTACATGAATAGTAAAGGTTCAGAGGCATAAGGGCCAAATGCAGGCAAGTGGGACTAGTTTAGTTTGGGAACCCGGTCACCATGGACTAGTTGTACCAAAGAGTCTGTTTCCATGCTGTATGACTCTGTGAAAGGATAATTCATAACTCTTCTTAATCTTAATGTTATTAATGCTATGTTTACATTTATTTATTTTGTTGCAGATGCGGAAATTGAAAATGGTGATAGTAGAATCAAACAGGAATAGCTGGGGGAAGTCAGTTTGAACAATGTAGCATGATGATGGTTATGATGAAGCTTAGAAATTTGCATTGCAGTTTTCAATTTTTTGAATGATACTTTTGTATTCTCATTACAATTTGCCTCTGTACATAATGCCAAAAGTTAAAACTACACATCACTTCATATACATCCTGCACGTACATTATATGCATGCGAGAAATTTACATACAAAGTATACATGCATATCCATGTATACATGCATACTTTTCTTTCTCTCCTTCCTACCTTCTCATTGACCATGATGACAATAAATTTGATGCGATGAAGAAGCACACCAAAGATTTTATTCACAGGATATGAAGGAGCAGTAATGTGCAATTCAATTAATATTGATGACATGGAAATAATGCAGTATTAATTATACACACATAACTGCTAATATCTGTGTCACACAAAAACAACAGGACTAACTGATGCATACATAATCAAAAGTGATAGAAATGCTCAGTAAATATGAAATACCATCCCTTTACTTGTTTGAAGTATTTATTTAGTGAAATAACCCGTGCACAGTACAGGTCAAAACGTAGATGAAACAGCTGATTCTAGTCCATTGAGTGAAAACTGTAGAGGATACAGAGTGAATGATAAAACTGAATGGTTTTATTACATTTCAGGTTCTACAGAAATGCTAGTTGTTATTATAGAGAGAGGAGAAAACAGAAATATTGATGTTCTTACTTTGCATATTAATGATTAAATCAGAAAGCACAACAGGTGTTGAATAAAGTAAATGGACAGACAAGATTGGGGATGGGGGATAGTGGTAGTGAGAGCAACAAGAAGAGTGACAAAGAGAGAGACAGTAATAGAAAGCATAAGAGAGAATGCAAGATAAAGCCTAAGGGAAAACTGTGCTGGACCACAATGCAAAAGGTGGTGGTAGGGTGTCAGCAGAAAAGAGGGGGAGCTGTTGGAGGATAGATGAAGAAAAAAAATCAAAGGGAAATGGCATTAGAGAAACTGAGCCTGAGAGAAAACAGTGCCAAGGGCAAACTGGTGAAAGTACCACAAAGGTGCCAATGGTAGTGGTGGGGTTGGTGGAGACAAGTGACAGGTTGTTTGGAGAGTTTCAAAGGAAGCAGCATGAAGGAGACTGAAGATCAGACTAACAGAGCAAGTACAAGCATCAAGGAGCCAGGTTCAGAAAGAAAGGAATTAAAACCGTCAGCAAAACACAGGGTGCAGATTGGAGAGTAAGTGATGATCTTTATGATACAAGTCTTTAAAAGGTGCTTTGCTGATTGCTATTGTGTTTACTCAGTGTCTCGGCAGGGAATCTCTGCTCCGCAGAGTGGGCAAGCTATTCTGTATCGGAACTAAAGAATGGCATGTAGACTTCCTGGTGCCAGTGTGAAGAATGTCCCTGCATGGCAGAAGGGCACTCTGAGGGGACAGGGATACAAGTGAAAAATCTGCAATCAGATTTTCGTGAGCTTGGAAAGAGACTAGCAAGCAGTACTTCAAAAGGCAGTAATTTCTAGATTACTCCTGCTTTCCACAAGTTAATGAGTTTACAGATTGAAATAACAGCAGGTGACTGCACAATGGGAGAAATGATGCTGACGGTAGGAATTTGGATTGGAACTGGTTCTCGAGGTGGGTCCTTTACAGGCTAGACAGGTCTCACTCAAAAAAAGCAGACAGCAAAATCCTTTTGGGGTAGTTTGTTAGTGGCTTTGTGAACTTTTAAATGAACTTGCAGGGGGATAAGAATCAGGAACTTGAATTAGGAAACATTAACATAGTGCTCAAAGAGGTGGACGAAGAATATCACAACGGAGTGAGGAAGGTTCAGAAAGCGTCCCTGTTCAGGGATCAGGAAGGTATTTCCAAGACCACAGGCTCAAACCCAGGACAATACATTACAGCTTTGAAGCAAAGATCAAGAATGTCATTGAGTGGCTGCAGTGCACTCTGAGAACAGCCAGGAACTGTGGTCTATATTTGTTTCAAAATCACAGGGAGAAAGAGGGCTGAGATCTGTACTAGGAGAAGGAGGGGAGGAGATGGCCCAGTGATACTATCGTTAGACTGTTATTCCAGAGACCCAGATAATGTCCCGGCATCCTGGGTTTGAATTTCAATTCAATAAAAATATCTGGAATTAAAACCTGATGATGACCATGAATCCATTATCAGTTGTCCGGAAAAACCCATCTGGTTCACAAATGTCCTTTAGGGATGGAAACTGCCATCCTTACTTGGTCTGGCCAACATGTGACTCCAGACCCACAGCAATGTGGTTGACTCTGACTGTCCTTTGAGCAATTAGGGATGGGCAAAAAGTCCTGCTGAGCCAGTGACACCCTCATCCTGTTAATTAATTTTTAAAAAGTCAGACTGATAGGTAATGCAATAAAATCAGCATTAACTTTATAGTGCAAGATTATAAATGCACAAAGTGGTGACTATAGGTGAACAGAAATGTGCAAACATGATGTTACGGTGACAATAGAGTGACAATAGACTGGTTCAAAAACAGCGCAGGACTTTGAGTATCGGAGTTGGGAAGTCATGTTGAGGTTGTACAGGAAGTTGGTGAAGCCTCTTCTGGAGTACTATATCCAGTTCTGGTCGCCCAGTTATAGGAAGGATATTATTAAGCTGGAGAGGGTTTAGAAGAGATTTACCAGGATGTTGCTGGGTATGGAAGGTTTGTGTTACAAGCAAAGGCTGGATAGGCTAGTACTTTTTCCAATGGAGCGTAGGAGGTTAAGAGGTGACCTTATGGACGTTTATAAAATAATGAAGGGTTTAGATAGACTTGATGGTAGTTTTCTTTTCCCTAGGCTGGGGGAATTTCAAGACCAAGGGGCACATTATTAAGGTGAGAGGAGAAAGATTTGAAAAAGATACGAGGGGCAATTTTTTTTACACAGAACATGGTTCGTGTGTGGAATGAACCTCCTGAGGAAGTGGTGGGTGTGGATACAATTACAACATTTAAAATACATTTGGATAAGCACATGAATAGGAAAGGTTTGGAGGGTTATGAGCTAGGAGCAGGGAGGTGGGATTTAGTTTGGGATTAGTTTTGGACTGGTTGGGCTAAAGAGTCTGTTTCCATGCTGTATGACTCTATGACTAGGTCCTCCATATTCCTGGAAACAAGATACGCAGAAGGGAAAGGGAATGAAAGAAAGACAGAAGCCTGGCTCTATTAACTATGGGAAATATTGCTGTATTGGACACAGCAGATATGCTGGAGGGGGTCAAGTACAGATTAGAGTTAACAAAAACAGACATACCTCAACATCAATAGTTACACATTCTATCTTTCCCACCAAGCTATTAAGAAAAAAAAGGATATAACAAGGCTCAGAAACTATAGATCAGGAAGAAATCCACTTTTCTGAGTTGCCATGTGCTGTGGTGACATAGTAAAGGACAGAAAGACGGAACAGCTCCTGAAGTGCACTCACACAAATTTCTTGATCAATATATTTCCAGTTCGATGAGGAAGGTTGTATAGTTATATCTAATTCTAGGCAAAGAAGTTGGTCAAGTGGATCAAGCCTCAGGTGCTAGAACAGGGAGAGGCAATCAAAAATGAAGAATATGATTCAAAAGGGATACAGAAACAGAGAAATGTATGTGCATGGATTATTGAAGGGCACAGGGCAGGTGGAGAACATTGTTAAAAAACCAGAAGACATCTTGAGCTTCACAAAGGAAGCACAGAGTACAAAAGCAAGGAAAATGGTAGCAAAACTTTAGAAAACACTAAACTAGAAAACCACATCCAATCTAGGGCACTGCACCTTCAGAAGGGCATGAAGAGTATTAAAAAGTCCAGAAAAGACTGATAAGAATCCTTTCTGAGGATGAAAGACACCGGTTATATTGACAGATTGCACAATGTGCATCTGTTGTCCTTAGAGAAGGTTGAGAGGAAATTAGATAGTACAAAATCATGTAGGGAGCAAGACAGCATAGATATTGAAAAACTGCTCCTAATACAATAAGTGTTAAGAACCAGAAGACAAGTTTATGGTGGGTGGAATAAAGAACCAACCATGACACGATGAAAAACAAACAATTTGAATTTGGAATGTCTGTGAGTGTGATGGAGGCAGATACAATTTGGGGATTTCAAAATGGACAAGCACCTAATCAGTAAAGAAATTGCGAGGCTTTTTGGAAAGGGCTGGGACTAATTGAAATTAAATATTATAATCTTAGAATGGTTCCAGGGCATGCTGAGGCCATTCAGCCTTGTCTGAGCAATGGTGAACCTGTAAAAAACACTCAGTTGGCAGCTGCTAAGTCATCAAGCCAGGAATGACTAAAAGGAATAGTTGACAATAGAAGTGAGCTGGAGAAATGCACACTGCAAAATTTACAGAGTGTGAACCTTGGCTCAATGATTACAGTCTCAGAAATGTCCTCGACAACAAACCCTAAATTGGTTCCCACAGTTCACAGTATCAGCACAGCATATCTTCAATGTCACAATGGTGAATATAGGGAAAAAAAGAAAATTGGTGGTAAAGTGCTTTGGTATGTCTAGAGGTCGTGAAAGTTGTTGTATCAATCTAAGTCTTTTCAGGTCTTTCCCTGAACAGCCAGATGGATATTTGGGCAGACAGCCAGCAGATTTGCAGTCAAGAGATACAAGACTATGACTAAATGTGATGAACAGACAGATAATAGTTGAAAAGCTGGCACAATAGACTTTTTGTGAAAGAAAATTACTGATAAGCCGATGTAAAGCCCATGGGGTGGGTAAGCAACCAAGTGATTTTCAAAAGAAACCGAACCAAATATCCCTAAATAGAACACACACCAGGATTATGATTCTTCATTCAGCCACGTATGTTGTCAAGGTTATTGGAGACTATTAATCTGAGTTAATGCACAAAGATTTCCTTGGTGGGAGACAAAGCCTAGAACAAAATGACTTTTCAGAGATAAAGACCTCAAAAAGCTCCCCACGCCACTCCCTGCTGGGTCCGGAGGGACTTCACACTTGATGAGGACCAGGCTCCTTGTGAATCTTACTCAAGGAAACCCAAATCCAAAAAGAGGTCCATCCAAATATTATCACAAAATTCACCAAGGGGCCCAACATTCATGGGAAGCCTTTATTCGAGTTGGAGGAAGAGCTGTGTCAGGACAAACCTTCACCACAGAAACAAAACATAAGAATACCAGATTTTGAAAGATTTTAATTTGAACAGTACAATTGAACAATTTTTATTCCTTAGCTCTAGCCAAATTGACTCTGTTCTTGAACCCTCTGAGGCATCATTCTTCTCCAGCAGTTCAATGGTCTTCTGAACATACACTGCTACCCATTTTCCTTTCTTTCCTTGTCTATCTTTCTGAAATAACCATTGGGCAGGAATATTTACATCCAGTCTTGCCCTTCCTTGAGACAGATCTCTGTTATTGCTACAACATAATACTTCAATATGGAAATCTGCATCTGCAATTTCCCAAATTTATTTATCATACTCTGTGCATTTATGTACATGCACATTAACTCTGTTTTGGACTTCATTTCTTGCTCTCTCACTCCGACCTCACTTATTAAATTGCTATTATCGATGTTGCTGACAGCTGCATCCCCAAGTATTTTGCGAACCTTGGTATTGTCCTCTAAAATTCTCTCTTGGATCCCACAATCCTGCCAAGTTAGTTAAAGCCCTCCCAATGGCATGAACAAACTGCCCTGCAATGAACTCATTGTCAGCTCTGTTCAGGTGCAACCCATTCAGCTTGTATGGATGTCATCTTTCCCAAAGCTAATCCTCCGTCTGCAGCAACGTGCGCATGACCTTAATGACTGGATATACCACAGTGGTTTAGTTGTTGAGAACGAAATACTTGCCCTTGTTTCTGAACTCCCCTCCATCCCTTTACCCACATGTCCTAGTACCCCCCAAATCCCTATCGAAATAACACCCATTTCCAAGGGGGCATCATCAGTCTGTTTGGGTGGTATCATGGCACCAGCTACGGCCTTTGCTCAGATCCTGTTGGGTTTTGCATCTGCCAGCCTCAAACTGGTTGGCAGCTCCTAGCAGGGAAGGAAGGGCAGCGGATGGGGGCTGGGGGGTCATGAGGCTGTGAAGAGGAAGAGGACATCTCTTTTTCCGAGGACCTAATGCTGTCCAAAAGGCAGCCTACTGGCAAGGCAGTCGAATGTCTGGTTGCCGTTAAGATCTAGCACATTTTCTTACATCAGCATGTCATGGGTTTCCCTCCTGCAAACTTCTACAAAATGGGAAAACTCAAACTATTGGATCAGAAACATGTTAGTTTGAAAGAGCTATCCAGGGTAAATAGCAGGCAGCCAGGTTGGAAGTGAAAGTAAGGAAATGGGGACAGGCTGAATAATTGTTTTACAGCAATATTTACAATCAAGGCAGAAATGAGCTTGTTCGACATCCCAAGCAAATTAATATTGAAGGATAAATGGGGACGTTTCACAACAAGTGGAAGTGAAGACACAGTAAAAAGAATATAAGGTCACAAAGGGCTACCAACTCTTAGGACCAGATTATTTTCTTCCCACACAATTAAAGGAAGTAGGTGAGAATATTGCAGATGGCCAACAATTAAGGAACTATTTCTTTAGGTTGGAAAATTGTCCATGTTACATCACTGTTTAAGAAAGCTGTAAGAAGAAAACTAGGGAATTACAGACATGTTACCTTAATATCTGTTGTATGGCAATTTCTGATGCAGTTCAACAGCTTAAAAATGTTTAGCTGTACCCAAATGACCCAGCATGGATTTGTAATTTGTAGATCATGCCTGACAAATTTGAACATTTTAGAATGGTGACAAAAATAGAGGACAGAGTCCTGTCCATTGGTTCAGCACGAAAACAGACCCTTCAGTTTAACTTGTCCATGCCAACCCAAGACTTAATTTAATCTAGTCCCATTTGCCAGCATTTGGCCCATATCCCTCTAAACCCTAGATAACAAGGTGTGGAGCTGGATGAACCCAGCAGGCCAAGCAGCGTCATAGGAGCAGGAAAGCTCTAAACCCTTCCTATTTATATATCCATCCAGATGCTTTTTAAATGTTGTAATTGTACCAGCCTCCACCATTTCCTCTGGCAGCTCATTCCATACATGCACCGCCCTCTGCATGAAGAAATTGCCCCTTAGTTCCTTTTTAAATCTCTCTCTTCTCATTTTAAACCCATGCCTCCTAGTTTTTCACTCCCCTACCCTTGGAAAAAGATCTTGAATATTCACCCTATCCATGCCCCTCATGATTTTATAAATATCTATAAGGTCACCCCTCAGCCTAGTAGTTCCAGGAAAATAGCCTCAGCCTCTTCAGCCTCTCCCTATAGCTCAAACCCTCCAACCCCAGAAACATCCTTGTAAACGTCTTCTGAACCCTTTCACATTTCACACACTTCTCCTAAGGCAGGGAGACCAAAATGTATACATAAGGAGCCACTGCAAATATTAATGGTGGTAAAGGCTCAAGGTTCTCTACAAAAAAAAATCAACAGCTGCTAGATCAATCTCGAATCCTAAATCGCAGATTAATAGATTTTTGTTAACAGAGTCTGTTAATGGATCTGGGGTGAGGATGGGTGTATGAAGTTATATCACAGATTGACCACAATCTTACGATGTGTGGGAACACCATTTTGGAGATAAATAGTCTTCAACTCTTCGTACTTTCTCCCTTATGCCCTGTGTTCCTCCACAGTCACCGACAGTATCTTCTCCAATTTTGAAAAGTGGGTTGCTGTCCTTGGTGCTGTACAGACTCGACTCCTCACATGATCTTCTTGACGCATTTTAAAATTTCTGCTGCCTGCTGGATATTGCTTTGGAGTCACTTCAGTCCTTGCAATGGCATTCAGAAAATAAAACCAACCAATTTTGCAGTGTTGTTATTTACCTTAGTGTCATATTGTCAGCCCTTTTCAGTCTGTTTATCACATCTCTGAAATGCAGTATCGTGTCAATGCACGATTTTGTTTGCAATAGAGATTCAATCCAATCTAAGTCACATTGATCTCAGTTCAATTCAATCCTCCTACTTTTCTTCTTTATGTTACATCATATTCCTGAATCAGTTCAAACATTTCATATAGTTGAACTGCTTGCTGTTGAAAGTAGCAACAATTACAGTCGCGCAGGGGAATGGAGATTTTAATCATACCGTTTTCACCAATGCTAAAACTAATATTTGCAGAAAAACACTCAAAGGATCCTTCCTTTGGTCACCAGGGAGGCTGAATAATCAGAATGGTCATGAATCATTTTTTGTTACAATTATGTTGTGGTTCAACGGAAGCATAAAGTCTTCCAAAAACATGTTCATTTGCAAGCATGAGCCATGCTTGTACAATGTCATGCATATGTGATATAAGAACCAGTGCTGTTCACAAGGACAATTCATAACTTCAATAAAAAATAATTACTATATACTCCGTTTTGGAAATGATACACCAGTAACAATAATATAGTTGGAACTAAAAGGTCATGACCTGAGCACACAATTGCCATTGACAAACATTTTTTGTGAACATGCAACGTGTCTATGATACTGAAAATCTCACTTGATTATCGTTTTAAGTCACATAACCATCCTGGATTCATTTTCTTTTCACTTTGAATTTCTTTTCAGATCGCAATTTGGAGTTAAATTCTGATTACTTTGCCTCAGAATATCTTGAATAATTGAACAGTTCATAGTCTTTGCAACTTCCATTTCTATTCCTTTCCTACTTTTTTGCTTCAAAGTTCTCCCAAAGCTCCTATTGATCTGCCACCAGAAGTACGAGTCTCATGTGCGATGATTCATCAACCAACTATTCTAGTTTTCCGTTTTCCCCTCTTGTATGTCCTTTCCGAAGCAGTACAATCACTGCAAGGAACTTGATGCATGGCGTCTTCTTTACATTCTCAGAATGGTGTAAAGCCCAATCAACAGAAAATAAGGATAATCCCCTGATCATTATGTTGAAAGGGAGGAATATTGGTGAAGACAATAGAAGATTGTGCTCTTCTTTGAATAGTGCCACCCAATATTTTCCTATCAGATCCAACAGAACCCTTGATTTAGAGTCTCCACTGAAAACAAGAAACCTCTAATAACGCAGCACACCCTAACTGTTTTGTGAAAGGTTCAGCTGGCATAGTGTACCTGTAAGTTAGGGGTGTGACCCACCTAAATTACTTGGGTTCAAGACAAGCTAAAAGTGCATGCACAATTTAAATATGATTCCGTCTTGGTTATCAATGAAGCGCAGTATGGTTTTTTTGACTGCTACAAGAATGCAATGCATTTCGATGGCACATAGAGCATCGTGCATCATCTTTTCACTTTCCAGTCACACAACAAATAATCAAAATATTGCAGGGTGACTTATACTTGCAGTGATTTCTACACTGATCATTTTTACACTAGTCATATTGCTGTCTTGCCCAATAGCTCAACAATAATCTGATTCCGTTTTTATCGATCATATTGATCAGTGGTTAGCACTGCTGCCTCACAGCGCCAGGGACCCGGGTACAATTCCACCCTCGGGCGACTGTCTGTGTGAAGTTTGCACATTCTTCCTGTGTCTGTTTGGGTTTCCTCCAGGTGCTCTTGTTTTCTCCCACAGTCCAAAGATGTGCAGGCTAGGTGGATCAGCCATGATAACTTGCCCGTAGTGATCAGGAATGTGTAGATTAGGTGGGTTATGAGGGATGGGTCTGGGTGGGATGCTCTGAGGAGCAGTGTGGACTTGTTGGGCCAAAAGGCCTGTTTCCACACTATAGGGATTGTATAATCTATGAAATTCACAGGAAACAGATGTCAGGTTGATGGACAGAAGTTCACCCCAACAGAGGTAGAGCTTTATATAACTATTCACACTTTACTTACAAAGGCATCTGACAGCTCCAAATTGGAAAATGAAGCTGACAAAATGGTTAATAATTCACAGTGATTGTGGGTATCACAAGACAATTCCAGGAACTTCTGTTCACTTATATTTTCTCCACCTAAAGAAAAAGCTACTGCCATCAATGTGAAGTTGATGACACATATCAACGTTTCTGAACTTGTTAAATGTAAATAAAAAATCCAATTCAAATAGTTGACAAATCAAAATTTGTGTAGTTAGCAAAATAAGGTTTCTGGAAATATATGAACTGCAAATGATGGAAGAGATACAATCTTTAAAGAGGAAAAATTTGCAACGAATGTACCTTTCAAAGACCTCACCATAATGTTAGTGCTCCCTTGGGAGACAGCACATTATTACACTATTACCCATGCATCATGGGTCAAAATGTGTCATCTCTACTTATGTACTGAAGAAGACATCTCACTGTCAATGTCCACAGTGGAGCTATAACGTCTTATGGTTGACATTAGTTTCACTTTTGTAGCATGAGATTTCTGTAGAGGTCACAGGTGACTGTTATGTAGGACAGCTTACAATAGTCTAGTATATATGCTTCTGTTTCCCTTTGTACAATTTCAAAACCCCCCAAACAGATTGCTCAATGGTTCAGCTGAATAGAACTCTGTTGATACACAAACACCACATGAAGCTCCTGTCAGAATCATTTTTAACTCAACAAAATTGTCAACTGATGCTATCTGCCTTCTTTGAACAAAGATCTGCAAGGGCTGTGTGTTATTAACTATCTTCTTTTGTGATGACAGCAGCCTTCAAGTTCTTGGATGTTGTACTTTCTTCGACCATGCAACAAAGGACAGAGATTAAGGTCAAGTGTACAAAAGACATTGAGGCCTGCAGTCATGGCCCAGTGGTTAAAGCAATGGGTTTGAAATTGATATGCATGTCCCCGCACAGGTTTGTACAAAGACATTCTCGTGGCACAGTGACAGTGCCCATCTCTGAGCCAGAAGACCTGACTCCACATCTTACGTCGGTGCGTAATGCCACATCAGAACTCAGAAGAAAAGTCATGCTTAGACTTGAAACACGAGCTCTGTTTTTCTCTCTCCACAGAAGCTGCCAGACCTGCTGAGTTTCCCCGACACTTTCTGTTTAAATCTTGGATTTCCAGCATCTGCAGTATTTTGCTTTTATTCAACTGGAAATAGACGGTTGGATTTCTGTACTTGTTCGATTCCCAATTACATAACAACAGAAATGTCAGCATTCTCCTCCCATCCTCTTTCATCAGCACAACTACATATTACCTGCCCTTAGCCACTTCCTTCCAACTGTCAAATTTCTGCCAACTGTGCCCTTGTTCAGACTGGCATCCTCCTCCATAATTTATACTGGCACTATTCTTGCTCACCACTTCCCTATGAATTCACATTGTGATTCTGTGCCATTCTTCCTTAGTTCACACTGATGGTGCACTCCACCACCCTGACCACAATTCCACTAATCAACACGACCCATCTCCTCCCTGAGCTTGTTGCTCTGTTGGATGCGATAGAGAGAGGGTATGGGTTAGAGCAAGAGGGAAAGAGGGAAAGGAAATTGAACTCTGTTGAGTAATGGCTACAGGACCTGTCATGACATATCACAAAATCATTCCAACTGTGTGACCACAGAAGTGCCAAGATTCAGCACGACAGGGCCATTAGTAATAGTGGGGTACAGTGAACAAAGTTTAAAGTTTGACTTGAAAGAAAAACGACAATGTTGTGCAGTCAGAAACAGACTAAGAACAAGATGACAAATATATATTTGTGAGCTGAACAGCAATTCTCTCCAAAAACGATTCAATCAAAAGCTACCTGCTGTCAAAGAAGTGCAAGAGCGTCACATCATCATATCACAAGTCTACAACACAACTTCTCAATTTTGAACAAAATTCTAACCAACTTTACTTGATCTCATTTTCCTCCCCATAACTTTTGCTGCTGGTCGTAAATCTTTCTTTGGTAGACATCAGATTCCACAAGTGATACCTACTCTGAGAGTTCAGTGAATATTCATCATGTGCAAACCCAGTCAGAGATACCAGCAGAACATTTAGCTATGGAAAGGGCGTCACACACTGGAGCCCGAAGCACTCAGAAATTCACACAAGTGGGATCAAAGAAATACAGAGGTCAAAGTTTGGTGCTTGCAATGATCCCTCCGAGTTCAGCTGGAACAAGGAGTAGGCTACTCAATCCCCAAAACTGCTCCGCCATTCAATTCAACCATGTCTGATCTTTATTTTAGTATAAAACAAAGAACTGCAGATGCTGGAAATCCAGAAGACAGAAATTTTTGGAGAAACTCAGCAATTCTGGAAACACCTATGAACAGAAAACAGTGTCTCTATCTCAAGTCCAGTGACCCTTCTTCAGAATCTATTCTAGCTCAATCTGTCTCTTTTAGATCAGTAACCCTTGACAGTCTTGTTCAATTTAAATCTGGTGATTTCCATTTTGTGTTATCAGCACATTACATAGATCACAGGCTGAAAACAATCCAATTACAATATCAAAGTTGCAGATAAAACTCTAGAGATAGGAAGGTTTATCTTTAGGAGGCGATTATGGTGAAAGACCCACCATTAGCACTTCGTAGCATTGCAGAGCTCGCAACTGTTTCTGGAGGCGTCACATTAGGTCCCTTTATAACCAAAGTAGTTCATGACTCAGATAACACAGTGTGGAGCTGGATGAACACAGCAGGCCAGGCAGCATCAGAGGAGCAGGAAAGCTGACGTTTCGGGTCTGGACACTTCTTCAGAAATGGGGGAGGGTAAGGGGGCCCTGAAATAAATAAAGATGGGGGCGTGGTGATAGCAGGTAGATAGTAGAGCAGATACGTGGGAGAGAAGGTGGACAGGTCAAGGAGGCGGGGACGAAGCCAGTAAAGGTGAGTGTAGGTAGGAAGTGGGGGTGGGGATTGGTCAGTGAGGTGGGAGGAACAATAGGTGGGAGAGAAGACGGACAGGTCCAGGAGGCGGGGATGGGGGGTGCTGGTCTTGGGATGAGGTTGGGGGTGGGGAGATTTTGAAACTAGCAAAGTCCACATTGAGACCATTGGGTTGTAGGCTCCCAAGGTGGAATACGAGGTGCTGTTCCTCCAGTTTCCGGGTGGCATCGTTGTGACACTGGAGGAGGCCCAGGATGGACATGTCGTCCAGGGAGTGGGAGGGGGAGTTGAAGTGATTTGCGACTGGGAGGTGCAGTCATTTGTCACGAACCGAGCATAGGTGCTCTACAAAGCGGTCTCCGAGTCTCCACTTGGTCTCAGTGATGTAGAGGAGGCCACATCGGGAACAGCGGAAACAATAGACAACATTCGTGGATGTGCAGGTGAACACCTGTTTGATGTGGAAGGGTTTTTTGGGGCTTGGGATGGGGGTAAGTGGGGAGGTGTAGGGGCAGGTGTAGCACCTCCTGCTGTTGCAGGGAAAGGTGCCGGGGGGTGGTGGGGCCAGTGGGCAGTGTGGAACGGACGAGAGAGTCGCGGAGGTAGCGGTCCCTCCAGAAGGCAGATAAGGGTGGGGACGGAAATGTATCCTTCATGTTCGTGACTCAGTTGTGCCAGATTCTGGCAATCTTTTGAAAGACGGAATAATGATGACATTTTCCCTACTACCAGTGGATTGGGCCTTCCAATTTGCCTAAAAGCAGCCATTCCTATAGCTTCATTAAGTTAGTCTATGAAACATTATTGTAAAAATAGGTTCTACAGAGATTAGAGTACCTATGAGTCATGGTGCATCTTTATTCAAAGGATGTGAACACATTGGAGTCAGTTCAGACATGATTGAGAAGAATACTTTTCGCAATGAGGAACTTCAGTTAATATGAAGGCTGAAGAAGTTGGGACAAGAGAGAAGCGTACTGAGATGAGATCTGATAGAGATTTTCAAAATCATGAACAGGTGGATAGAGTAGATTTGGAGAAACTGTTCCTACTCATAAAGGGAAGAAGAATAAGATGGCATAGATTTAAAGTGATTTGTGAAATTAGCCAGGTTGGTGAGGCAAAACATCTTTATCCAGTGAATGGATAGGGTACAGAATGCATTGTGTGGAAGTGTGGTAAAGACATGTTCAATTGAGGCATTTAAGACAGTGATAATGTACAGGGAATGAGGAAGAAGGAGCAACTTGGCTCTGCATAATAATGTTCATTTAATGAGCTGGTGCAGACACAATGGATTATGGGGAGTGGCAGGAAAGTCTGGCTGAGACTGAGATGTGATCAACCACGGTTGTATTAAATGAGGGTTGAGAGTCTGAACTGCCTCCTGCTGCTCCTAGTTCTTACGTCCTTATGATGTGCTTACGGCCTCCTCTGCACCATAAGACTTCTCTGATTCTGTGCTCTAGCAGCATCTTAAATCTGAATAGACTACAACTCCAATTTGAGTGATAAGCCCATTCATTTGAAGCAAATTGCTGCTTCCACGATATCAGCTTGTCTATGTGGTTTCTTCGAAAAACTGTTATCTCTAATAAAAATAAGCCTTCAGCACAACAAAGAAAAGGTATCCTCTGCATCTTGCCTTGTAATGAAGAAACTGCGCCTTTAAGTGAACCACACCAGCCACCTCCAGTTAACAAAAAGACAGAATATTGATTTATTGCATCAAGTTATTCTCTACTCCACACCCCCTCCTTCACCACCACCACTTTCATTTCTGTTTTGAGCACCTTCCACTGAGAATAAACCGTGTGTTTCAACCCGAGGAATGACTGGGGAGGAGTTTGCTGTTCCTGGCCCTGTCAGGGAATTGAATTACTGCTGTAATTACACAGTTGTTTTATCCTTTGAGCAGTCTCGAGTATATGACGGCTATCCCGTCTCTGTTGACTGAGTCCCATTATATCATCAGCCTCCAAATGACAGCTCTTGGATCTCATTGATACATGCCCCAGCAAAGTTCCAAAATGTGATAACATCTCACAGGTCAGAGGTACCACTTGGAATTTTTCAGATCAATTAGGTCAGGAATGACGAGATCCAGCCAGCCTCTTCAAATTATAAGGTAGTTACAAAGATGCCTCTCGACAAAGATTGTAGCACGCTTGATTCAGTTTCAGGCACTTCTCCATCGATGAAATACCTCAGACTGCAGTCAGACATATTTTGTTTGCACAGTTAACTGCAAACTCATGTATAAATAATAAGGCTTCCATATTTCCAATGAAAAAATATAAACCAATCTATTTTAGAAATCTGACCATCTGCTATTGGAACACCTACCCTCTCTGCCAGCCAACTGAACACGATGAGCAATTCCAATTCTACTTCCCTCTATAATGACCAATCTTGTAGAATCAACTTTCTGTTGAGTCTCAGAACAGCTTCAGTATGTGAGAGCTGTCAGTTCATGCAGTCAGTATCTCTCTACCTTGAGTGGGCTTTGACAGGAGGCTTATAGAACACAGAACTGTACAGCATAGTGATGGTCACTTTGGCCCACGATGTAGTGCTGAACATGACCTCAGATTAAACTAATCCTTTCTGCCAGCCTTGGTCCATATCCCTCTATTCCTTGCAAAATCATGTGCTTATCTAAACGTCTCTTAAACACCTCTATCTTGTCTGCCTCCACCACCAGCCCTGGTGGTGCGTTCCAGACTCCTACCACCCTGTTTGTAAAAAATATACACCTTGTGAGTCCTTTGAACTTTCCCCCTCTCACCTTAACTGCATGCCCCCTAGTATTAGACATCTCGGCTTATATATTTAAATGGAAAATCAGGAGTTCAGTGCAGCCTGATTATTTTGGTGTTGCAGAAACATGAAAAAAAGTCAAACTGTGCTATGATTGTGCATGTGGAAGCCGTCCAATCATGCGTTACCATTTTGCTGCTAAAAGTATAGATCGATCCCAGCAGCATTCTCTTCTGTAATCTCCGCAGCAGTTGTGCTGTGTTCAATAAAGGATACAATTTTTTTTATTTGTTCAAGTTTTTCCACATCTTTCAGAGCTCAATTAGCAATTGACCAACCATTAACAAGACCCCCTACCCCCTCGCTCCCTGGTCTCCCTGTGGGAGTTCAGTGCAACATCCCGTTATCAGAGATTTCCTGAAGAGTTCCCTACTGTGTGTTCCTGGAATTCTGTTGATGCTTTTGCAAAGAACTGATCTTGTCTCTCCTGACTGAGGTACATTGAATGTTAAGACCAGGTTGAGAAATGCTGGTGAGTCCTTTCTCTCTTAACACAAAGGCTTATTGAAAATTCAAATATCAAAGATGTCTTGACTGTATCACTCCTCACAGAATCTCTCTGAGCAGCCTTGCCAATCCATACATTACAAGTGATGTGTTTTCATTGAGTTACAACAAAAAAGGTCAATTGTTCCATTAAATCTGCGCATTACACAAACCATGCACATCTTTTCCTTTAAACAATAAAGTACTATTAACCTCTTCTCCAACTCAGAATAATACCTGCATAATTCTTAACCTTCACAACTATCCGTAGCCTCCAAACCAGCACTGAAGGTTTTTTTTTAATGTACTCATTTGTGGGATAAGGGCATCACTAGTTGGCTCGCATTTTTGGCCGACCCTAGTTGCCCTTGAGAAGGTGGTGGTGAGTTGCCTCTTGAACCGCTGCAATTCACCTGCTGTGGGTTGGCCCACAATATTGTCAGGGAAGGAATTCCAGAATTTTGAAACAGCGACATTGAAGGAACAGTGTTTTATTTCCAAGTCAGAATGTTGAGTGGCTTGGAGGGGAACTTGGAGGTGGTGGTGTTCCCATATATCTGCTGCCCTTGTCCTTCTAGATGGGAGTGGTCATTCTCTCTCTCATACACACACACACACACACATACACACACACACACACACACACACACACACACGTGTGCGCACAAAACTGTTGTGTCTTGTTCAACTATTCATTGCTTCAAGCTATTTCTTCTAAGAAAATATTTATCTATCCTGCTTAAAACAGAGTCACTCACATTAACCCCAATTATCTCAGCAGTGCTGAAGGAGCCGCAGAGAAAGGCTTCCAGTTGAGAACGGTAGAATTATTCAAACTTGCATCTGCATAGCACCCTCCACCTCAGGATATCCCAAAGTAATCCTCAAGAATTGCTTGTGAATTGTAATGGTGCTGTAATGTAGGCAATGTGGCAACCAATTTGCACAGAGTGATGTTGTGTAATGAGATGGTTCTGATAGGGTTAATATTGGAGATAGCAGTAAGCTCCACCCAATCATGAGGCGTTAAATGGATTTAGGAAGAGCATGGGAAGAGCAGCTTTGAATCTTGTCGAGTAAAGATCTATATCCCAGAATCCCTCAAAATCCAAGCAACTATCTTTAAGTCACAAATACATCTTGTACCTGATTGTGATCATGCGTCTTATTTAAGAAAAGAGTCTTTTTTCATTAAGATTCACTAGTGGCTTTCCTTTACTACAGTAACCAAAGTAGAATGCTTAGACGCAGTCAAGCAAAGGATATGGTGGTAGCAAACCACTCCAGCCATTAGTGGTAGTGGGTGGAATAACAGCACATATAACAATATTACCAACAGTAACATGGTAACAAAAAAAACAATTAACTAATAATTAAGTATTGATTGACAGATCAATGTTGCTCAGGAGATTTCTCCTGCACTTCTTTTAATAATGCCTTGGGACCTTTCATGAGGGACAGATGGATTTTGACTTTAATCAGGTGGTGCGTATAATAGAGTTCTAGTGAATGGGAAGCTCACTTTACACATCACTGGAACCAGCATTAGTTGGAAATGGTGCATCAGTCCGTCTTCAGCACTGCACTCAAGTCTAGATTCTGCACTTAAGTCTCGGAGTAAGTGCATGAAAAAAATGTGAATCTCAGTGATTCATCCTGCTGCATGAATTTGAATTGTTTTGCCATCACTAAATGAATGGAACCTGTAAACAGTCAACTACTTCCTCTTTCATTACACAACTGTGCCGTCTTGGTTTGGGACCTTTTCCTGTTGATCTTTTTCCAATTATATTCTTAAATTTGTTTTTGGTATTGGTCTTAAGATAATAGAGGAGTTGAGATAACGTTATCATGCATGTGGAACCAATTTTACCGAGATGGTTCTGCAGAAGAGTGATATCAGTCTTGAAATGTTAACTCTGTTTCCTTTGCCACAGATGCTACTAGACCTGAGTTTCTCCAGCACTTTCCATTCTTAAGCCAATTTGTTTGCTTTCTGTATACCAGATCACGTTAGGGATTTAAAATGTTTCTCTGGCATTTAGTGAAAATCTTAAACTTCATGTTAGGTTTAGGGGAGGGATTGGTCACTCAGTTTAGAAGTGCTTTCAAAACTCGTTAGCATAGATCTTGATTTTGTTCGATGGTGTGGAATGGGTGATGGTGTGTTGGTAATCCTGTGTGCATCTCTCGATGAACTGAAACAAAACAAAGTTGCCAAATTGTCCATTTTGCACCAGAATCACAGTCTATGCCATTTCATTTTGACAAGTTTTGACCATTGCCTGGGAACTTGAGTGCTATCAAAAATAATTTGATGTTGATTATGACAACATTTCTAAGGGATGTGTGTTGTTCATTGTTATTGTAGCTATATTGATGCCAGACACAGAACAACTCTATAGCTCAAATAAATAACAGATTTTAGTGATACAGTGACTGCATTCAATTACTCAATCAAGCAATGCAGTTTAGCTCAGTGGCGTGGAACTTGCTTTCTCCAAACATGGTTTGCATCATGTAGGCTCACAGACTTTGACATTACCAAAGGCCATTACTAAAAAGCCAGCCTTCTGTTTCAGCACGCACCTCACGTCTGTGGTAATAGCATGAAACACAACCCTCACAGTGAACAGATGGTGGTAAATACAACACTGACAGAAACAGAGAAGTAACAGTCCAACTGCCTCAGGTCTCCGACTCTCTTTATTTATGACACATGGCTTTACATGAAACCTTAAAGGAAGCAAGCACAAAAATCACCTTCTCCAACAAAAACCCTCTTCCCAAAATGTCTGGAATAGGTTGAACTTGCATGACATTCAACTTAAAGCACCAAAAGAACTGATGAAAACAAGTTTCCCAGTGAAAAGCCTGATGCAATGAACTGGGAATGAATGATAAATGTCAGCTAGACCGATCAAATATATTTCTGCAATGCAACTTCACAAATATCATTCAAATAAAAGGGAAATATTGTGGACGCTGGAAGTCTGAAACAAACACAGACACCACTGGAGAAACTCAGCAGATCTGTCAGCATGTGTGGTCTTTAGCTTGGAAGAAAAATTGTACTGGACTTGAAGTGTTAATTTTGTTTCTCTCGCCATAGATGCTGAGGGGACTTGCTGATTTCCTCCAGTATTCTCTGCATTTGTTAAAAAAAAACATCTTTGACATAGCTGTAGATTTGCTTTTTCTCACTAGTGAAAGATATGCTTCCTGAAAGCGTAACGTTGGGGCAGCCATATACTTCAGTCACTTTGTAACTGAACATTTCTTAGGGCTACACAAAGGCAGCCTTCATTCACTTCTGTCCCATTGCTTTTATCAGTATAATTTTCCATCTTTGGGTGTTTGAATTCTGTTCCCGTAGCATGACATTATAAACAGTGCAACCCACATCTCATGACACAACATATAAAACAAGATAATTACCAACTAAAAACAGGACTGCCAATTAATATCTAAATATTTCACAATATTCAAACTCCATCAATCAGAAATAATGGAAATCTATTCATTTTAATCTGCATTTGAGCTTTGTTTCCAATTTTCAACTGATTTGAAGTGCAGGTATTTACTTGAAGTATATCTGCAAGCTATCGTTGACAAGCTGCACATTAAGGGGGCTTATTCCACATGACCATTTGTCACTAATCCACTAGGTTACTTCAGCAGATATAAAAACCCACACCAAGATAATACCTGCTCCTGGGGATTCACAGGCATTTATTAGTCACAAAACAACACTCCTGCAAAAATCATCCACGGTCTCCATAGTTTTAAAAGAAAATGGTGAGAAACGTTCCCAGCCGCTGATGGTTGAACCTCAACCCATAACCATTTGCAACTGCAGCCTCACATAATGTGTTCTATAAAGCAATCTGTCACCACCATAAGTGAATCGTTGGCTACAATTTCTAATTTCACTAAATGCCAGCAGAAGCCACTTCAACATGTGCTGATGCATATCCTCACAGAAAGTAAAGTCACAATTCATATTTTAAATCTACTCAATGAATCATTAAGCATTATTTTTAACTTTAAAACCTTACAACTTTAAAAGTAATCTCCTATTTTTCTCCTTTGGGACAATTTTGAGAGCGATCCAACACTCGTTAATGAGCTATCCTCAAAAACAACTCAGTCAATGGACTGGCAGTTTGAACAACAGAAGACATTGGTGCAAGCTATTGCAATGCACAGGCTGAATACAGTTCTAATATATGGCAGGACAGGAGTAATAGCTGCAGCCATTTGCGAAACTTGAAAGGGTTCAGAAAAGATTCACAAGGATGTTGCCAGGGTTAGAAGGTTTCAGCTATAGGGAGATGCTGGAGCATCAGCAGCTGAGGGGTGACCTTATAAAGGTTTATAAAATCATTAGAGGCATGGATAGGCTAAATAGACAAGGTCTTTTTCCCAGTGTAGGGGAGTCCAGAACTATAGGGCATACACTTAAGTTGAGAGGGGAAAGTTTTAAAAGAAACTTTTTCACACAGAGGGTGGTGCATTTGTGGAATGAGCTGTCAGAGGAATTGATGGAGGCTGGCACAATTACAACATTTAAAAGGCATCTGGATGGGTATATGCATAGGAAGGGTTCAATGGGATATAGACCAAATGCTGGCAAATGGGACTAGATTAATTTAGGATATCTAGTCGGTATGGATGAGTTGGACTGAAGGGCTTGTTCCGTGCTGTACGTCTCTATGACTCTATACCCATGATGGCTGTTTAATTTTTAAAAATATTTTCAAAATGAGCAGAGTAATTCTCTGTGGCTGAACTTGAAGTTTCAGAATTTTTCACAGCAAATAATCACAGCAAAATTCTCAGTAACACTCATGGAGTAAAACATCTTGAATGATTTTCCAATGAAATGCAGAGCTAGTTCATGGCACATTACAACTACTGACAGGCTTCCTTCTGTATGTCCTTTTACGTAGTGAGTTCTGTCTAGACAGTGACATCACTTTCAGGTGAAGTAACTTGCAAGACATCTCACTGAATAAGACAGGAGCTGTCAGAATGGGATTTGAGAGGTAATGGCAATAAGGAAAGGAATTACTGATATCTATCTGCAATTTGAGGGATGATATGGAGGAATGCTAACAAAAGACTTTTCATAGAGATGAGTCAAAAACTCCCGAGTACATAAACTTGACCAGCTAGACCCTGAATTCCTATTCGCTAATTGATTAAGGTAGTTTTTTAAAAATGTAATATGAAGCTTTATTTGTAATATGCAGGAAAGTATGATTTCATTTTATATCATGTCTTTGATTTCCAGGTGTTCATGACTCTTTAAATTCGAAGAATTGTCTTTTATGTTCAATGTTAATATGTAAACAAACATGGTCGACAATTCATACCAGAAATCCAATCAACAGCGGCAAGATAAATCTCTAAATAATTTGCTTTTGGAGGTGTTGGTTCAAGGTTAAAAGATCTGCAAAAACAACAAGTTCCTGGTTTTCTTCATGTAGCACCACTTTGTCTTTTAGTCCCAGCTCAGCTGGTTGACATCTCATCTGGAAGATGGTACCTCTAATGATGAAACATTTCCATAACACTGGGCCACAATGTTAACTTGGCTTACACAGCCAAGTCCCATAGTAGGGTATAAATCAAAGACTGAACTATTGGATACATCAAAGAGTCATCAGAGACAAAAACAAATAAACGATTCTGCTGGTTCATGAGAGTACCAACAAGTTGAGGAAACTGCGCTGCATTAAGGGGCAACTGCATAAAAAAGGCTGAGTCGCAGAACAGCTATGATGATGATTTGAATGAAACAAAAGGCTCAAGAATGAATGATCTACACCTCTTCCGGCACCCAGCTTTCCTGTAGCCAGGTTAATTTAGTGATGATTGGCACTCAGTCTACTACTCAGATTTTGAGATATAAAGTAAGTTTCTACTTTGGGTGCAATGAGACAAAATTGCATTTCAAAACTGAGTAGATTTCCATAATAGAGCTAGAGTTGAAGTTTCAGCTGAAGTACAAGCCACCTAATTACAAATGTACAATCTTTCATGAAGCAAAACGACTGGGCAGCAGTTTAGAAAGCAATTATATACTTTCCATTAAAACATGTTCTTTGACATATTTCAGAGTAATAACGTTTGCAGTTTTATTAGCACAGCAGAGAATTGGATCATAACATAACAAATAAGCTTGAATTTCTTCTATCCTTTGCACAGTTTTGGCCAATTTGGGACAAACTGTCCATCTTCAGCAAACCTTACTGCACTTGAATATTCATTGCATTCTACCATTAGGCTGATATGTGATTATTGTTGCAGTGGTCAACAGAAGTGGTGAGTGGGTGTCACTGATGTTAAGTTTGATTTTTCAAGTTAATATTTGGTGCTAATATGCAGGTTAGTATCTTATGCACTTGGCACATCTATAATTCGTCATAATCTATGGCAATGCTCCAATCATTGAGCCTACAAGACTATCCATAAGGGTTCTCCTGGTAGTGGTAGTGTCCTTACATCTGAGCCAGGAGGCCTGGATTCATGTCCCACCTATTGCAGAGGTACGTCATGACATCTCTGGACAGGTTGATTTGGGAAAAGAAAAAAGACACTGACCAACTTCACCAAATGCAATAGTCCTCACTAACTTTAATTCTAGAGTCCAGCATAATCAGGAGGAGCGGAAAATCACTAAGAAAGGTCAGGCACAAAATATGACTCACTGTGTAATACATTAGCTGAACATTCTTGGGGCTTTTACTTCTTCCAGCGATTTCAACCATTTCAGCATTCATTTTCCTCAGGATAGATTGAATGTAATTACTAAGCAGCTGAGCATTCATTAGCAGAGTGAGAAAGTTGACAGGTTGACTTCCTTCGATTGCTATCAATTTGGATTTCGCTGCACTGAAAATTATTAAATATTCATCAGTGCCGTGTCCTATTCTGTCATTAACAGATGACAGTGATTCAGTAGCTGCTGATCTGATTCATAAGGGTAAATTAACCATCCAGTAAGTGGCACCATCATCAACAAAAGCACTCTGCTCGCTTTACTAGTGTCTATCAGGTAGCTCAGATAAAGGGTATCCTGCAACCAAGCATTTTGCCCCCACCCTTGCCTCAATGAATGACAGCTGGGCTTGCCTATTTGCATTTGCTGTAGCAGAAAATGCTGAAGAAACAACAGGTCAGATGACATTTGTGGGGACTGCAACATTAACTATCTTTGCACAGATGCCAGCTGTCCTGCTGAATATTTTTAGTATTTTCTGCTCCCATATCAGATTTCCAGCATCTGCAGTATTTTGCGTCTGTCCATGTATTGTGGCCAGTGTTTCATATGCTCCGCTTCAATCAAGAATCCAATTCAGATCAGGAACAGCACAGCATGCACTAGCTTTTCAAGGACATTTTTCAGGCAAGCAGAACATTCTGCAAGTGATGGTAGCTACTGGGTTTTGCCTTTTTTGTGGAGTGCAAAATTACTTTCACTTCCCAAGAGCTAAAACGGCAGTATACAATGATACAGCAAGATATATTGTTCGAATAATGAGAATAAATGCATAGATCTTCCTGCTTTCATGAAACGCTTTTGTGTGAACATGTATCGTTTTAAATCAGAGTTTCTTGAAATCAATACTAATTACACTCACCTCCATTTTTCCCTCACAATTCTCTGTGAAGTGCAGGTTGCGCATCCATTCTCAACCTTCTAAAGGATCATCTGTTCCTGGATGTGCCACCTCACTGATCCCTACACTCCTCAATAAATCCTTCTACAGGAAACATGCAACATAAGGAAAGATTTCACCCGCTTGTCTCGTACAGTGATACTGTAAATGCTTTATGAATATCTCTTACACTCTCTTTTTATGTTGATATTTTAAAAGTCTTTAAGAGTTGGTTTATGATTTTGAGAGAAAACACTCCTACAGCGTTTATAATGTCATTGATACCTAGCAACCAGAAGAAACTTTCCAGTATTAACAGAAGGTGATTTGGGGAACGTTTTACTTCCGCACTAGAGGTGAGACAATAAAATATGCCAGATGGCAAACTTCTTACAACATACAGATCAATTTGTAAAATAAATGTGTTCGGATTCTGCAGGAAATTAGCACACTTGAAAATACTCCTCTTATGTTATGGCAATGTTTCTTTAAATAATGGAATATAGTTAGAAAGTTAAGACGCACATCATATGAAACTGCCAAAGTACAGAAGACGATGTCCACAAGGGTGTGCGGGAAGAGACATTTTATGCCAGTGAGCACAATATGCTGGCACACCAATCATCAAGTGGTACCACATCTGCTCAATCCATCTCTCTGCTGACTTCTGGATCTCAGCCTGACTCCTGTGAGGAGGTGCCAGGTGGTGCTTGTCTTGGCCATTGGCCAGCTGGACAAATGAGCAGAAAGGAAATGCATGCGCTGCATTTTTTAAGGACTGGAAATGGAACTCCGCAAGTTCCCTCTTTCATTTTTATTGTAGTTACTCACTAAGACTTCGATGAACTTTCAAAATTCAGTCATGGGATAACAGCGTTACTGGCTAGGTCACCATTCCTAAACGCCCAGAGGGCGGTTAAGAGTCAGCACATTGCTGTGGGTCTGGAGTGACATGTAGGCCAGACCAGGTAAGGATGGCATTTTCCTTCCCTAAGGTGAACTAGATAGGTTTTTCCCAACAATCAATAATGGATTCATGGTCATTATTAGCTGGATGGGTTCGAACAGCGAGCATAGGGACTCAGAGAAGAAACAAAGCATTTGAGAGGCAGGACAAATGTCAATTAAACCATTAAAGGACACTTCTTGCATCACTTACAGACCTTAAGAGATAGGACCAGAAGGAAGCCATTCAGCCTATTTAATGAGATCATAGCCTAACTCATAATCCTCAACTCCACTTTCCTGCCTTTCCTCATAACTCTTGATTTCCTTCGTGATTAAAAATCTGTCTACCTCAGCTTGAACACCCTTATTGATACAGCATTGATAGCCTTTTGCAGTAAAGAATTTCACAGATTCACAACCATCGGAGAGAAAATTCCTCATCCCTGCCTTAAATGTGTGACCCCTTATTCTGAAATTATGCCCTCTGGTCCTAGACTGTCCCATGCAGGGAAACAACCTTTTTGTATCTATCTTGTCAAGTTCACACAGATTCCTTTTTGGGTTCAATAAGGTTGACTCTCAGTCTCCTATATTCCAACTCGTACAAGTCCAACCTACTCAACTTCTATTCATAAGACAGTCCCTCCATGCTCGGTATCAGCCCAGTGACCCTTCTCTAGGCTGCCTCCAATGCCAGTATATCTCTCCTTAGATAAGGGACACAAAACTGTGGGATTCATGAGATTCCAACTGGGGTTTGACTCCTGCCTTACATATTTTTAGCGAAACTTAAAACCCTTATGTCTACAACTCACACATCCAAAACGTCCAAAGAAAAACCGAAAGAACTGCGGATGTTGTAAATCAGGAACAAAACCAAAGTTGCTGGGAAAACACAGCAGGCCTGGCAACATCTGTGAAGGAAGAAATAGAGTTACCGTTTCGGGTCCGGTGACCCTTCCCCAGAACTGTTCCGAGGAAGGGTCACCGGACCTGAAACATTAACTCTGTTTTTTCCTTCACAGAAGTTGCCAGACCTACCGAGCTTTTCCAGAAACTTTGTTTTCGATCCAAAACTTCTACGTCTGTCAACATATCAGTGGTTAATAATAACAATTGTGTTATTGCAAATTATTGGAACAATGGTTAGTAAAGTGAAATCCATGTACGGAAAAATGGTGTCATTCAAAACCATGTAAAATGAGGACAACCTGTATTGGTATATGGGGCATAATTAAAGAAGCAGGGTTGGAAATACAAAATGAGAGCTGATTACAAACCACCCACTCCTGTCACATGGTTTGGCACAGCCTTATCAAGCGCGCTACCTAAGTAATGCTCTTGTTCTTTAATCAGTGCAAAGTGGCATTCAACAATGCACACATAAATACATCAGGGTAGAAGGATGCCCTAAGATAAGGGCCTATGGTCTGACAGAGGTTCCAATTTGTTTGGAGATTGGGATGGAGGTGAAGTCTTTTCAATTTTCATAAGGCAGAATAGGTGATGTTTAATCATGGATCAAGAAATGGCATTTGGCTATCCTAGGTTGCTCCATTAGTTAAGAAAGCCTGAGCTTTATATGGCAGGTCAGGACTTGGACCAGTGTTGAGTTGGTTGACCTCAGCCAAGGTGGTGGTGATGGTACATCTGGCTCCGATAGACCTAGGGCACAGACAGGAAGTATGCTCCAGCTCCTACAGCAGAAAATGCACTTCACAGCTATCAGACAAAGGCTGAATCAGGCTCACATGTGCCATATAGCCAAATAGCCTGCCAACACAGAACATCTATGGTCACGTAGAAAAATCAACAGGCAATTACATGGCATACTTAACATAGCAAAACAAGCTCACAGCATTGACAATAATCATTGATTGCCTGAGGAATGTTAGTCCAGGGTGGACTGGCCCTGGAGAACAAACTATGCCTTTAAAAGACAAGAGAAAAGTTAAATTTGAAATTGGTGCTTATGGCATTTTAAATAAGTGACATGATTGATGTTTATGTACTTTAGCCTTTAAAAATGTCCTATACGTCAAGGAAACTCTTTCATACAAGCATTCAGCAGATCAGCACTTGCCAATGAATCAAGGACAGTGGCTGTTACACTACGAACTAGTCCTTAATCTTGCAATGTAAAATATTTTTCCATCACGTCTGAGGAACCTCTTCCAGTCAACAACACAAAACAATTTTACAAACTTAGTTTATTCTAATTGAAAATTAACAGTTTGTTTGAATACATTGAAATGTGGGAATTGACTGACAGTAACAACATGTTCTCTTGCTGAGATCACACTCAGATAATGACTACTCCAAAATAAAAGTAGTTAACTTGACATATTAAACTGAAATTTCCATTGCTTTCAGAACAAATTCTTTCTAATATTTTCCTAGGGGCAAATATTACTTGGTCATTCTTTTTACCCCGCTTCTCAGGGAACTGACTTCTGCATGGGCCAAATTTCAGCAACATTATATTGCATTTATACTGCTCTTTTAAAGTACAAAAACATTTCCAGGGTGCTTCACAGCAGATCATAATTTGATATAAATACTTTGAATCAAAGCAATTACTTGAACAGATGATGATAAACTTGATTGAGCAGGAAAATTTTGAGAAGTATTTTAAAGCAGGGGTATGAAAAGTCGTTGAGGTTATTCCTGAGTTTAGGACTTAGCTGACTGAAAGCCCAGTTGCTACAGGTAGGCAAGAACTGTTGTCTAAGCTGCCAGCCTCCCTCTTAACCTAGATAGTAAGTGGTAGAAGCTGAACCTATTCCTTTCTCATCTATTTTCCATTCTCACTAGCATCTTCTTCTGGGTCAAAAGATAGAAAGCAACATTGTGAAAGTTGGCTGGGCCCATCCTTACCTAAACTGAGGAAGAATGGCAGGCAGTTTTAATGCCTCTACTGCTGCCCTGGTTATGGTCATCTTACTGTGTCCAGATGAGGAGTAAAATTAGTTACATTCTGCTCTGATCACCTTGGATCTTCAGTGCTTTTATCCAGTGGACTGATTGGGACAGCTCTCATTTCCAAGTTCATCCCATTATCTTTTAATTCACAGTTAAGCAAATGTACAAACAGTAGCTTACCACCAAATTTTAAAAAAAAAATTCATATTATATTTGGATATTCTCTAGGATAACTAAGGGGCTTAAGATTCTCTCTCCCTTTCTTGAAGTTAAGCACACACACAAATAATTTTCCCTCACTCACCAGTTATACCCAATCTAAACCAGCAGGAAGGAATGACTTTTCATCTGATGACATCTGATCACCACTCTTTCATGAAACGTATTTTAATGGCTACTTATTCCAAAGTAAAAAGCGTACCGTAGATGTCACATGACTGTAACAATACACAATTATACAAGGTACAAATCAACTTCTCAAAGCAACTTGTTGAAAGAAAAATTGCGAGCTACCATTTGTAGTTCCCAATGAAAATGATCACTCCTGAACAAAAGCTGTTTCTTAATTCCAGTCTGTCTCACTTTTGTCTGCCCCAACAAATGCATTTCATTTATAATCTCAAAGGTGTCAAGGTCATTTGATACCATGTGTATGACTTGGTGTCATCAGAGAGTCTAGTACCTTGCTCCTGTCGTGATTCTTCTACTGGGGTATGTTGTTCCCTTGGCAAGTGCTTGATCAGAGGAAGATGCTTGTCATTCAGATTCAATGTCTTTGCTGAGTTGATGATTTCCAAAACATGTCAGGCTTTTATTGCTCGTTATTTGATTCTAATGAAAGCTTCTTCTGGTTTTGTGTCCCAATACATGCCCAGTATTGAACTTGGGTCAAGGCTCACAGTCTGATCACAAATTAGGCCCCTTTGTGATTGTTCATAAATCCAACAAATTGTCATACTCCTTTCACATCTTCTGGTTGCCAGATCCGTGTCATAGCTCTTACTATGTCAGAATCTAGGCAAAGTCCTTTCATCAACAGGAAATGACTTATGTACTTGACTTAGGCATTGTCAAGTGCATCTTTTTCCTTTCTTTTATCCTGATCATGCTTTTATTCTGCTGTTCCTGGCTAACTGCCTATTTTGTCTCTACTTGCTTATTATCAGTTGCCAAATCCTCAAAGAATGATTTCATGTTCTTATTTTTTTTTTATTTCTTTCAGGATCTCCTGGATGAGTAGGACTGCTGAACCCTCAATGTTGTATTTCATGCTGGACGTGAGGGCAGCTGGACCTCTCCGTGACAAATGCAGAGTTGATTTCACACTCACACCTAACTTGTGAGCATATTTACCAGGAAGATGTTTAAGACCCATAAAATAAAATCTTTGCAATCTTCTCAGATCTGATCAAGTGTCGAAGAATTAATGGTCTGCAAAATGCCACAAGACACTTCTGTGTAGGGTTACTGTTCCAAACTTTAGACTTGTTTCAGCTGAGATGAGTGAATTCTGCTTCATGTCTACTGTTTATAGAGTCATAGAGTCAAACAGTACAGAAACAAACCCTATGGTCCAACTCATCCATGCCAACCAGGTTTCCAAAACTGATCGAGTCCCGTGATGGGTATTCATGTACCCATCCAGATGCGATTAAATGTAATTGTACCAACCTCCACCACTTCCTCTGGCAGCTCATTCCATACATGCAACACTCTCTGCATGAAAAATTGTCCCTCAGATCCCTTTTAAATCTTTCTCTTCTCACCTTAAGTCTATGCCCACTAGTTTTGGACTCCATTACCCTGGGAAAAAGACCTTGGTTATTTACCCCACCTATGCCCCTATGATTTTATAAACCTCTAAAAGGTCACCCCTCAGCCTCTGATGCTCAAGGGAGAAAAACCCCAGCCTATTCAACTTCTCCACAGGGCTCAAACTCTCCATCCTGGTAACATCCTTGTAAGTATTTTCTGAACCCTTTCAAGTATCACAATATCTTTCTTATTGCACAGAGACTAGAAGTGAATGCAGTATTCTAAAAGTGGTCTCATCAATGTCCTGTATGGCTGCAACATGGCATCCTAACTCCTATTCTCAATGTTCTGACCAATGAAGGCAAGTGTACCAAATGCTTTCTTAACCCTCTGTCTACCCGTGACTCCACTTTCAAGGAACTATGTACCTGAGCCCCAAGGTGTCTTTGTTTGGCAACATTCCCCAGGGCCCTATCATTAACTGTATAACTCCTGCCCTGATTTGCCTTACCAAAATACAGCACCTCACATTTATTTAAATTAAACTCCATTTGCCAATCCTCGGCCCATTTGCCCATCTGTTCAAGGTCCCATTGTACTCTGAGATAATCTTCTTCACTGATCACTACATCACCAATTTTGGTGTCATCTGCAAACTTACTAAACGTACCTCCTACATTCACATCCAAATCATTTATATGAATAAGGAAAAGCAGTTGATTTGGAAAGGCAGACGGTTCTTTCTTTCAACATGTTGTTCTTGTTCAGCATGGGATATCTTTTCAGTATAAATGTCAGGCCTCATCTCTTCACCCTTTAATACTCCCTCACTGATAGCCGACATCCTCACAGTCTCCACATGTGTTAATAGCTTTCTCAAGAGTAAGATTCTCCTCTTTCAGCAGCTGCCCACTCATTGCAGGATCATGCCGAAGCCAAATCTATCTCTGATGAGATCATTTTTTAATTTTTCAAATAGGTATCAACTGGATGTCTCAGTGTTGTCACATATTGATCAGTAATCTCCATCTCCCTGTTACCTCTAACAACGAACACATACCATTCATGAATAATGTAAGTACAGAGTTCAATGTGTGTCTTCAAGGCCCTCAAAATTTCCCCAGTCTGGCTTTGCTGCTCTTAAGTGAGGCCTTGGATGCTATACAGATTGTAACACTCTTTCCTTGATATAGCTAATGGAGTTGCTACACTTATTTAATCAGACTTCTTTCTTATTCAGTTCTTCATAACTTTGTTTCTGAGACTAGAAGAAATATCAAGTCTGTCTTGTAGCACCTTTCATTCCCACAGACAAGGGATTGTAAAATCCACAGCCACTCTGACTCACTAAACAATGCAAAGTCGCTGACTTCAATTCTTCCTTCCTGCTTCTTGCAGTAATTGGTTCTCTACACAATTCCAACTGGACACTCCTCACACCATGTTTCGTTCAATGCATTTTAATAGCCACTCATTCTAAAATGAAAGTGAGACACAACAGAGCTCACATGATAATGGCTAGTGCAATTGTATGGTGTACAAATGCATTTCTCAAACTACCAAGTTGATGCATTGCACCTAGTTATAATGATTGGATTCCAAATATGTTGCAACCCATCCATTTACTCTGTAAGTTCCATGACCATATTCTGTCCATCAGAAACTGGACAGTAATACTCCTAACAAACCATGGTTTTCATATCAGTGAATATAAAATTAGAAGAAGAACTGTTACAAATTGTCCTTGGAAGTGCTCGTTATATGCAGGTTTAATTGGAAAAAATATTTAAAGAGTGCCAGAATACAATGGAGGGGAGGCAACACTGCAGTTTTAAACAGTATTAATTATCTTCCATTTCCAGAACTTGATTTGGCTTTGGCTGCAGCACCTTAAGAAGGAACCTTGGAGGAGATACAATAAATATTCGCCTGTGTGATACCAAGGCTGAAGTGGTGAAGGTCAAGTTATATATTCATAACGTTCGGTTGCTTTACTTTACAAGACTGAGGACTGGTCTCATTGAAGGGTTTAAAATACTGGAACTAACTGAAGAGAGGGAAGACGATTAATTCTTTCAGTCAGGGATTCCAGAAGATTTAGGGATCATTAAATCAAGGTACAGGAAATTTGGAACACACTTTTCTCAAAAATCTGTGGATGCTGAACTAAGTGAAAATTTCCAAACAAACTCTGCAAGGCTGTCTTATGAAATGGATCAAAGGTGGAGAAATGTGTTCAGATACAGATCAACCAGGATTAACTTGAATGGGGGAGCCAGGCTTAAGGGGCTGAATGGCCTCCTGCTGTTCTTACATTCAATTTGTGACAATGCCACAGTGCAGGCTGGATGGATTATTTTGCAGCTGAGAATGCTCCTATTTGGCATCCACTTGATTCACATTTATCTTGATTTAGAAATATTAAAATAAACGTATGTTGAAAGCTCTCGATAATCTATGCACATCCAAAATCATGTATCAAAACGTACTTACAATGGGGAAGGCACATAAACAGTAGGATTTCATATTTCAATTTTCACTGACATTTGACACCTAAAAATAAATTGCACCATCATATAAGTTGTTCATCTCGATGTGATTGTGGCAGAATGACTGTACTCATGTCTACATCGCCAGTAATGCACTAAAACTCATCATGTTGAACACCAGAGATTTTCAATGGGGTAAGGTGCAAATCATTCTGGCATAGAATGAAAAAAATGTGCCTTGAACACACAGATTAAAAAGTCCTCTCACGTTTGATAAATAGATGTCTGTGGATGAGCACAATGGCATATTTCTAATGTTTATCCAGAATATATCACAAAATCATACACACAACATACGCCAGGTGCACATCCGGCAGCACTTCGAACACCCTTTTCTAAAAATGATAATCAATTTTTAAAAAAATGTTACTGTGCCACATTCTTTCCATTTGATTGACTCCTATTTCTGACATTTGCTTTCTCAACAGTGGTAGTTATGGTCAAAATCAGGTAAAATCAAATGTATAGCTCCAAGCTTGGTATAATTGTGGAAATGCTTCAATTTTTTTTAACCACTCTTGTGGATTTAAGATAATTTATACTTCTCCATCCTTTTCGAATAGAGGTAAAATAATTTCAAGATGCATTGTTTCAGCTTGTACTTTCTGCGCAATGTATTTATATGACGTGGTTTGCCGTGTCAATTAAGCTAATCTGTAGGTTATCCTATGACTAACTCAATCATGCATGAAGAATGAAAAATGCTTTTAGCATGAGAAAGGAAAACCTCACTAAATTTCTGTACCAATAGTACTAACTTCTCATTTATCACACACAGTACTACAAAGATTTGGCTCTGTTTAGTTATACCATCCTATATAGTGAGCAAGATTGTAGCTGTACACGCGGACGTAAAGAACAATATTCACCCAACTAGTCATCTTTAGTTTTACAGCTAATACCTGAAGTAACAGTGATACGTAACAAAATGCAGTCAAGTTGTAGACTAGGCATTGGTATTCTCTACAGTTAGAGAATTCACAATTCGACTAAGGTCAAAATGCAATAATGTCCTGTGCTTCAACAAGATACAGCAAATACCCAGTCTGGTTAACTGGCCAACAGCCTAAGCTACTAGGCCCAACAACAATTCGACTAAGGTCAAAATGCAATAATGTCCTGTGCTTCAACAAGATACAGCAAATACCCAGTCTGGTTAACTGGCCAACAGCCTAAGCTACTAGGCCCAACATACAATTGGCTAAACAGTTTCTGCAAGCAAAGCCTGAAGGAATGCAAAGAGACTGAGGTTACCACAGGCCAAAAGGAAACAAAGATCAGCCCAGACCTGCATTGCATATTGAACAATGGGAGAGTTATTATCACTCAAATCTCAGGAAGTACTGAGCCAGAAGTATACAGACAGACATTATGTTTGTGCATTCCCCAGTTTCGGCCAGACCCCTTGAGACCATGGAGTAACCCAATCTTGGAAAGGGGATGGGTACACCTAGAATGACCTGGCCTAACCTCATTCTATGTTGGAACCACTGTCCTGTGACCCAAGGGTTAAAGTCAGAGAATGTTCCAGGAGGGCTGAGAAAGGTGGGGAGAGACAAGAAGGGGCACCTGGCAGCTATTCCCTTAGTGAAGACTCTATGAGAGACCCATCTTTGTACTCAGAAAACCCTGGATGCCCTGATGACGGAACTTAGTGAATTAGATCCAGCAGCCCAACCATGCCCACCTGAGCGGGTAGTGTGTGCTTTTCAGGCAGTCAGCCTAGTTGGGGAAAAGAAAGCTTAACTTGTGTATTACATTTTTTTAAAAACTGTGAGTGTTCTACTAAAGCCAAGTTTGAACCGTGGTCCTTCGCTCGTCTCATTCAGTATAAGCATCTGGGCAAACACATTCCATGAGTAATAAACTGGTTGAAATATCTGTATACAATATTACACAAGCAACACCAGGCTTGGGCTGACTAATGCCAAATGTACGCTCTTCATAAACCTGGTGTAGTCTTATCAATGTTCATGTTGATTACCAACAGCTGGATGTTACTTACCTGGAGCAGAATTGGCTTGGCCTGTTCTAATATGTAAAACTCACTTGGCAAACAGCACTTAAACTAGAGCTCTTGTGGTGTAGTGTTAGTGACCCTAACTCTGGTTCAGAAGGCCTGTGTTCAAGTACCACCTCCTTCGGAGTTGTCTTCGAGCACTTTGAACAGGTTTCTAAAAATATCTAGATCTAGTTTAGATAAGAGACAAATTAATGCTGTTCCCATTAGATAATGGCCCAAGAACAAGGTTTGGGATTCTTATGGCACAATGCTGGTCTCCCTACCTCTGAACCTAAAGTCCTAGGTTCAAGTCTCACCCACTCCAAAGGTGTTTCATCAATGTTTGATCAGGTTGATTAAAAGTATCCATAAATAAGGTAAGAAATAAACATCTACAAGGACAAAGGAGCCACAAGTTTAAAGAAAAACAATTAAACTAAGTTACCTGAGCTTGCCTTCACTTCAAGTGTATCTGCACTACAGGTGAGGCATAAACAATTGCACTTTTAAACAGATACTTACATGGCTGTGTAAATCCAGGATCAGACTCACAGAATTCCCTACAGTGCAGAAGCAGGCCATTTGAGTCATATACCAACCCTCCAAACAGCATCCCAACCCACCCTCCCCTGCAGGTCCAATGGCTAATCCACTCAGCCTGCACGTCGCTGGACACTGCAGACAATTCACCTAACCTGCACATTTTTGAACTGTGGAGGAAACCACAGCACTCAGAAGTGACCCATGCAGACACAGGGAGAATGTGCAAACTCCACACAGACAGTTGCCTGAGGTTGGAATTGAACCTGGGTCCCCAGTACTGTGACTAACGGCTGTGCTACCCACATCAGGGCTTCACAACTTAATGGGAGTACAGTCACACCTTTGCTCCTCTTTGATATTGCATGCGGTGTAATTCTAGTTCAGATTCAAAGCTGATGCATCAAGTGGCCTGTGCACTTGGGAAATCTATCTTATCTTAATTTCAAGGGCTCAGAGATTACTGCCTCTTCAGGATTGAAACATTTATTCAAACATTTGGAAGCCAGCTTTGCATACAGATGTATTGATGAATGCAGAGTGCTTGGTGCTAAATACATTTCAAATTCCAAACAAACGGAAGGAAATATAAATGATACTATTCAACTCAGACCAGCTGTTCCAGTGCTACTACAGCATTTATAAAGATTAAATGTTCTTGTCTTATCTCTCTGTTACAAAAATAATATTGTGGAAATTATCAAACTATACCCTGTGTTAAGTAACGCACCATTTGGCTTCCAACAGTAATAACTTGCATTGCTACACTCTTCGTTCTCAGACTGATGGCGAGATGGTGGTGTTGTGGTAATGTCACTGGACTAGTAATTCAGAGGCTAAAGTTAATGCTCTGGGGACGGCAGCCAGTAGAATTTAAAATTTGACAATAAAACCTGGCACCTGAATCAAGTGTCAGTAATGAAAATTATGAGCCTACCACTGATTGTTTCAAAAACCCATCTGGTTCACTAACATTCTTTAGGGAATGAAATCCATCATCCCTACTTAGATCACACACATGACTCGAGAATCACAATGATGTGGTGACACTTAGTCGACCTCTAGAATGGTCTATCAAATCGTTGAGTTCAAGGGCAATGAAGGATGGGCAGTAAATGTTGCCCTTCTCAGTGCTATTCACATTCTATGAAAGAGTAAGGTAGCTGTGAATCAGATCACACTGATCTTGGGAGCCAAAATAAATCAAAAAGTGTGTGAAACTATGGCCTTTGGGAATTGTTTGGCTAATCCTTTGCCCCTTCCACTGTCTGGTCAGACTACCTGAAGTTGCTGGTGGTACGGTTCAGATGGATGGCATGTATCAACACTGGCAGAGATGTATTGCCATGAAGGAACAGGAATATGGATTGTGGGAAAGTTGTTCCGTCTTCATCGCAACCAAGAACATGGGCTTCCGTTGTGAGGTGCCCTCGGCTGAGTTGTCATGAACATCAAGTCCTCTAAAATCCGGCCTGACTCCATGAAATTTGGTGGGAGGACTCAGACATACCCATCCCTCAACACAGCTGGACAGATCAGGACAGCAAAGTGTGGTGTCGCAATCTGGATCAGCCCAGAAACAGCACTGGATGTCGGTTAGCACAGGAATGGGGCAGGGATCCTGGAACTGACCCAGGCTGCCATTTCATCCCTCCATGAAATCTCCCCGACTCCATGAAAGTGGATGTCTAGTATTACATCAGGATAACTCAGTTGTTTACATACACACTATGAGCAGGAGTAGATAGTTTGCCCCCTCGACTCTGATCCACCATTCAATATGACCATAGCTGATCTTTCTTGTGCTTCTAATTTTATATTTCTTTCCACCCCTGATAACCCACAGCCTCTGTCCAACAAGAATTCTCCACCTCTGTCTTTAAAATATTCAGTGACGTTTTTTTAAAAACCTTCTGAGACAAAGAATTCGAAAGGCACACATCTCTCTGAGTGAGAAAAAAAATCTCTTCATCACTGTCCTTAAAGAGTGACTTCCTATTTTAGAACAGTAGCTCTGCACTGACCCACACATCTAAGCTCCAGTGGAAACCTGACTGTATAACTTACCCTCATAAAACAATCTGCATCAGCAATAATCTAATAAATCACCTTAAAACTGCTTCCAATACATATAAGTCCTTCCCTAAATAAGGAGATCAAAACTGCACGTGACATTCAAGATGCATCTCACCTACGTTTAATTGAAGCATAATATTCTCAATTTATGTTCAGTTCTTGTAATAAATGATGGCAGCCCATCATTACCTTTCTTGGTTACTTTCTGTATTTGCATACTACCTTATGCGACTCAGGAACTTGGATAACTAGATCCCTCTCAGAATTCTGCTGTCATTCTTCATTTCAGGGACATTGTGCTTTTTTATTCTTCCTGCCAAAGTGAACAACTTCACACTTTCCCACATTATATTCGACCTGGCAGAATTTTGCTCACTCACTCTACCTATAATTGTCTGCAACTTCCACATGTTTTTTTCAAGCCATAAATTCTTACCTATCTTGGCGTCGCCTGTGAATGGGGCTACCATGCCTTCACTCATCTAAGTCATTGATGCAAATTGCCAAAGGTGATACCTGAGCAGAGACTCCTGTAAAATTTCACTCATCACGTTCTGCCAACCTGCTGTGTTCATCCAGCTCTACACCTTGTTATCTCAGGAACACTTATGCATTTATTTCTCTTTTCTGCCAGCCAATCTTCTATCCATGTTGATGTATTTTGGCTTACACAATGAGATCTTATTTTCTTCAATAACGTTTGACATGGCAGCTTCACAAATTTCTTCTGGAAATCTAAATCTAGTTGTCTATGGGCTCCACTCCAGTCACAGTGAGTTGCTTCTTCAAAGGACTTCACTGTATTGGCTAGACAAGATTTCCTTTTGACAAAACCATGCTGACACTTCATGATTACCTTAAGTATATTCAAGTATGTAGCTACAATCTCTATTGATCGATTCCAACACCTTCCATACGTCGAGCTAACTTGCTGATTGTTTCTGCTTTCCTCCCTTTTTGAATAAAGGGGGGTATTTGCAACCTGCCAGACCATTATAACTTTTAGTGAACCTAAGTAATTTTGGAAAATTAGCACCATACATCAACAACCTAACTATCAACTCTTTTAAGACCATACGATGAAGTCCATTTAGACCCAGAGACTTGGTAGCCCTTAGCTCCCATCAGTTTGTTGTGAACCAACTCTTGTAATTGTAATATCACCATGTTCTTTTTTTCCCTCCACCTTCAGATTTCCTATTACTGGAATTTTTTTGTCTCCTCTGTAGTGAAGACGGAGCAAAATCTTTGTTGACTACATCTACCATTTCTTTATTATCGACAATTAACTCCCCATTCTCACTCTCTCGACAACCAAAACAGCTAACATGGTGCCATGATTTAAGAAAGATGGTAAGGAAAAGTCAGGGAACTACAGACTGGTGAGTCTGACTCAGTGTTGGGTAAGTTGTTAGATAGGATACTGAGGGACATGATTTGCATGTATTTGGAAAGGCAAGGATTGATTAGGGATAGTCATTATGGCTTTGTTCATAGGAAATCGTGTCTCAATAACTTGATTGAGTTTTTGGAACAAGTGCCAAAGAAGATTGATGAAGGCAGAGCTGCGGACATTGTCTGTATGGACTTCAGTAAAGCGTTCAAGAAGGTTCTACATGATAGACTGGCTTGCAGGGTTAGGTCACATGGAATACAGGGAGAGTGAGCCATTTGGATACAAAGTTGGCTTGAAGGTAGCAGACAGAGGGTAGTGTTGGAGAGTTGTGTTTTGGACTGGAGCTCTATGACCAGCGATGTGCCACAAGGATCAGTGCTGGGTCCACTGCTTTTTGTCATCGAAAGAATGATTTGGATGTGAGCATAAGAGTTATGGCTAGTAAGTTTGCAGATGACACGACAATTGAAGGTATAATGAACAGCAAAGAAGAGTACAATGGGGCCTTGATCAGATGGGCAAATGGGCCAAGGAGTGGCAGATAGAGTTTAATTTAGATAAATATGAGGAGTAGCATTTTGCTAAGGCAAACCAGGGCAGGACTTATACACGTAACGGTAAGGTCCTGGGCAGTGTTGCCAAACAAAGAGACTTGGAGTGCAGGGTCATAGTCTTTTTAAAGTGGAATCACAGGTAGACAGGAGAGTGAAGAAGGTGTTGGGTACGCTTGCCTTTATTGGTCAGCGCATTGAGTATAGGAGATGGGAGGTCATTTGCAGCTGTACAGGACATTGGTTAGGTCACTTTTGGAATACTGCATGCAATTCTGGTCTCTCAGCGATCGTGATCACGTTGTGGAACTTGAAAAGGTTCAGAAAGGAGTTACAAGGATGTTGCCGGGGATGGAGGGTTTGAGCCGAATAGACTGGGGCATTTTTTCCCGGTGCGTTGGAGGCTGAGGGGTGATCTTATAAAAGTTTATAAAATCACGAGGGGCACGGATAAGGTAAATAGCTAAAGCATTTTCCCAGGGTGGGGAAGTCCAAAATGAGATGGCATAGGTTTAAGTTGAAAAGGAAAAAAATTAAAGGGGGTCTAAGGGGCAACATTTTTACACAGAGGGTGGCGTGTGCACAGTGTGAGCTGCCAGCAGAAGTGGTGGATGCTGGTACAATAACAACATTTCATGAATTGGTACCTGAGTAGGACGGGTTGAGAGGGACATGGTCCAAATGCTGGCAAATGGGATTAGATCAGATTGGGATGTCTGATTGGTGTAGACAAGTTGGATCGAAGGGTCTGTTCCCCTGCTGTATAACTCCATGACTCTATGATTCTATAAGAAACAACATTTCCTGGGGATGAATTGGAATCTATGTAAGTTGTGTGCAGAAAATGTTCATTTGTACAATCTATACAATGTTTTGTTTTAATTGTGCTTTGTTTTAATTTAATTATACATTTTTTCTGAAAGTGGTTTGAAATTTACATCTACAGTTAGCATTTCTTTCAGATTTCTGAAAATGTTACACTGGATTCATAATGTTAACTCTGTTTCTTGATCCACTGATTCTGCCCGACCAGCTGATAACACATGTTTGTTTCAGGTTTGCAGCTCCCGCAGTATTTTGCTTTTATTTAAGTGTTTCTTCCAGTTTTTGAGGAGATACACCAGATCTTAATTCATTTGCTGATTTGCTGATTAGAGTTTCTATAAATTGTGTTCAACCAGAGTTATTGAAAGAGGATAATAAGACACCGTTTTTTTTGGCCGGGAGAATGAGAGCCAACTGTCCCTAACCAATCACACAACCAGTGACAACTGATTCCCATCAGTATTAGCTGACTGGTCACAACCATTACCATCTGTAATCAAATAGGGGACGCCACAACTGCTTGTTAACTAAGATCAACTCCATTAAATTGATCTCTCATCCTGGTTGGCAACTTCTTCAGTCATTCTGGTCAAACTATTTATCCTTCTGGGCAAGGACAAGTCATCTGCCAACCACAAAACCAACTGAGGGTGGCACAGAAAGCAGTCTAGAAGAGGACAATGATGAAACAAAAGACTGGCAGCTGACAGATCACTGACACTGAAATCCCTGCATCGCTGCTCATCAATGTTGTTAATGCATGACACTGAAGCTGGTCAACTTTTTTTCTGATATGCTGGTTTGCTTGTCATTGTTCTGTCCTCAGCTCTACTGCCTACCTTTATCTGAATTGTTGTTTATCTTAAATCATTTGTGAAGTTGACTCCACAGAGACAAACAACTAAAAAACATTGACCAGCTTTAGTGTTGTATAATAGCACATTGCAGTACAAGTGGAATGAGCAAAGGCCAGAAGACAAGTGTGTAAATTTCAATTCAAAATTCAGACTGTATTGCATTGCAATCAGCACTTCAGCAAGATTCCCTGAGTCAATTATAGCCTTCTAAAGTACCGTCTGCCATCTATCATCTTCAGGTAAGTAGATTCAAAAGGAAAGGTCTGCAAGAAAAAAACATTTCACAATATTACTTTAAACATATATACATACAAAATTTGCAGAACTATGGGACAAGAATGTGGGACCAATTTTAATTTAATACCTGCTTCATAGAACTGGTATTGGATTAACAGGCTGAATATATGCCGCATGATTCACAACTTGATAATAGTAATCATATTAAAGACATCAAGTAATGTAACAGCATTGTGATTAAAGTTTTGCATGCTATTTCTCTTACCCCAAATGACTGCAAACTAGTTGTTTCATAAAGACAGCATGCCTTTGGTAGATTCTGATCTAAAGAATGTTTATACTTAATCATTTTACCATATTTACAAGTGCAATTCACTAACTTTGAAAGCACATGGGGCTCATTCTAGTAAATTAATATCTGGAGAGGTTCAGAGTCTGTGTACGGATATATCTTATCACATGCTCAGGGTCACTTCTTTGACTTAAAGACCAACACTACATTGCTCAAAGCCAGAGAAATTCTGTCAATACTTATGAGACCCTCGGGATAAGCTGAACAAAATTGGATTAAGGCTTTCAATTATTTTCGGCTGCCTTCAAAACTCCAAATAATTTCCACCGTGGGACATTGACTGGAGATGTCAGGCATTAACAGCCTTTGAATTATTGCCTTCCCACATCACTGACAGAATAATGTACTTCACTGAAGTGAAATGCCAAGCAACGATGAAAACTGGTTGTTATCCTCTTGAGCAACTTATTTTTCTGGGTGTTTCAGCCCCAGGGTTACCAGTGTTATTTAATTCAAGCTTCAGGTTACGTTAATTATTTTACAAGAGAGAATATTTTTAATAACATTGCAGACAAACATGGTGAATTATTCTAATGCCCTAATTAGGAGAGCAAGTTACCCAATTAGCTGCCATTCTCATGGCGATAATTACATGCATAACTCAGAATGTTAGGGATTATGCTTTTATGCTCATTTGAGCTGCTGGTTATGCAGTGTTGTGCAGTCCTGATGAGGCTAGAATCACTGAGGCACCATGTAAAGTTTTGTTTCTGCTCAAAGGTTATTAAGAAAATCTAACCACAGTTCTGCGATTTAAGATGATGGGGTGGCATGATGGCTCAGTAGTTAGCACTGCAGCCTCACACTGCCAGGGACCTGGGTTCAATTCCACCCTTGGGCGACTGTCCGTGTGGAGTTTGTACATTCTCCCAGTGTCTGCGTGGGTTTCCTCTGGGAGCTCTGGTTTCCTCCCACAATCTAAAGATGTGCAGGCTAGGTGGATTGGCCATGCTAATTTGCCCATAGTGTCCAGAGATGTGTAGATTAGGTGGGTTATAGGGGGATGGGTCTGGGTGGGCTGCTCAATGGTCAGCGTGGACTTGTTGGGCCAAACGACCTGTTTCCATACTATAGGGATTCTGTGAAGCAGCTGAATTGAGTACACTTTCCAGAAGCTCCACAAACTAAGGAAGTCTTGGGTTCAATCCCGTCTATGAGGAAGAAGGATCCATTCTGTCAGCATCTGTGATGAAAAAAACAGAGTTAACATTTCAGGTCCAGTATTCCTCAGAATTGTTCTCAGGAAGGGTCACCACACCTGAAATGTTAACTCTATTTTTTTCTTCGCAGATGCTGACAGACCTGCTGACCTTTTCCAGCAACTTTGCTTTTGTTCCTGATTTACAGCATCCGCAGTTCTTTCAGTTTTTATTAAGGAACCATTCTGTGCTTGAAATCCTTTAATTCCATGTCTCATATCTGTAAGCTGCTCTGGTCCACTTGCATATTTTGGTTATGTTTTCTCAGTAGACTGAAAATTTAAATCTAGCACTATATACAATGACTTTTCACACACAGAATAACGCGTGATACATTTTCTTTTACAAGACAAACTTTCACGTCTTTTTTATCACTAATCTTGACCTCCATAGGACTGCCCCACCCCAATATTTGGATAAACACATGGACCAGCTTCCAAACTTTAGTCTGTATGGCTGTTCAACAATTCCACTATTTTATTCAATAAAGCATCTGAAATTTCCAAAATAACCAAGCCCTCTGTCTGATTTCTGGTGGGTGCTTGAAAACTCAATCATTGTCAAGACCAACAGTAAAGATCTTTAGGATTAAGTCCTGGAACCACAAAGTGTGCAGTAAATAAAGATTAACACTTTTATCACAATCAACAGAGCTCGACTATAAGTTTAGGATGGCAAACCTTGGTTCCCTAGCACTTGTTCTTTTCCAGTCTGCAAGAGTTACTTGGTTCTAAAATAATGCCTGCATAATGTATACATGCTTCTGCAGTGCATCGCACCATGTGCCATTATGCTGGGGCATTAATGCGAACCTATAGACCAGCTTCCACAATGGTATGGAATAAGGCCGATTTAACTTGACTTGATGCCAGGACTTTGATTCTCAAAATCGACGTTCCAGTCAATCTCTTCTTGAAACCACACATGGCTGAGACTGTGCTCATTAAGGAGGAGATCAAATTGGTCACGAATTGATTTTGACTGACTCTTGTGACAGTTGTAGGAATCTTTGGTGTAGCATGCACTGAAGAACTTGGTATTATTTTTAAGGACTGCCACCAACCACCAGCTTTCAGTCATAGGTACAATGATACATATACTCCTTGGAGAGTTATATGTCAGTGTTAGTGGACATAGTGACACAGAGCAGGACAAGTTACGGGAAGAATGAGAAGCAGAAGAGTTGTTATCAAGAAGCCAAATTTAACCAGCTCTTCTTTGTGAAGTTCAATGGAGAGACAACGGTACAAATGGTAATGCCACTTGACTGATAATCCAGGCAAATGCTCTGGGACGTTAGCTTCAGTCCCATCATGGCAGATGGTAAAATTGGCACTCAGTAAATTTTTTGAAAAGCTAGTTTAATGCCATTCTTCTAATCATTATTGTAAGAAAACCCATATGATTCGGTAAGGGAAGAAAATTAGCTATCTGGGCCTGCTCCACATGTGACTGCAGATCTACAGAAATGTGGATGACTCTTAACTGTTCTTTAAAATGGCCTAGTTTGCCAGCAATTAGGAATAGTGGTGAGGGCAGTGACACCCACACTGCATGTAAGACGAAGTAATCATGCGTAAGATACCCGCGCAGCATGAAGAATTTTTTTTTAAACTGACATTTCCAGCCTGCTACAGTCACAACTCCAACCATGACGGCAGAGTGAGGACATCGTTGCTGGTGGGTGTGAAGGTAACAGTGGCCATGAACTTGGATGCATCTGGCTGCTTCCAGGTTGGAGCCGGAGAAATTTGCAACATCGCAGAGTTTCTCATCCCCGTTGCATACGGACGTTCTGCATCAAAGAAGAGAAGTGGGTGGGACTTGCACTCAGCTCTGCAAGGACTATAGGCTTTTCCATTGTGTGAGGTGCTGTTGGCTACAAACACATTGTTCCTCGACTGCAGCAAGTCAACTCTGAAGATGTACCATAACCAAGAGGAATTCCACACTCTAAACATTCAGCTTGCGTGCAAATGTACACATCATTGCACCCAGGTTGGTACCCAGGATCCTGGCTGCAGTCATGGCATCTTCATTATCTGACAGGTTGTTGTGCCATCTGGACTTCAGCTACAAATCTTAACGAAAGGGTGGCTATTGAGCAATCCCTTACTAAAATGGCCTACGAATCTGGTGTGGCATATAAATGTCGGCAGTATGGAAACAAGGAAGAAATGCCAAGTACTGAAGGAGTCCATTAAGTGACTGTTCCACAGTCTGGACCAATCCGGAGGAGGCTTGCATTATTCAGCATATGCTAAGATTCATAATGGTCTGCTACAAGCTGCACAACCTCAGAGTTACGAGCGCACATGCCTTGCCACCAACGTTGTTAATATAAAGTAATTATCTGTACATTTAATAACCACTGCACCTTTTCTTGGCAGGTTATCTTTACTTCCACATAAACAGAGCAATAAAACCTTTACTTTGTACGACAGCATTCACTTAACAGCTTTTAATGTGCCGCCAGATATGCACAACTGACTAAGCAGCAGGAGAAGGAAATTAACACAGCCTCTTTCTGCCTTGTCTATCCAGAATCGCTTCGTCAAATTGCAGTAACCGCAAAGCCAGTTCCCCATTCTACAATAGTCCCACACTTTATCACCCTCTTATTATCACAGAGTCCACTTGACCACAATGTAAAGCTAAAAACCCATGACGAAATAAACATTACAATCCAAACTTATAAACTGAGTAATGTCATGTTGCGTTCACAATCATCCATGTACAATCTTTCATAGCCCATCTTCCGTGAATCCTTGGTTTTCCTATAGCTTCCATATTAATGGTCCAGTGGTTACAGCTTGGCTGATGCATGGCTGTTAACTTCAACGAATTGGCTTCCTTCCACCATGATTTTTAACACTTTCTCCAGCCAGAATGAACCCCAACCTTTTGAGTATTGCTGTCTAAGTTAATACAGCCCAGCTTTAAGTTGTGTGATGCTCGCATGAACCTGCGTCTCCTGCTGAAGCAGGCAGTCACTCAAAGACACTGAACACGTATAGCGTGTAATTTAGCATGCAGCATTAAGTTGGCATGCTGTCTATGTTGAAAGCAATGGGCTGATCATGCATTGTCACCCCCATTCAGTGTAATTTGCTCCCTCTTGCGCAAGAACATCAGTACAGAAAAGAAGGGCTGAATCAGAGCTGCAACACAGGTCAGCAGCATGTTCAAGCCCATATTGGATGGCCACTTGGGTGATGAACTGGAGGGTAAATTGAAACTGTAACTATATTACAGAACATCAGTGCCTTCAAGAAAGGACAGGGGAGCAAATCAATTTTGATTTGATAAAGATATCTGGTCAGAAAAATGTTCTTGAGATGCTTCATCTGTGGGTAGATATCTTCCCACTGCTTGGCATTTCTGAAAGCATTAACAGCTGAGAATGCCACGTAGAGAACAGGATGTATGAATGCAGACGGCAGTGTCAATGTGAAGTGCAATGCTGCACTCTTCCAGGCTCAGCTCAACATTGTTAATATACTGCCTCAGCATAAATACACACTAGTGAAGGTTACTGGCTGAACTCTGAATTCATGAAGTTACTAGAAAGGAAACTTTGACACTTCTCATGCTATTAATTCTCTGTTCATTGGTTCATTCATATAAAATGTTCCAATAGCTAAAACATAAAGAAACACTTGCATTTATATAGCGACTTGCACAACCACCAGATATCTCAAAGCAATTTACAGCAAATTAAGACTGGTCACTTTTGAAGCATAGGCATCGTTGTAATAGAGGTAATGCAGCAGCGAACATGCAAGGTTCCACAAAATCCGTTCTGACATATGAGCAGGTAATCTGTTTTTGCATTTGCCAAAAGATAAACGTTGGCCAAGCTCCCTGTAGTTCTTCAAATACTGCCGTGGGATTTTTAACACCCACCTGAAAGTTTAGGAAAGACCTTGCTCTAACATCGTTTCTGAAACAGTGTTACAACACAATGATAGACAGCCAAAATCAAATCAGAGCCCCCAACCCTGTACTTACAACACTGTAAAATTAAAACAATGACTCACAAAATTGATCTCAATGGTTCTTAACCAGATTTTATAAATAATCTATACCAGACACCAAGTTTATGGCTTAGAAAAATAATTAACTATTTATTTTAATGCAGTAGCTTTAACAGAGCAAAGATAAAACAGTAAGTTAATCTAATTAATGTCAATGATTCAACCCAACCTTCTTTGATTCTAGCACCCATTCACACATAGATAGACAGATGAACACAGATAAGGGATAAATTAAAAGAAAAAATAAAGCAGGTGTAACAGGTCAGTTCACCGAAGCAGCTTACATGATGCCTAGTATGACAGGCACATGGGATAGTATTTTGCTGACTTCTGAAGACACTGATCAATGCAAAACGTCTGCTAGGCTCTGAGGAATATTCATTTAATTCTATAATTGAGATTCTACAAACGTTCAATATGTTGCAAATAGGAAAAAAAAGCAGGGAGCAATCAAACCTCCATTCTGTAGCTTTGTCAGCTATAACCCTTCTAACCAAAAAAAAACACAGTTCTTACTTTGGTTCTTTTTTTTTCTTTCAAAACCGTCTTTGTTAGGCTGGTTGGCACTGGCTTCCCTGTGATGCTTCTATTAAAATCTGTTTTGGACCAGACCAAACCCCCTCAAAATATATGAAGAAGATAGCCTAGACCCCAACTTTTTCTAATTGTTTAGAGGCAAGTGTAAGGTGTTGAGTTGTGTTCTGGATGTAATTCGATTGGTCAAACTACCAGGCTGGGAGCAAAGCAAACTTTATTCTCACAATATAGTTAAAATGCAAACAAAAGAAAGAAGAATTGAAACAACTCTATTGGAAAACTTAACAGAACTTAACTAATAGCTTAACTACTAAACAGCAACTGTTCCACTATAGTGGAACACACCCTTGGCAAAGGCAAATTCAGTAAAATAGACTGCTTCACATGCAATTCTAGCAGCAAGAAGAGAACTCCAGCTTTTAGCTGTAACAGAGAGAGGAATAACAACTTCTACAAGCAGCTTCAAGACCCCAGGAACTACTGAAAGCTAAAGCTAAAAATCCTTCAGGACCTTCTGTCTTCTTTTAAAGTTGGAATGATAGAAATAAAGTTGGTTGGGCTCAGAGCAGAGATTGACTCAAAGTTTACAACCCTTGCTTTCAAAAGAAACGTGACAGAACAAATTCATCTTAAAGGCACATCACATAACACATCTGAACATCTGCTAACACTTTGGAGCTGAAGTGCCTACAGTGTTCTTTCAGCAAGAATCAACCTGCAATAAGCTTCCAAACAGGTCTTGTCGACAAATATCAGTTTGTTTGTTCTCTCTCTTTCTTAGAATAAATTGCTGTTTACAATCCAAAGGTTATCATCAACTCTCAGCTCACCGATTCAACCATAAAATATTAAAAAAAAGCAAGCATTCTAACAGGACACGACCTCCAGCAGTGTCACATTGCCTCAGGACTACATCAGAAGATTAGCCTTGATTTGGAGGCTCAATTCCTGGAGAAGGATTTTAACCTGGGATTATGACCCAGAGTGGGAGTTGCTTCAAACTGAGCCATAGCTGACAAATGAGAGAATGATAGGCATCAGAAAATTCCCAGTTAATCATAGAATCTCTGCAGTGTGGAAACAGGCCCTTTGGCCCATCAAGTCCACACCAACCCTCAGAGCGTTCCATCCAGACCCATCCCCCCTATTCTACACAACACTGAACACTACGGGCAATTTAGCATGGCCAGTCCACCTATCCTGCACTTCTTAGGACTGTGGGAGGAAACCGGAGAAAACCCACGCAGACACGAGGAGAATGTGCAAACTCCACACAGACAGTCATCTGAGGGTGGTCCCTGGCGCTGTGAGGAAGCAGTGCTAACCACTGAGCCACCATGCCACCCCAAAGTTAAGTTCCTTTAAAGCAATTGGAACTGTATGCCCACACCATTGAACACTCTTTATTGTGTTAAAAAGGAAGCACTTTTCCAGACTCAGTGACTGAAAGCATATCCCTCTTTTTGATGCCAGCAGCTTTTCCTAATTTAAGCGGCAGACTCCATCGGGACAGTGTCTCATCAACTAAGACGCAGCTGTGGTCACATTAATTCTAGAGACTGTTATTTGACTTGCACATGGGGATTCTTCTTTACAAATCTTCATGCCTAGCCAAGGCAGCCAATGGGATAGTCAAGAGACTGAAAGACTGCAGCCCTTCGCACAAGTAGATTTGTCCCAGCTGCAAGCCATAAAAAAAAAGAAAAAAATCAACCGCTGTGATTCCAGGCAAATTTCATTGATTTTAATCAGCAGGATTCTGAATAAGATTTACTCGCATCGTCAGAAGAGTTTTCAAAGTCATGAGCCATCAGGAATCCTGCCTAGCAGCTGCTCATCTGTCATTACGGTCTCCCAGGATTATCTGATTCACATTAAAGACGCATGCACAGTAACAGGAATTCGAATGTGGCATCGCTGTGACAAAGAAAAAGAAGCAGCTCTCAGATGGACAAACAACCCATTCTCAGTGTCATCAGGTGTCTTTGCTGGGACCTCACCAGTTTCAGAGAATATGCCAGCAATCCTTCTGCAATTTTGGTCAACTGATGTTTAAAATTTATACCACAGGAGGAGACCATTTGGCCCTTTGTGTTTGTGATGGATCTTTGAAGGAACAATTAATCGAGTTTTGGTCCCCTGTCTTTCTCACTATAACCATGCACCTTCTTCTATTTTATACAGTAATTCAATTCTGTCTTGAATGCCTTGATTAAAATTGCCTACACCACACTTTCAAACAGTGTAAACCATAGCCCAACCGCCTGCCACTTGAAAAAGTGTCTCTGGTCTCCAATGCTTCCTCTGTCAACAGTCTTAATGGTGCTGTCATCTTGTTCCATCCTTCAATCAATGGCAATACACTGCTCCCTAACTACTCTGTACTGATACCTCCTGATTTTGAATAACTCTTTCAAATCCCTTCTAAACCTTCAAGGAAAACAGTCCCACGTTTCTCAAAACATTTATGTAACTGAGGTTTCCCATTCCTGGAGCCATTCAATCTTTTGCGCACCATCTGCAATACATTCATGTCTTTCCACAGGTGTGCTGCCACAAACTGGGCACAATACTCCAGCAGAGGCTGAACTACTGTTCTGTACAAACAGTGATGACACCAGCCAATGGTAAAGTAATGAGATCTCTCAAAACAAAATCCAGAGAATTTCTACAGTATTCGCTGTGGCATATTGGTAGCACTTGTGTCACTGAAAGTTTAATGGTTGTGGGCTCAACGTCCTAGTCCAATGGCTTGAACCTAAAATCTAGGCCAACATTCCAATGCAAAGCGAAGACAGTATACCCCTCTTGCTTGTTCTGTCTTTCAATGCAATGTCAAATTGGCCAGTAACTAAGCAGCATCAGTAAAACCGATTAGCACATTGCTGCTTGTGGGAGCTTGCATTATGAAAACTAGCTGCCATTTTCCCAAAATTCCAAAAGTGATTGTAATTCTTCTTTGAAGAAGAAAAGTCATAATGGACTGGAAAAGGTAAATTTGTTCCCTTCTCCGTGGATGATGTCAGGCAGGCTGAGTTTCTCCAGCACTTTCTGTGTTTGTTTCGGATTTTCAGCACCCATAGTATTTTGCTTTTGTTCAAGTGATTGGGCTTCACTGGCTTTAGAATGCCATGAGGATGTTCTCTAAATGCAAGTTCTTTTCTTCAACATTTTCATGTCAATTCATCAATGACCCAGTTCTTTTCATCTAATGTTTACATTTAATGTTTACGAGATTCAAGTATAAATGTAATGACAACTGCAACTAAGCCTCTCCCTTGGAAAAAAATAAAAGGAGTTGAGCTCACTGCACCAAAGGTCACAGTCTTCCTTAATAATTTATAACTGGGCACCTTCAGCATATGTCTCAAAAATTTCTGTTTTTATTGCTCACGGAGGTCATAGTTGCCTTTATTGTTTTGTTAAAATGTTATTATTCATTCTCCAGACAGGGCATCAGTTGCTTCACCAGCACTTATTGATCATCCCAAATTGTCTTTGAGAAGGTGATGGTGAGCAGCTTTCTTGACTGGCTGCAGTTCTTGTGGTTTGGGTATACCCACAGGGCAGTTAGGGAGGACATTTTCGCTGTTCCTGGGATGAATACTTCTCTTATGCATTACAGACAGCATTGAACACGATGCCCTGGCAATTTTGTCATGGCTCATTTGAGGAAGGCACAGAGATGGTAGACTGGAAGTTTGATGATCTAGTCATCTTCAACATTTGTGTTTTTTATTAATTGCTTCCTTTGTCTTTCCCCACTTTTGCTTTCTGCAAACGAACACACTGTTAAAAAAATTAGCAATGTATTTACATCATACAATGGAATACTAACAGGCAGCTTTGGGGATTCAGGCTTGAGATCATTCTATTTGCTCAACAAGTCCAGTCAATGGTCAAATAGCTGTGTGATTAGATCATTTGCTCAAACGGCCTGGAAATATCTAGTGCATTGCAACTGTATCATCGTCATTTAAATGTTCACAACACAACCCAGTCAAGACTTGTCAATAATCAAAACCTAGTTATTTTTCAATGGTTAGAAATCCAATTAGGTGTAATTAAACAGCACTTCAGAATTTTACATTATTAAGTGAAAGCCTTTGAGTTACACTACTCAGCCTCATCAGAAATACTACAAGTCAATGAGTCAAATAAATCACAATGGACTGAAACATTTTTGAAGGCCATTTTTATCGAGCTAATCCTTCATAAAACTATTTAGATAGGAGAAAAATCAACTTAAATTAGCTTTTGTGTTATTTTCTTGGCCACATTTTATCTGAAAATCAAAACTGCTTCAGCTAGACAGCACAGTAAAATTTGATTTCCTATAAAGTAGCTTTTCGTACACTTCATGCAATCAGCTTTACTCCTCTTTGCTGTCACTTGTCTGCTTTGTCATTATGTGGTATTGAATCCTTCGGCCTCTTTTAGTAACAGGCCCCCTAAAAACGTTACCCCGTCCAATCGCACACAAACTCCTGATCATCTATTCCCTTAATATGTGATGTTTTGAATGATGTCTTCTCTCCCAAGAACTCAAGCTTTAAAAAAAAGACTGTTTAAATTCAATAAACACCTTTCCATTCCCCGTCCCTGTACTATCCTCCAATGCTATACTAGTCTTCATGGCCCACACTGATCATGCTATTCTTGAGACATAGAGTTTTTTTTTGCATTTGTTCCCTACTTCATCACCACCCTTAACCTTTGTCCCATCAGCTACCTTAGCTCTGCTGTTTTGATGACTGACCTCCTTCCCTAAATTTCTTCATCTCCTCTCATCCTTGAGATCCTCTTTAAAACCCATTTCTTTGAATGCACTTTTGGTTGAACTTCCTGATCTCATTTTCTTAACCACAAAGTCTTTACTTGATAACTCTGTGAAACACCTCAACATGTCTTTCTACGTTTTAGGCATAAATATATTGTTTTTAATATCTTGCATAAATTGTGCATTTCAGCCAATCTCATAGCAACATAAATTCAGGTTACACTTCATTGTTACCCTGATCACACTTTGTTCTACCTTATTGCATTGCACTTGAATGTAGTAATGTACTCGATTATTTGGTATTTTAGATTATCCACCAGTTCTTTGCTCCCTAATTATAGTGGACATTCCTGTCTAAGAACAAATACATTTAATCATAATATAGTTATACAGCATGGAAACAGATCCTTGGTCCAGCGGTCCATGCCGACCATGTTCCCAAATTAAACTAGTCCCACCTGCCTGCATTAGGCCCATATCCCTCCAAACCTTTCCAATTCACGCACTTACCCTATTGTCTTTTAAATGTTGTAACTCTACCTGTACCCACCACTTCTTCTGGCAGTTCATTCCACCCACTAACCATTCTCTGCGTAAAATAGTTGTCTCTTAGGTCCTTTTTAAATCTTTCTCCTCTCACCTTAAAAATATGCCCACTAGTTTTGAACTCTCCCACCTCAGGGAAAAGACCTTTGCGATTCACCTTATCTATGCCTCTCAAAATTTTATAAACTTTTATAAGGTCATCCCTCAACCCCTTATGGTCCAGTGAAAAACAGCACAGGGGTTTCTATTGACTGAGTCATCCCAAAAGTTAAAGATTTTGAAAAGTATACAGAATTGTCCAATTTATCTTTCTTTTAGACCAAGATTAATAGAAAGCACAGATTATATTTCCGTACTTAAGAAGAATTACTGTTCATTACAAATAAACGGACTCTAGACACAGGCAAACAGTTACGAACTGTCAATATATAGTTCTAATAATTAAAACTCTAAACCCCGATAAACCTGCACTTGCATACACATGAAAGACATGGGTAATACAGGCACTGGGCAAAACTAGCAAAGCAGTTCAGTAGCTCCAGATGATTTTTATGCTGGTAAGAATATTGCTTCACAACCTTCCTTTTCCAGATGCTTTAACTTGTTTGCAGGAGACACTAGGTGACTAATTTCACATTTATAAAATGTCTCTGACTTACCACTTAAAAGTCACAGCTTAAAGCATTCGCTGAAGGAAAAATAAACTTGTTTTCTTCACGATTCGAATATTTCTTACTGCAGAGAGCAGAAAAAACTCCTGAGCCTGTGGAGATTTGATGGCCTCTCCCTGTCTTGTTCACAGCCCCAAGCTGTTTAGCTACCTGAGTATCAATCACATAGTTGCTGACAGGTAGAATGACCTTGTCATCAATAACTGATGACTTGTCTACAAGCCAATCAGCTACTTGTTGTCCGCTGAATCTCCATTTGGACACACTCCCCGGTTCCGGCACATCTGCACACTCTCTATTATCACCTGACACAGCAGTAGTGTAAACAACACCCACAATTAGTGTAAGTTACTTGCATTCAAAAACTACTTTAATCCATCAACAACCTGTGGTTTTTGAAAGCTCTTTCCCCATTTCAGCCCACAGCCTAAAACACTGAAAAAATGGTCTTTCCAACACGCTCACTATATTTACAAATACTTTCAGAAAGTCATACAATGGAAGTTTGAAAAAATGAAATAAATGGCTCACAAATGACTGAGGAGAGAGGGCAAACCTCGCAGATGTGAATTATAATCATGCTCTGTTTGTGCCTGTGTCCGGACTAATTATGCACAGAGTCGTGGCTTGGAGTCTAAATATTCTAAACAACCTCACACACTTTTTTTTGCAGAAAAATATTGTGCTTAGAACATGTGAAGATGTGATGTAAATAAAATATTTTTTGTGATGGTTCTACCAAATAAACAAACCTCGCAAAGGCGGAACTCAACAAGAAAGTGAAGTCACAAAGTGCCAATGATCTCATTTCTCTTATTGGCTAGTTACGAATCGGCTATCACATTTCTTGCATTAAAACCTGCACCGAAAACAGACAGAGACAGAGTCATACACCATGGAAACAGACCCTCGTCCGTGCCAACCAGGTTTCCCCAAACTAAATAAGCCCCATTTGCTTGCATTTGTCCCATATCTATCTAAACCTTTCCCATTCATGTACCTGTCCAATGTCTTTTATATGTTGTAACTATACCTGTAACTACCACTTCCTCTGGCAGGTCATTCCACATACGAACCACACTCTATGTGCGAAAGGTCCTTTTTTAAATTTTTCATCTCTTATCTAAAACTATGCCCTCTCGTTTTGAACTCCACTACCCTAGGGAAAAGACCTTTGACATTCATCTTATCTATGCCCCTTATGATTTTATAAATTCCAACCCCTCAATCTCCTATACTCAAGAGAAAATAGTGCCAGCCTATCCTTATAACTCCAGTCCCAATAACATCTTTGTAAATCTTTTTTGCTCCCTTTCCAATTTAATAATACGCTTCCTATAGCAGGGAGACCAGAATTCAACGCAGTATTCCAAAAGCGGCCTCATCAATTTCCTGTACAGCTGTAACATGGCGTGCCAACTCCTATACTCAATAGTATGACCAATGGAGGCAAGTGTGCCAAACACCTTCTTCACCACCCTGTCTACCTGTGGCACAATTTTTGGGGAATTATGTACCTGAGCTCCTCGGTCTCTATGTTCGACAATACACCCCAGGGCCCTACCATTTACTCTAAGTCCTGCCTTTGTTTGTCTTACAGAAATGCAACGCCTCATATTGATCCAACTTAAACTCTTATCATTAAATTTTCTCTATTATTCATAGAAACTGGCTGTACACAAATTAACTGCTGCATTTCTTATATTATGGCAGTAACTACACTTGCACTCCATTGACTGTAAAGCACTTTCTGATGTCGTGAAAGGTGTTGAGCAAATGTAATTATTTTTCTCATTATAACATTGACATCATTTTAATCATAATTAATTAGCTGTAAAGCACTGCACAAGAAGATGAGAATAGGAACAGGGTCTTGGATATGTTCTGCCAATATGTGAGATCACTTTTAACCTGCAACCCATGTGCAAATGTTTGCCTTTGCCCCATATCTTTTAATAAGTTTGGATAACAATCTCAGATATAAAATGTGGAATTGAAGTCTTGCTTTTGCTGTGGTCTTGTTCAAACCTGTGCGGATGCAAGTTATCAGGTGAAATGGTTATGTTTGTGGATTTAGAAACGCAACACCACTGGCACTCTAATAAATTACAGACCTAAAGTAAATTCCTAGCACATGACGGTACAGGTGAAAAAACACGACAGGCTCCAGAGTTGCTCAGATATGTTAGCTGAACATCTGGGAGATGATGGGAGGAAAAAAGTCACTGTAGAAAGAGATTAGAAAGTTTGGGTGTGAAATGATTCCACAGAGGTTGGTATCCCATCACTAAGTCACCCTTCATTTGTACATGGAGACTCTTTGACACCGACTCAGCTTCCTCAGAGCCAACAGAACCTCTGACACTCCCGTTGCTATCTGTCAGCCAGGGCTCCCTGATTGGACCGGATTAACAGCCTCAATCAGGGAACTCATGCTCTACGTGGTGCATCTGGTTGACCTAATTACAAATCACTACAGTGTTTATATGAGTGTGCTTCCTGGGGTGGAGGGGTATAGCAGACACAATCATGGCCAACATCTTACTTATGTGAAAGGATTCAAAAAATCCATACAGTGTGGAAGCAGGCCATTCGAGGTCACACTGACCCACTGAAAAACATCCCAACCAGAACCCCCCCCCCACCCTACATTTCCCATGACTAATCCACCTACCTTGCACATCCCTGGACACTATGGGCAATTTCACATGGCCAATGTGGGCCAAAGATCCCATTCCTGCGCTGTACATTTCTAATCCACCTAACCTACACACCTTTGGACTGTGGGAGGAAACCAGAGCACCCAGAGGAAACCCACACAGACACAGGGAGAATGTGCAAACTCCACACAGGCAGTCACCTGAGGGTGGAATCAAACCCCAGTCCCTGGCGCACTGAGGCAGCAGTGCTAACCACTGAGCCACCGCGCCGTCTGGAGTAACAGGAGTATGCCTGTCAATGTAGATTCACTGGTTTTCGACGTTCCCACTGTTTGCTGATCTACAATCAAATGCATATAAGGGAAATCTAATAGCGTGACAAATTCAGAGAAATATTCAGAGACACAAAGATAAGTGGTTAATGGAAGTTTTGCTGAACTAGATCGAGATTATAAATGTTTTTCCTCAGAGATCTGTGTGCAGGCCACTGTTATTAAGTATTACATGCTAAAATCACTGAGCAGATCACAGCATTCTATTTTCATAGCTCATGTTGGTACTTGTCTGTGACATAACTCATTATAAACCTGTCAACATTTAACTGCAGTACCTGAAACATCATGAAAAGCTTTTCTAATATTAATGTCATGTAACGTTAGCTGCTTAAACACCTGATTCTACATAATATATTAAGAATGAACAGTGGGAAAAGACTGTTTTGAATCTACTTGTAGTTTCAGCCTTTGGCTACCGATTGTCAGTGCTGAAGCAGCTTTAAGATTTTCAGTCCTTATCCTTTCAATCAACAGCCATAGTCACAGACGAGATATGTAGTTAAAGTCTATGTATAACTGAGCAAAATATATCACTTCTGTACAGCTGTCCAATGCTTTCTCCCAACACATAAGCAGCACTTTTTGCAATCCTCTTAGTCAGTCAGTGATCTTCAAACAAATTGCTATACAATTAACCGCCTAGCCCAAAAATTCCCCTCCAAGCCAATCACTATCTTGACTTGAAACTATATTGCCAGTCCTTCACTGTCATTGCCTCAAAATCCTGGAACTCCCTCCTTATTAACACTCTGGGTGTACCTACACAACATTGACTGCAGTGGTCAAGAGGGCAGTTCACTATCATCCTGTCAAAGGGCAATTAAGGATGAGCAACACAACACCCATCTCCCAAGAATGGATTTAAAAAGTCAAAATTACACTGCTCCTCAAAACGAAAATGAACACCACAGTCAGTCCATCGCGGTTTTCACCACTCAGCTGTCCAATAGTTATACCAGTATGAATTCTTAAGGTTACATAAGGAACATTACTGGGTGCAGACAACTGGTCACTTCTATTTATCTGAGGCTTGTGTGTTTCATCCAACAGTGAAATGAAATTTAACACTTGGCTCAGAGTCAGCGGGCTGACATCAGCGCGTAATGACAAAATCAAGGTCTGCCCTAATACAGTACAGGGGGAATGGTGCATTTCCAACGATACCTGTTCTATGGATGAAATTTCAAGCAAGACCCCAACTATCCTCTCAGTTGAATGTAACAGCACTCAGGGCATTCCTTTAAAAATCAGCCCGGAAGTTATCCTCCATGTCCTGGCCATTATTTCACCCCCTTTCTACATTGTAAAAACAGATTATTTGGTCATTAAAACATTGCTTTTTTTTTACAGGAACATTTTGTTAGGTACAAAATGGCTACCTTGGTCCTACACTGTCTCAGTGAGTACACAATCTACTGGTTGTAATGCGGTGCCTAGCTATTTTACTGACTCCAAATCAGCCTCATTTAGCATGATATTTGTTTCATTCTTGTTGAGGAACCTGAATAATTAGGCAGTGTCCGAAACCAAATCTATCGATGTAGTGTTGCTCTTCATAATGTGATCATAGACAAGATCATAGGATCCCTACAGTGTGAAAACAGGCCCTTCGAACCAACAGGTCCACACCAACCCTCACAGCATCCCACCCAGACCCATCTCACTATAACCCACCTAATCTACACATCCCTCAGCGCTATGGGCAATTTAGCACGGCCAATCCACCTAACCTGCACATTTCTTTTTGGACTGTGGGAGGAAACCGGAGCACCCAGAGGAAACCAATGCAGACACGGGGAGAATGTGCAAACTCCACACAGACAGTCGCCCGAGGGTGGAATCAAACCTGGGTTCCTGCTGCTGTGAGGCAGCAGTGCGAACCACTGAGCCACTGTGCTGCCCAAAAACAGAATTGAATGCATCCCAGACGGGACATGAACCCGCAATCTCTGCCTTAGGAGGGCAGTGCCTTATCCATTAGGCATCCATGTGCCCCTCCAAATCCTATTCACTTAGAGTCAATTTGTTCATCAGTTTAGATTTGTGCTGTCTAAAGCACATAAGGGTCACAGTTGTTGAATATAGGCCTTTGAATCTAATTAACTGGGCAATAATGATAATGATAAGAGATTTCAATTGAAAATACCAAATTGAGGTACATTGATCATCCCTGCCGAAGCAAGTTATAATACTTAATATGTTGCATATTTCCCAGATGACCACTCCTGGCACCTCATGGCATTTTGCTGCAAGAGGCATTGTTCTCAGATAGTAAAAAGGTTTATTGCATGATAGTAATAAGTATGACCTAATTTGGTCAGACATGATTACTCGATCCTTAGAGAGATAGCACAGATACATCTACTTCTCCCGCAAGCTGGAGAAGAACTCTCTGTCTCCAACCACACACGGGTGAGGCATCAATAGAATGGGTAGACCCAGTGCAATGCAAACATGAATCTCTTCAGAACCTACCCCATACAATGGAACACACCGTACGAAAAAATACCTGAAGCAGATTCAACAGTAACTTTCGAAAGAGAATTAGGTAATATTTATACAGAAAAAAACTCGCAGGGCTAATAAAGGAAATGAGGAGTGGGACTAATTTACTAGCTTCAATAAAAAAATTGCCAGATTTTATGATTCTAAATATTGTTTTGATTGCTCTACATTATTTGCACTGACGTAGATTATAGCATTTGAAACAGCAACCATAGCATCTATTTCTTCTGACTGCTCAAATTTGGTTCCTGAACATTCTGAAGAAAGGGTTAAAGCCATGTTACCCAGATTGCATTTAGAACAGAAAACAGGAGAGGAGCGTCATGATGGATTTAACATTTTGTAGTCGCGTCATGTCATGTAATCTAGTTCAAGGAGGATTGGGTTCTATGATTCATAGGCCTTCTGTTGTTCTCGCATAGGAAAGGTGTGTGGTAGTGGCAGCCACAGATGAGAGGAGGAAGGAGAACATAAATTCTAACATTAATATGATAGATAGCTCTGAGCGATTTACTGCGCTGTAAATCAATCATGTGTGCTGGCCAGTTCCTGGAACTCCCTTAAAGAAAATCAGCCAAGTCACAGCAATAGAACTGCAGCCTCATATAACCTGCCGGCCTGTAACTTCATCAAAATAAAGTCTAACATCTGACGAAACATTTTGCGGAAAAAAAACTCAAATTATTCAACACGATCCATACTTTTCATCATGTTTGCCATTTACGCGGCTTATTAATCAAATAGTTGAATGTCAGCTCAAAAAATCCATTTCAAATGCCAACCATATTGTAGTGTAAAAGTTGCAAGATTTTCAAATAAAGTTATTTCTGTAAAATCTATTCCCAGAGAAACTGATGGGTTCCATTTATTATCTGGCCACAGACTTAATATAAAATTTGATCGACATGTTCAAAATTATGAGGCATTTTGACACAGTCTAGAAGGATAATACATTTTTAAAATAATTGGCAAAATAACCAGAAGGAGAAGGGAGGAGAAATTTCCACCCATGGTAATTTTTAATGATCAGCTGCGCATTGCCTAAAAATTGGCTTGGAGAGAGATTCATTAATAGCTCTCAAACAGGAATTGGATAAATGCTTGAAAGGGAAAAAATGCAGTTTTATAAATAATGAGGTTGAACAAGCACAAAGGGCTGACTGGCTTCCTTTATTGCTGTACAATGCTTTATCATAGACTTCCTACTGTGGAAACAGGCCATTCGGCCCATTGAGTCCACAGTGACCTTTCAAAGAGCATGCCACCCCGATCCTACCCTATAACCCTGCATTTTCCATGGCCAATCCACCTAACCTACACATCCCTAGACTATGGGAGGAAACCCGAGGAAACCCACACAGACATGAGGAGAATGTGCAAATGCCACACGGGCAGTTGCCCAAGGGTGGAACTGAGCCTCAGTCCCTGGCGCTGTGAGGCAGCAGTGTTAGCCACTGAGCCATCGTGCCACCACTGTGATTCTACAATCCTGTGATTTTATAAAAATGTGTACATACGATTCTTAGAAACATGGAAAATAGGAGTAGGATTTGGCCATTCAGCCCATGAAGACTTGTGTCATTCAAAATGAACTCAGCTGATCCTCTATTTCAACATCAAACTCTCATACCCGTTGATGTCTTTAGCTGCCAGAAACCTTTCTTTCTTAAACATATTCAATGATTTGTACACATTTACAGCACAGTGGCTCAGTGATTAGCACTGCTGCTTCACAGGGTCAGGGGCCCAGGTACAATTCCAGCCTCATGTGGCTGTTTGTGAGGAGTTTGCACGTTCTCCCCGTGTCTGCGTAGGTCTCCTCTGGGTGCTCCGATTTCCTTCCACAGTCCAAAAATGTGTAGGTTAGGTGGGTTGGCCATACTAAATTTCCCAGCATCCAGGGATGAGCAGGCTAGGTGGGCTAGCCATGAAAATTGTAGGGTTACAGGGATGAGAGAGAAGAGGGGGGGGGATGGATGCACTGCTCTTTGGAGGGTCAGGGTAGACTCAATGGGTCGAATGGCCTGCTTCCACACTGTGGGGATTCTATGATGGGTTCACCACCCTCGAAGTTAAAAAGTTTCTCCTCATCTCAGGGCACTTCATTTTCAATTTACTGCTTATCAAATTTGCATTTTGTTTTAGTTGTCTTATCTCGAATGACCTCACGTTCAGCAATATTAGGTGATCCATTGACCCTCTAGTGAAAGATTGCCAAACATCTTCCTTTCCTTGACTTGCTATTTACATCTTTATACCCAGCACTCAAAGTTACACACTTAACTCATGAGTTTTTGTATATCTGAATTCCTGATCATGTTAAACTTTATCCTTTCTGTGGAAAAGCGAGCGCCTCTGGCATTACAGTTTCTATTTCCTGGGAATCATGAGGATCACGTATAAATACCAGGTCTGACTGTGAACTGTCTCCTGATGAACCAAGAAATGAAGCAGTTACATCTTATATCAACCAACTGTGATTCCAACACCTTGACATGTCAAATTTCTACCTTTTTCCTGAATTCTCTTGATTTAAATATATCTTCTGTCCTGAAGTAACATTTAGAGATGTTACTTGTGTCATTCTTGTCTCAGCTTAGTGGCTTCGTAGCATATCCTATATTGAGAAGTCTAACCAGAGTAGATATTATGTCGCTTAACTCCTCCCACTAAATCAACTTAATTTACTCTTCAGTTTTCTCTGACATAGAAGACCATAACACCCCTCCTCTTTTGAAAGATCTGTAGTCTATGCCTTTGTTATTCATTCTGTGTGTTGGGTTTAGCGAATGATTCTGAAGTACGTTACATGTAATAGCCTTCATTTAGGCCATTTCAATTACGTCTTGTATTTATACATTGACATTGTCTATTTGTTGGTTTTTTTTTCCTGTCTACCAGTGCATGCACATTTCTCTCAACTTCGTCTCTTGCCTACCATCTGCACTATGACCTAACCCATCTGGGACTTGGTTGTCTCCATGCCCTTCTCCCTAACTAGTTGAAATTATTTTCAAATTTTGCTTTAAAAAAATCTTTGCAAGCTTCTTAGTGTTAAAAAATAACACAAAATAAATACAATCATTTTCCAGGAGTCAGTTCCTTGAAAGGACTTTCTAATTTGTTCAATGCCCCTGTTCTATTACATCGCCATGCAAGTATGCCGCATTCTGAGAGGAGAATTGAGGAAATTTTATTTTAAACAGAGAGAGTGGGAGTCTGGAACCTACTGCTTGAAAGGGTGGTTGAGTCAGAACCTTTCATAACATTTAAGCAGTGTTTAGATATCCGCTTGCACTGCCATCGCCCACAGGGATATGGTCCAAGAGCTGGAAAATTGGATTAGTGTGGTCAGATCTTTGTTGATTGGCGCAGACATGATGGGTCAAGTTGGCCTGCTTCTGTGCTGTAAATATCTCGGAGTTAGTTCTTTTCTAAAAATCAGGAGCTGAATCCGCGCTCACTACACCTTTCAGGCAGTGCATTCCAGATCATAAAACCTCACTGTCTAAGAAGCTATTTCCTCATGTCACTTCAGGTTCTTCTGGCAATTATCTAAAATCTATACCCTCTGGTTACTGGCTCACCTGCAGCTGGAAATAGTTTATCCTTATTTACTCAATCAAAACCCAACATGATTTTGAACACCTCTCTTAAATCTCTGTTCAACTTTCGTTGTTCTGTTTTCTGTTGTATTTTCATTTAATTGAAGATTTACATCCTTGTAACAGCTTAATAGTGTGTGCTGAGAGGTTGAAGGCAAGATACTGAGAGAATTTTTGCTGACTAGATAATATCTACTACGTGGAACCATAGTCCAGAATAAGGGGTTGGACTCTTGAACTGAAAACAGGAGATAGTTCTTCAATTCGTTAGGAATATGTCCAATCCTTAACTCCAGAGGGCTGTGAATACTCACCGTTTTGTCTGTTTGAGACTAGGATTGAAAGATTTCACAAACAAAATTAAGGAGAATGGAGATAGACAAGTAGAATTGATCTCGAAGTCGGTCATGTTTAGTCAGAAAATTTGAGGGGTTGCATAGTCTATTCCTGCTGTTATTTCTTGCGTATCCTTCCAGAAAATCTCCCTTACTCTCTCAATAACACCTCGATATTCGCCCTATTCTGCATTTTTCAGAATGAACAATTTTTCAGGTGCAGCATATCCGGCGTTTTAGAAACAAAAGAAACACCAATTGCTGGGAAAACTCAGCAGGTCTGGCAGCATCTGCGGAGAAAATGTAAAGTTAATGTTTTGGGCCCAGTGACCTTTCTTCAGAATTGGTTGTAGGTAGGAAAAGGTTGGTATTTATGTTGAAGATGAGGTGGGGGCCATGGGGGAGGAGTAAATGATAGGTGAAAATAAAGCCCAGAGAGAGAGAACAACAGTAGACAAAGAGATGGGTAAAGATCAGCCTGAGAGAATCAATAGCTACTAATTTAGACCATTAGTGGCTGACAATGGGATAGTTGCGGCAGCAGACCATGTAAAAACAAGGCCTGGTATGTGAGGGTTGGGGTGAGGACATGGGAGAAGGTCCTTAGGCCCTAAAGTTGTTGACAACCACAACAAATTGTTGAATTCGATATTGAGCCCTGAAGGCTCTGAGTATTTTAGAAAAGGTTAGCATCTGCTTTTTTTTTGAATAGCTCTCTTAAAGAACTACCTTCAAAGATTTGTGCATGTACCTCCCTCAGATAACACTGTTCCTACCCTCCTTTTAGAATTACACCATGTCTTTTAAAATAGCACTTCTAATTCTTCAAACCACCACTTCTCCAAGTTAAACTTTATCTCCCATGCCTTTATGGTTTCACGAGTCTGTCTTTGTCCTCCTGAAGTCTGTTCATGTTCTCCTCTTGTCTGAGTTTTGTGACAACTGCAAACTTTGAAATGGTGTGTTGCGTATTCAGATCAATATTATCAATATACACCAAAGGTTAATATTTATCAAAATGCGAATACAACCGTTTGAGAACAACACTACATCCAGTCTGAAAAAAGAATCCATATTTCTCTCAACTTTCTGAGCTTTCATTAACTTTGTATCAATGCAGTTGCCCAGATTGTCTATGGATTTCAATTTTGATGGCAATTGTCTGTTCTGTGATATTTTATCAAAGGCATTTTGAAAAACTATGTATATAACATTAACTCATCACATTCATCAAGTAGCTGTGATGTTTCATGAAAGAACTCAAACAAATTAATCAAGCAAGATATATTCTACACAAATCAATCTGGCTTTCATTTCTTAGCCCAGATTTTTCCATTTATCAAGTGACCTTTTTTCCTTTATGTCGTTAAAGTCTTCCCACCATCAACATTAGGTAGACTGAATGAGACAACACAGTGTGGAACTGGAGGAACACAGCAGGTCAGGCAGCATCAGAGGAGCAGGAAAGTTGAAGGCCCCGACCTGAAACATTCCTGCTCTTCTGATACTGCCTGGCCTGCTGAGCTCCTCCAGCTCCACACTGTGTTATCTCTGACTTCAGCAACTGCAGTTCTTACTATGTCAGATAGACTGAATGACCTGTTTTCACTATCTCTCTTGTTGTTTTCTCTTTATTTACATTCGATTTAGGTGCAGACCACTTTGTAGGTCTGAAAATTTTCCCAGACATCAATCAAGCTGCAATTCTTCTGGTTGGAAAGTAAATATTGTGATTCCGCCAATAACTGTAAATTAAATCTTTAATTTACCGCACCCCATTTCGTATTAAAAACATTCTTAGGCCCCAAAAAGGTTTGTCCCCAAGGATATGAAAACTCATTTATGCGGTGTGAGGTAAATTTATATCTATTTTTTGACAGCATTTTATTTCAGATTATCTGGCATTTGCTCTGAAAAAGTAGCCAGATGCTTTGGCTATCTACTCAAAAAGGTATGCATTTCAGGGGATAACAAGCATGGGGCTGGATGAACACAGCAGGTCAAACAGCATCATAGGAGCAGGAAAACTTGACGTTTCGGGCCTAAACCTTTCATCAGAAATGGGGGAGGGGAAGAGGGTTCTGAAATAAATAGGGAGAGAGGGGGAGGCGGATAGAGGATGGATAGAGGAGAGGATAGGTGGAGAGGAGGCAGACAAGTCGAAGAGGCGGGGATGGAGCAAGTAAAGGTGAGTGTAGGTAGGGGGGTAGGGAGGAGATAGGTCAGTCCAGGGAGGACGGACAGGTCAAGGGGGCGGGATGATGTTA